>CANUEZ040000048.1:17142500-17501231 GCA_948099385.1 Fasciola hepatica
AACGGTGAAACTTTGGAGAGGCGAGAGCCACGAGGCTCAGAGACGGGGTTGAGACTGGATTTGGAGTAACTACTCCGTAGAATAAAAAGCAAAAGTCTGCGTGAAGACGAGGAATCAAGCTTACTTGAGGACAGCATGTGGGTAGTTAGTGGGACCAGCATCCTTGACGTCATAACTGGAGGTTGAATTACGTCGATGAGCCACTTCAAGCAAAAGATTTGTGACTTAGCTTCCTCAAATGGTGAACCTAGTAAATGGAACGGGCAAGAAAGAGGCTGTAGACCTGGGGCTACAGTTGTCATTTTGAGTGGGTGTTACCTTGGTGGGCGGTTTGGCTTTGCAAAACACAAGGTTGTACACGGAAGAATAATAAAACTTGAGTGATATGCGGAAAACGGTGTGGTAGGTAGGTCTCCTGGCCCTGAAGCAGACCAAAATGTCAGTGACCCAAACCAACTTCGTGCGCTCGCTCCTCCGAAGTGTACGGATCATTGTTGGATACGGGTGTCAGAACATCAAGCGATTTGTCTAATTCCTCTTTTAATCTCGGTTGCTTGATATACCGTCTAAGAAGGACCACGGTCAGGTGTGACCGTGTGATTTGCAGCACTTCTTTATTATTGAGCCTCCCAGATACCATATGTCACACCACTGTGGCCCATCCGGCATTCTTCCGATTCTATCGTAGATTGAATTTCGTATACTGTTGCTTTAGTGATAATCACAAATCGCGTTCCATGATCTGAAGAAGCGGCTCGCAAGTATGCGGTCTCATGCCCCAACCTCAGTTCCTTTCAATTAATTTTGGACAAAGCCATCAGCGGTCAAGGCTGGCTGAGAGTGCGAGCGTACTTTGCATGTACGCTTTAGAGCCGGTACCCACCGCCGCGAATGTCGTACGTTCTTGTTCTTCCAGTTTATCAAGGTCTCATACCTATCCAAGTGGGAGGCAACGGTAATGTGAGCTTTGCCTCATGATCAGCATAATGGGCTTCGCGCTAAGCCGTCATTTCGGTCTGCGGACCACCCGTCATACCTTAGCTCCCGGCGCTCCTTTATGGCTCCAAGAATACGCCTTCGGAGATATCGCCGCTCGTCTATCGTCTGGTAGTTTTTAAGAATTATACGTCTCCCAAATTTGCCAGCTCCTCTTTCAGCCTGTTCTAAAACCCAAGTGCTCCATCGCAGAAGTTAAGCCTAACACTGGGCCCGTAACTCGACTTTCCTTGTTTTATGTCGTTATCTCTTTTCCGTAATCCAGAGGTCACCTCCATTATAGCTACAGCTTTTATACCCTTTGAGCCCCTCAGAATGCAACGGGTTTCTTTGAGGATTGTCTCGGTCTTCTTCATCACAGAGAAAATAAGCCCGTAACCCGCAGTCTCTAACTGTTAGACTTTCCTCGTTGACCCTCTAACATAACAGTAGCTAACCGTTGGAATTTTTCACAGAATGCCGCATCCTTTTTGAGGAGAGATACGAAGGCCCGTACAAAGTATCCTAGATGGGGCCCTACTACAGCCTCAAACAGAGGCAAGGACAAATCAGCTCGTTTGCGTAAACAGTCTACCCAAGCCCAAAAAGCCACTTTCGGCCCCTTTGGGCAACCAGCTTGTTTTACTTCTTTCGTTCAAAGTCGTGATAACATCTAGGTCTTTTCTGTTACACCGCGTCAACCTTGGGCAGCCTATTTTTCCTACCAGGTGCACGGGCTTGCTGACTGGTGGTGAACGGTTTCTTTTTCTAAGGCTGTGCCCCACCTCTTAGCGCATTTCTACGCCCCCCCCCAATACCGCTATCTAGTAACTTTCGTAATCTTCTTTAACTTGGACGTCATCTAAAAATACGAAACATTAGAGCTTCAAATCCTAAACCATGTTCTTCGTCTGTGGTAGGAACAGAAGTGGCCCTAAAACTGACCCCTGAGACAAGCTACTTGTTACACAAGCTGGTTCGCACTATGCGTCTCATACTCCAACGGAATGTCCCGTCGGTTAGTGGGTCCTGCTACACAACAATGTGGCTGCCCCTGTATCCCATGGCCCTTGAGTCTACTCAGCGATAGGTGGTGATTAACTGAACCAAAAGCTGTACCGAAACCGGGATAACAAACTCCCAACAGTTCTCCTTCAGTCGGTTTTGCTGTGACTTCGTCCAAGAACCCGAGAAGGTTCGAAAGACACGATCTACCCCTAACAAACCCGTGCTGACTTACCCATAAGCTTTCGCTTCATCAAACGTCTGCAAGCGTGTTCTGTTACCATTTGTTTCAGGCCATGCCAAAGTAGGTGTGTAAGGCTGACAGGTCTGGCCTTATCCACTGTGAGTGTGGCCCATCATCGTGAATGGCTTCAACAGCCGCTCTCTTCAAGTCATTTGGCAGCGTACGGCCTAAAAGCAGCTCGGGAACTTGCAGCCCAAAACAATTGTCGAGAGGTCCCCAGTAGGTTTTTTGGGAGAAAATCTTACTCCTGAGCAACCGAAATGAAATACCAAAGGTCAACTTTCCCCTGTCGTCCAGCCGTCCATTTCTCAGCTCATCGGAAATCCTGGGCTAAAAATGAACTCAAGGTCTCCATGGTGAACCCCTCTCGTAACACTTTTATCTCATTATCCAGAGAACTTCTTTTCGGCTCATCGAAAATACTCACATAATAAGATAAACGAAAGATGTGAGAAAATTCAGAATGAAGCCAAGTAACCACATGTAGCTTCAAGAAAACAGTAATAGTTGCTCGAAACAGCTAACACACGCAGCCATTCTAACAGCCGGTGGATTTAAGGCTGCCGAGCTGAAGCTTCCTGGTCTCACTGATCCCTTTAGGATTGACCCCTCAAGTATACCTCTCACGACCCACACTGTAATGGAAATGCGTGGCATATCGCAGGCTACCAGAAGGTCTTCTGCTGTTAGTTGTTACCCCAAATCTGTTCGCTGCACGACTTTGGGGTGCACAGTAAGCACCTCCGCTTCGTTCTGATCTTCACAGACGTTTCTGTCTTCGCTGCGTAATAGGTTTCTGGCTCCCCTGGACATACATCCTTTGATAGAGCATATCCGAAATATCCGTTGGAAGGCTGTTCAGCCGCTGTTGCCAGTGCCGGCTCAAAGGTTTCTCCGGGAATCATTTTATCTGACCAGTTAATTTCCTGTTCCGTGTACTGCAGCCTCTTCCCCTCACTTGTGGCTAATCTGCAAATCTGCCAGCTCCTAGCTTTTTTCAGATAAATTTTCTAGCCACTGCTTTCCACCAGCCAGGCTTGCCCCTATGCCTCTTCTCCTTTAATAGAGCAAGCCTGTCCGGAAGTTCCAGTAGCTTTCGCCCTATTATCCGCAGCTTCTATTCCGCCGCAGCATTTTCATCTGCAACCCAGTACAGCTGAGTTGCCCCCTTAATAATTTCGGCTAAATGTAGCCTTCATAAATTATTGCACAGTTCTTTTACCCTTGAAATCCCGTAGCAGAGTATAAGATTCGTAAATACAATCACGCTGGTCCAAGGTGAAGCAAAGCCTAGCTCATTAACGATCCTTCATACGTTGTGATCGCAAGGTGAAGAAGGGAGGGTTGATTTCTAGATCTGTGTCTTGTACATTTCCTCTTACGCTGAAATAAAGTTCTGCTGCGGGACCACTGGATAAGTTTCCTCCAGTCTACTGCCAGTACAGTTTCCTGGTCCCATTCCCCCCGGGCGGGCTAAAATTTACACCGATTAGTATGGGATGTTCCCCTTCCCGTGACTTTTTCAATGCCTATTTCAGTTCGACGGCCTCTTCGGTTTCCGGGTTTGTAATTCCCATAGGTACGAGACTGCAGTTTTTCTCACGAGCTTTCTGGCAAAGACACCACGTCTGCTTGTTCACAAAACACAACCTGACCTCCTTTTCCACGTGAACCAAAACCTCTGCAATCAGAAGGGTTACCCCACACCAACTGTCGCCGCATCCGTCCTATCAGTAGATCAGGCAGTAGTTTTCATCTTTCTGCAGGACACAGTCACTTTAGAACAGTCATTCTGCACTTGCTAGCGACTACGTGCCCTTTTTATAATGCAACAGACAGCGGTTGCAGTAGCCGATTCTGTCTGGTGGCGACCGGTGCCGCCCAACGCGTAGTCCTACGGATCCTAGAATCGAGAAAGATTTGATCCGAAATATTCAATGGCGCTATTTTTCAATGACTATGGAATTTACATGTGAGTCATACCTCTAGCCATGGACGCCAGTTAAAATCATCAATGGTATATTTCTTGACCGTGGTCAAGGAAAATGCACACGACATGATCATAAAATACAACAATAAGCATTACCGTGGGGCATTCACTATTTTGAAATGCAAGGTTCACACAATTGCATTAATGAAACAGTAAAGCTGGGTGGTGCTTGAGTAAACTTAATTGGAGAAGGTTGACGTGGCAACTGTGACTCGGTTTCAAATTTAGGGGAGGGAAGTTGTGAATAGCTAGCCAAACGAATAAATGCAGATAAAAGCGGCATTGAATGGTGCTGAAGGTTCAGCCTAAGCAAAATACGGTGAAGCGACAGGCGTCAGACATCACAGCATGGGCAGGGAGGCAAAGCAGGAATAATAAACAGGGTGCCTCGTGGTTTGCTGAAAACTGGCCACAGCAGATCTGGTGACCAAGGGTGGATCATGCCAATCTATGGAATTCGGTATGCCGTCGACTAGTATGAAAACAGAAAGGGAGTTGCAGAGTAAACAACAGGTTCAGAAGAGGGTCGGCGGAGGTGTGGAAAGAGAGACGCGAGGGTGCATCAACTGAATAAGTGACGGACCAATATCGAGAAACCGGGTGAGAATTTTACCACAGGACGTGGTTAAAAATAAGGCTCACATAGAGTTACCAAAGTACGGTCAGAGGTGTCAGCGGGATATAGAGAAGATTGATCTAACAATGGATAATTAATCATCGAGGAAGCTTGTGATATGAAAGCAATTATGTCGGATGCGACAGAAATATTGACCTAACTGTGTAGGTAATTTCGGTGCCACGTTGAAGTTGACGTAAAGGTAAAAACTGCTCCAGGAGTGCAGTGTGCTTTTGAAAATCCTGAACGGCGAGCGGATGCAGAACAGAGAACCCCAAAGAGGAGCCGTCGAGGAAGCTGTCTATCGGATAGAGAAGCTGATGCAAAAGCGGCCAGGCAAATGTGCCGTGATGACGAGGAGGGAGGTAAACAGCAGTGACTAGGAGAAGGCCGGATCCAAACGGACAGCGGGAGTTAGAGTAGTGTACGGATGAGATTTTCCGTAAACGTGATAAAAGGCTAAACAACCAAGTTCAAATTGGCCACAAGTGGTTGGTATTTTATGTCATAGAGAAGCTGGTTGATGTTGATGGCAGGTAGCAATTGATGAAAGCAGCAGGAGAAAATGGGTTGGGTTGACTTTGATCTACCGAAAAGGGAGAGTTGGCTGGAAAAGCAATGAAAAGGGATAGATTCCAGTAATTGTCTTCGGTACTGCAACACAAGATGAACTGACCTGCTGGTATGCGGTACGAGAAATAGATTTTGAGGCGGTGTAGGGGGAATTTCGGCGTCAGAAATCCTCCCTGCCATCCGGCAAGGCTGTCAGGAACAATTCCAACGGTGGTTATTGGATTGCAATCACTGATCAGTCACGTAAATTACTTCATATAACATCGGAAGACGTGGGTTAATGTTTAAACCATGGCCAAGTGAGCAACCGAAATCATTTGGTCTTTTGGGGGCATACTCCCTCGGCTTCTTTGATCGCTCTCGTCAAGGACTTCGGCGAGGAAAGACCCTGGAGTGCCAACCGCTCGTGTTCTCACACGGCCTCAGTGAGGGGGCTGCACACTGGCTTGTGTCGAGGAAGTGTGTCAGATAAAGCGCCACCTGTTGCCGCGCGCGCAAAACGTACAGTCAAACAAGTGATAAGCTGGTGTGATCGGCTGATCAATAAAGGCTGATAGGTAGTTCCAGATGTCACTTCCAGCTGGTCGGCGGCCACCCAGGTAACCAGTAAGATCTGAAAGAGATCAGAAGTGCCGCAGTCTGAGGAATTTTCCAGCTGGGGGTTGTCGTTTACTCTATAGAAGAAAGACGGTGATAGTTTTGTAACCTGACTACTAGTAGATCTATCTGTGGGGATCAAAGGGCGGCTACCGTGATAGTTTAGTAGAGTACCTGGGTGTTGTTGAAGTTATAGAGAGATATTAGGCTCAGAGTGAGAAATAATCAAGCAGGTACGTGGTAGAACAGAAGAGGGCTCATTTAGGGCCCAAGAATGAGAGAGGATGGGACATGAAGCAGGAATAAAAGAAAGGAAGACAGCGGTCAGGTCAGTGCATTAGCCGTAAATGAGGACGGCAAAAATGGAGAAAAGAAAAGAAAATACTCGGAGTTCAGTTGAGGCCTACTCATGTGGAGGCGAGGGCGCTGTTTTTCCATGGGGGTCATGGGAAGTCGGGGGCATACGGAAGCCAAATGGAAGAAGATACCAACATTCCATGAGCATGTGCCCAGATCGGTGGGAGTTAGTTATTGGAGAATAACAGATCGCTTGGTATGACCTGATTTTACAGAAAAGTTGGAGTACAAGGCAGTTTGTTGAAAAAGCCTATGTCAGTGAGCATTTTTGGTTGCGTTTTTGAGCCAAAGCCGTAGAAGACAAATCACAGATGACCTTGGACAAAGTTATTGATGCGCGAGATCGAAGAAAAATAAAGGAAGTGAAGTTGTTGATGGTGAACCACGAAAGTGCAATGAATAAATTTTTCTTTCCGACAAGCTACACAGGCGAGGCTTGGTACACAGCTGTAAACAGTATCAGCGTCAATGCCGGGGTGTTGTCAGAGCACATGCCACATGATATAACTACTCAAACCGTGTATTGGCTACTGCTTTGGACTTCGGCAAGCTGGTTAAGCTTTTTGAAGGGAACCCAAATGGACTGAAGACGAGAAAGTCGGGTCAGCAAGCATATATGGAGAGGATGAACGGCCAGCTGTCACCCTGCACTGATTTGGACAAGGAAGTTGAAGGATACCTCAAAAGCTTGGGGTCCCTCATATGCAGGGTTGGATTTAAGCTATCATCAGAAAAAAACTCTTATCCAAGGGGACAAAGGGCGCTAACCCAGGAACTTCCCAGTCAGAAGTATATTTTTTCTCATTTACTGAGAAGCGGGAGAGTGAACTTACGCCTTGGGGTTAAGTTCCCATTTCTCCTTGCCCAGCCTTTTTTCACACCTGGCCCATCGGGCCCAAGACAGGTATGGATGGTCGTCCCGTTTTTGTGAGACTGCCACGAAAAGGATGCCACAATCTTCTGGGATGTTGCGGCATAAGCCCTGAAAGAAAAGGATGGAGGATAAAACAAACACCCAGATAATGGCAGAGCTCCTAGGGCTTCCACCTAACAACTTGCTTCTGTTAATAACTGTCGGACAGGGTTCCAGTAAGCAAGCGAGCCATCTGGAATCTGCTTCGCCGACTACGATATGCAAAGCATCCTCACGGGCAAGAGGGTGTTAGTGGGAATGTGTCGCCACTGGCTTTGCATAGGTGGGCGCCAGCTAGCGCTGTAGCAGTGGGTGATTAGTGTGGATATACCAATGAACTTTGGGTTAAAGTATCACGCTGACGATGAGAACTGATGAGCCAATACGATCTCAGGATTCAGTATTCCAAAAATTGATAGACGAGGGAGAGGACTGGTTGGGCAGAAATCTGTTTATAGACCACTATGAGACAATTCTTTGATAACTTTGGGACAGGAGTCTAGTAGAAAATAGAGCGCCGTATGAAGTCCAAATTGACGACGAGGACCCATTTCAAAACAAAAGGCCTCAGGCATAGTAACGAGTCAAAGCCAGGTGACGTCCAAAGGATAGTTATTGTTCGGAAGCAGATTTGAGTTGGATTTTTCATTGCGGGTTAGTTCATTCGTATGCAAATTAGGGCGTGATGTGACAAGATCTAATGAAGAGGAGGAGAAAAATGAGCAGGCGCATACCAAGAGGCAAGGAATTGACGGTCACGCCGTGGCTATGAAAAGAGCTACGAAAGGATTGGTGGAACTGGAAAACTAGCAACCACCAGATTCAGCAAAATAGATGGAGGTAGAACAGAAATACCGGACTAAAGATATACCCATCCTGTAAGCAATCTTGGAACAATAGAACCTGGAAGTTAGAGTGTAGAAAAGGAAATGCCGTTATTAATTGGTTTGAGTTCAGTTAATGAGGCACCTCGAGGAGAGTTTGAAAACTGTGCACGTCGGACTTTGCCGAGAGAGAATCAAAAGCGCAGGTGGCAGGATCAGGTGGAAACAGAAGCGGAGTGGATGGGTGGGTAACTAGAGAGAGGAATAAGCAAGCAAGCTGTTTATATGACACAAAAGGTAATGGAGTGCCCAAACAAGGCAGTGCTAAGGCTGTTATAAGCCTATTCTAAATTCAAAAGCCTTTTATTCACTTATGTACGGAGCTGTAAGTTAGACTATAGTCTGTTCCGTGAGGTATGTGCTTGTGCTGGTCTCAAACTTCTTAGCTGGCACTATAGAACGCTTATCGCGCCCATTTTGTTACATAAAGCCTCATACTTTGCCAGAAAAAGATTGGATCTAGGAGGAACTCTAGATATGGGAAATGTAATTGCGTTTTCTCTCAATCTTAAAGAACGCTGTGAATCCGGTAAGTTTCTGGCCTGCCTTTGGCAGCAGCTACCGTGGCTGAGCTCAAAAAGTAAACTTGACAAGTACAGCACAAGAGGTTTTTCCTGGAAACCGTGTTGACCCAAACTGAGCAAGTTATTTGGTAAAAGGTTGGCTTTTATCTTACATTCGATGATCTTCTCCATAATTGGGGAGATCATCGGCGTATTACTGACGGAACGATAACTTTCCAGAACATGAACAAAGCCTCTTTTGCGCAGAAGGATAATTGAAGGGATTTTCCATTGAGTACAGAACAAGCTACATTTCACGAGCAAACTGAATAAATTAGATTGATGGACATGTATGTTTGGACTACTAACAGCAAGAGCAGCCGCCAGAATACTGTCCGGGCCTGGGCGGTAGGATGGTTTCCTAGAGACTACAAGTGGAGAAACTTCATCGGGATGAAACGAAACGGTGGATAGAGTCTCACTGAGTGGGAGCTCAAAGTGTGCTACAGGAGTGGGTACACTGAAAGTTAGGGTTGAAGCGAAAAATGTGTTGGAAGCTTCAGCTACTTCCTCCAGTTTATCCAGATGGGTGTAATTACCAGTGACGAAATGCATAATCCTGCTGGGTTGGGTGTTTCTTGCTTTCGCCAGCTTACTCAGAATTTCTGTCTTCTTGATGTGACATAGCGTTTGACTCTTACTGAGTAAGCACGGGTTCAGGTTGTGGTTTGATTGCCATCGGAAGGTAGCCCATTTGGATTTATTCGGACGGCCCCAGGGTTTCAAGTTCAAGTCGTCGAGGTTAAAAGAGTTCGCATTTCATCAGCAAGATTCCGTTTGTCTCAGATTTATTCGGAGCTGGCACAGCCGGGGCGATAATGTTTGAATACTGTTTGAGAACTACATTTGGCTAATCTACTACCGCCTGTGGGTAGGATGAAAGAAACGATATATCCCGTTTATGAGATCTGACCATGTTTGGAAGGCTGCTTTGGTGAGCTAAGTGATATGGTGTGATGGATCCTTTGGAAGGGTTGAAGAATATTTGTACAGAGAACGCGCACGAGACCGCCCCTTAGTCAGATCTAAGGAAGCTAACCCCTACAGAGGTGGCCACCTTGATAAGCCCTTCAGGAGGCAGAGAACCTGGATTATTGCATCCATTAGAAGACCAAACGTGATGGACCTAGCCACCAAGGTGTACACGGGTGTCAAAATCCCGATAAGTTTGTGGGCCAGATAGTGATGGCCAACACATCCCTGGAAAGTTGAAGTCGCCTGTGGTCGACTGGTGATGGATGGGCTAGGTAGAGACAAAGTTAAAGGCGTCATATTTAGGCACAATATTGCCCCTGGTAGATTCAGAAGATCGACAAACGCATCCGAGCAAGCTCTCTCATGACTGCAATCAAAATGTTACCCACACTGAGTCATCAGCAGTGTCAAGGACTAGGAGCCGCATCAAAGAAACAGAAGATTCTTTGCAGCACTTTAGGCAACCCCTCCTCAACTATGCACTTAAGAATTACGGAAAGTCCAGTAATCAGATATGGCAAAGTCTGGGTTGGAAGTGTTTGCTCTAAGCCACTTTTCCGTGACGAGTATCTAGTCACAGTTAGACAAGAGGACCCAGGTAATCTAAAGGTGAACTTCTGCTGATGGTGAGCTAAGGTTGATGGCAAAAACGGACTGGTGTGTTGTGTTTTTTTGTACACCCGCAAAGTTCAGTTGTGCGAACTCTGAGGCTTGAGAAGACAGAGGTGGTGGTATGGCTAGTACTGAAGTTGACGAGGGGGATGAGACAGTCCTGGTTAGATTGCTGTGTATGTAGGTTGAGGACCGTAGAGGGACGTTTGGTCAGTATCAGAAAGGGCACCAAAGATTGGGAAAGAGCTGATAAGACAGATAATATGATCGAAGGTATTGATTTCTGAATTCGACTGGGAGCATGCGGAGTGGCCGGTCGCCTCGGGATCAGCTGGGGAGGCAAAGGATGCTTCGTCAAGGATGAGTGGGGAGTCTGTGGCCGAGAACCAGTGTAGACGGGAAAGAAGTTTGAAATATAGTGTATGAATGCAGAGCAGGGGATTCGATTCGCGGATAAAATACGAGTTGGTGGATTGGCGGTTGTATCATCGCCGAAAAGAAGGTGGGGACGGTTCAACTGAGGTGGAGCTGTGGTATGGGACCGTGTTTTGCCCGGAGCAGGAAAAGGGGAAAAATGGGTGTTTCGTTTCGGCATTAGGTAGCCGTGGGATGTACCACCGGTCGGCTGGGTAGGGCGAGAGCCTGATTCGAACGAGTGGTTAATGTTGTACCGCCGCAGCCGGGTCGAGGTGGAGAGGGACAAAGAAGGGCTGCAGTGGGATGATAGGCGTAAAGAAAGGTCTGGTAACTAGCTTAGACCGGGTTAGATATTGAGCGAGTTTAACAAACGTTGAAAGTGGTATACTGAAAACTGAAACAGGTTCGAATGGTGATGACGGAGGTGGTGTCGTTATGGAAAGGAACAAGTTCAAGGCATGGTGGTGCATCGGTAGACAGGGCGATGGTGGCATCTGGATAGTTGGTCGCACCGCGATGAGGTTTGCTATATGGGTCTTTGGATGTTCACTGAGGTACACGGGCGGATTACTGACGGGGGGAGTGAAGAGTTTCGGTGAGCATGCCGGTCGTGCAAATTGTATTGGTGTGAAAAACCATCCCAGGTCCGTTTTGATGTAAAACGGAGATGCGGTGCCGTTGATGCTAGGATAATCTAAGTCTCAGGAAGCAACAAGGATGGGAGATGAAGTTGTGCTCACTGTCCCTGTGGGCGATGTTTCTGCTGAATGGTTGGCACCAAGTGGCAAGTCGGAAGCAATCACTTTCTCTGCTTGTTTGGAAGACAAGCTAATACCTGAGCTTTGGTTGTGCGCGAGGGGTGAGCGTAAAACACAGCCATGGGCATATCCCATAGATACTGGCGGAGACTTGGCGCAATGTGGAGCCGTTCAGTTGGGCCCGGAGAAGTTTTTGAGAGCGGGACAAGTCTAGGTCTACATCCACCGGTGGCTAGTTGATCAATGGATATGGTGTAAATGCGTCAATCATGGTGGGCCGTCGGGGGTGGGTGGGTGGAGCTGGATTGTGACAACGAGACATTGCCGATTACCGACCTAAGAACATCCCTCTATAATAGGGTCTTGTTGGCAACATTTTTTATTCTTCTGAATGGAGTGGCCTTGGCGATAGTTTGTCTCTTTTTCGATGAATTCTATTGTGATGTTTTTCTCACAGAGGAGAAACAGAAAGACACATATACTGCTGTGACTTTTTCTAAATGATACGCACTTGTGGTGTGAGTTATTGCACGCTAAAAGCAACTAATATTTAATCGAGAAGAGCGGAAGAAAATCCGGAACATTAAGGAGTACAGCATTGTGACTTTTATTTCCATTGGGAACTTTGGGAGCACTTGAGACCATGAAGCACAAGGCCGGTAGTATTCCCTTGGAGTTTGCTTTAGCAGAATCTAAACCCGCAACGGCAAGTAAAACGAGGCGGAGTGGAGCAGACTGTGATTACTACTTGTCTGAGGTTGCAGAAGAAATACCTGGGAGAAAACCTGTAACCAAAAAACCGGCGCTCGACAAAGCAGAGAACATTTTCAAAATTACCAGTCAGTACAAGTCTTTCGGAGAGGAAACGTTTTACGCGTACAATCAGGCCAAATGAAGAGAATTCCAGAGCTTAGCAGCAAAAAACGATATCACACCGGGCGAAGACGATCAAGGGTCAATGCGGGAGCGATCAGACAAAGCTGAGCTGTGATAAACCAAACTAAGGCAAAGCACCTCATTCATTTATCACGCGGGGTGTCAAAACCCGGCATGAAAGACTCGCCAAATTTAGAAGGGGGCAAGTGGTGTTTGAGGCAGGGCTGGGAGGGTGCAAGGAACCTTCGTCAGTGGTGGTGTTGAGTTATCCATCAAAATCAGTAAGGCAGAAATAACTGGATGAAGGGTATTCAATTGCACCTGGTGCTATGTTGATATGCCACTGCATGTTACTTTTTTGTGATTTGTGTTCTGATGGCCCTCTCACTTGTCCCACTCATGAGCAGCTTTTACAAGTGGCATACTCCTCTAGTTTCGTAAACTACTTTCTCCATCCCTAATACACTGATACAGTTCAAAGTGTGCCGCTTGAAAATTGAACGTTTATATCCCTGGCTCCGGTGCCTTATGACTGCACATTTCTACTGAGGGAAAAATCGCTGAAGGTCGCACCCTCTGCCCAGAAACTGCTACCCGCAGATTCCGTTTACTGGCCGCGGCCTCGCTGCCACTGTACCATACAGTCAGACCACCGAGAACATCTGCTGTATAAACAAACCTTTTTCCAGGTTTATCCGTTTACCTTCTCGCGTAATGAAAGGGTGATTGCTGACTCATCGATAGACGGCCTAGTTTCGTCTATAGAAGGCACGTATTTGTCCGCCCAAAATTGGTGGCAAGGCTCAAGGCACCAAAGCGGATCGATGGCTCGGTCACTACTTGGCGAAAAGGAGCCAAGCCGTCCAGTCAGACGTGAACAGCCTCCTCTATTAAATCAAGCGGAGCCAATCAACCGGCAGCCAGAAGTTGTTTAATTCAATGGCAAAGGAATCGGCCAATGGGAAACTTGAACCACATGGCCGTCCAGAAGATCCGGCTCGGGGAAGAGCTCGTGTACCAGTAGGCTGCGCACAATGACTTTGGCCTCCATCACCTAGTGATCCACGAAAACGATTGGGTTTTGCACATTGAGCGAGACGGTTTGAAGGCAGGGGAATTTATCACAAAAACTAGCCGGACGGAACAGAACGCTTCTCTTCTATAGTTTTACAACTGCCGTAATTTGACACTGGCTTCTTCTTAGAACATAAAAATTCGTATATTCCAGTTGCAGGTCATTTTCATGCTCTGTTATCGAAGCTATCATTCTATTAGCTAGATAGCTTCTTGCTTTGCTATTTGCACCGTGACCGTGGTGCCTTGCGGTTTCTTTCGAATCCTTGCCCTTGTACTACAGGGTTCTTACTCCCATCCGGGAAGAACAGATCCCTACCAGAAGACGTGACATATAGACGACTCTCACAGTCATTATTCAGGGCAAGTAAACGGGCTATCAAAAATCAACCATTCTCTCCAAAAGGTCAAAAATTCGGGCAAGTTCCAAACTCTTCAACACACTGGTTTTTTCATTTTGTTTGTTTAGGTCAAGCAGGTGCTTTCCTGCTTTGGCTCATTGCCATTAATTTCCAAGCGGTTCTAGAGACTACCTGCGCCGTGGGTCGTGAGAACCGATCATTAGGGTTTTGGAAACTCTCTGTCAGGTTACCGCGTCAGTAATAGTTGCCCCCAAGCTCACCAAACTCATTTGTTCTCCCTTACCTCATTTGTGGAACGAAAATGGTAGTAGAGAAACCTGCTAACTGGTTCGTGCCGGCTCGTCGCACCAGCAAAGTTTTAGATCTTTCGGTGCATTGACGATAAAAGTACCAACATCTCTTGTCCTCCGAGGAGTGAAATGGAATTTAAATAGCGGCAACGTGGGCTTAGTCTTCATCCGTTAAGGCCACAACGACCGCATTAAAAACAGTGCTCCATGCGGGCTCTCCAAGAAGGTGTTGGAGACACTATTCTCAGCCCTCAAACACCTCCCTTAACTCGTCTAGGTCTCGCCCGAACACTGAAACGGGTTTCGTTTCAACAGCATACAGCGAGTTTATCAGTCATTAACTACTCATTGCGAAAGTGTTTAGCTTTGTCCCAATTATCAGTACTTTCTCTTATAACTTCCATCATACTGTCATTGACACGTCTACTCCGTCTCCCACTGCTACTCTGAACTCGTTTGACTAGTTTGAAGACCACTACCTGACCGCCTCTTCTTCTCCCTTTTGCCGACAGTGGATCTGGTGCATTCAGCTCTCACTCACAATTCAAAAGATTCCATAGGCCAAACCCCCTAGGTAAACAAACCCGTACCTGCCACAGCTTTTTTGATCTCTCTCCCCGTGTGTGGAGTTCAGGCTTTGTCACAGGAGTCGAGGTGGTGCCCAAGTATAGCTTTGTACAGCTGTGAGACAACTATCGGTCTTCTCGTGTTCACTGCCCCGTACGTCCAGTAAAGGAGGCAAGTGCAATTTTGCGCCTTTAGGCGACACAGATGACTGGGGCTGAAGTACGCCCCAGTAGAGCTGCAAACTCCTCCGCTCCACGTACTTTCCTCAGCTATTTTCGGTACCCAGGAGGGCCTAAATATCAACCGCGCCTTTTGTAAAAAGTCCTACCTCGCTAACTCCATTATTTTCATGTCGTCTGCAAATGTTTAGCGCGGAGCGGCTAGCTTGTTTGATTAGTCATTTAAAAGCAGCTCAAACAATGAGGACCCAAGCACCAGTCCTCAAGAAAGCCCTCTCAGCTGCCTTTTGTGCTTGGCGTACTACCCTAAACGCGAGCTTGACATTGTCTGCCCTCCAGACAGCCCCCTCCTCCCTTCTGCTACTGGATCCAGCCTAAAGACCCCTGTTCTCTGAGCAAAAATCCAATGGTTAAAATAATCGGAGGTATTTTTGAAGTCTTGGTAGCAGACTTACACTTTCCTCCCTTCATCCAATCTCCAGGTTACCCTGTCCAAGAAAACAATGAATTTCAACAAACACGATCCAAATCGCACAAACCCGAGCCGCTGCGACCCCAGTATGATATACCTTTTACTTGTCGCGCCGCGGTTTTCTTGTAATCATCCTAAGGATCTTCAGTAGCACTGCGGTCACTCTGACAGGTCTGTAGGTAAAAAGCTTCCCACGATCACCCTCTTTGTGAAATAGGACAACTGTTCAGATGGGCCAGTCTCTAGGAGATCCACATTCCTCGGGCGAAGCAGTGAACAGTTATGCCAGCAGATCTGCCGGCATGCTTGGTGCAGGTTAAAACCCCGCCAATGGATTCTATTTACTCCAGCTGCCTTGAATTTTGCCTCTGCTGTTCTGAAGTTCCTGCTCTCATATCTCGTCATCAGCCACCGCTGAGAAATGAAGGTATAGTCCACTAGTTGCACCAGGGCCACTTAATCCAGCCCATACTTTTCCTTAAGCGGATTTAGTCATACCTTAGCTCTGTGCTAACTGCTTGGTACTAGTACTCACTACCAGCTAAATGAGCAGTACCCTTTCCGCTTTGTAGTAAAACCCTTGAGTGTGCAGTTAAAGTAAGCCTTTGGACTGCTCCTAGCATTCTGTGCAACCCCTCATTTTGTTGCTTTTAAGTTTACCCTTTGCACTTGTTGTGTTTCGGAGCCATCTTGTATTTAAAGCACATCCGGTAGCCTTTGCTATTTCCTCACATATTCCACGTTGTTGGCTTCCTAATAACCATCCTCCCTGGCTGGCCTTGCCGCGGGGCATTGCGCCCCTTTCTTAAGCTTTCATTGGCGTCTTCACCTTCCGTGAGTTTAAGTAGAGTTTCCTTGATGTCCGTCAGATTGGACTCTACAACGTCTTCTCTATCCACCATCCATGTAACCTGTTCCCCCCCCCCCACTCCTGACCTCTGACTGTCTAACTTGGAGGTTTTTGGTACTCTTTCAGGGCAACCTCTATTTGATAACTTGGCTTCGCTTTGATTAGCCGGCAGTCGTTTTCACAAAAATCGATCACTACTGTAGACTCTCCAAGCCGTTCGTTGTTTCTGTTATGGGGAGGTAACAGCGAACGGAGCTTGGCTGTGTTTCCAGCTGCTGGCCTCTACCAAATTCATCAAAAATTCGTTCTGGTTAAATTCTGTCTAGACTAACTAGTAAGAATTTTTACCACTGTCTGAGAAGCCCTATCGGCTTCCGGTGCACCGAAGATAGCACGCACTGCGTTCAAAGATGCTGGCGGTCATCTTAGGAGCGATCAAAGCTGGGACTTATCAAAACTCTGAAATAGAGCAATCCCTCTCAAAGTCTTACGAAATAGTAAAAACATGGTACAAAAGGCTCCTCAACAAAATAAATGCGGAAAACACCATTTTTAGGACGGATTCCGTGCTAGAGGAAAAAACCAAAGTCGTTGAGAATAAGGCCGGGTAAGTTATCAGATTCGACATTGCAAAGTTGGCGGAGTGAAGATTTTTCGGTTGCGTGCGACGTTATGCCGTCACCAAAGTTTCCCGTGTGGTCCAGGCTGTATCAAATAATACCAAGCGCGGGTTTCCTCATTTTACCTACCCTCTTTAAATACCAAAGCTCATAAGGATAAAAGAACTAGGTCAGCTACCTCGTTTCCCTCGGCGCATACTTGGACTCACAGCGGAACGTCCAACTTTCCTGTCCTAAGGACTCCATGTCTAGTCAGATATTTGAGGCGAGCACAAACTTCGCAAGTCCCCACGTAAAATGACTTTCATAGGGCATAAACTACGCATGCCTCTCGACCAATACGAGAAATACACCAGCATCGTTTTACATTATAACTGCCTGGACGAGACCGGCGGTGTTTGCATGAGAATACTGCAGCAAGCCTGTGGGCAAGAAACCTCTACTGGTCACCGCTGTTGTAACCAAAACTGAGTCATTTCCTCAAAATTTCGCCGGTCCTTTTTATAGGGTTCGCAAAATAGTTAAATACTCTCTTTTTTTCGTCAACAAAGTGTTCCGGTCAGCGGATTTTCCTGCCCCCAAAGCCACAAATGGTTATCCGCCACGAGATGAGCAAGAGTAGTTTACTATAGGATAGGTATAGGTCATTACACGTTTAGCTTGGAGACAAAACAATAATTATTCCATCATAACCAGAAAGCTTGAAGCTTTCTACAGGAAATAACACGCTCCGTCATATCATGCATCAAGAAGTTGACAATCGCCATCATCACCACGAAGCTTACTGTCTAATATCTCAAAGGATAAAAAAGCCCTCGAATGACCGCCGTTCTAGTGCGTTTCTCCGTACCACCAGTCTATGTTTGCCGTAAGGCAAAGGACAAAGCTGTGGCATCTGGACAAAGCGTAAAGCCCTCGGAGAACCATTTATATGCCATGTATGCCACAGTGATACCGTAGTCTTTGCTTGCAATTACCATCAATTCTTCAGGACACCCAAGCACTAGATGTTTTCCATCGGCCTTCCCCCGCCTCCATTAGTCTCAAAAGCTTAAAGCACAGCTCAGAAAATTTCGGCGGAATATAAGCCTGCTTCTGTTTCGGTTGCTTCAAAAAAACATTGTTTCAAAATTCATCACAAATAGAGAGAATAACTAAGTCTACTCCATTCAGGAACGTGGCTATTGCCGAGAAGACGCAACTGTAGAGCCAGGTCGTTGGATCTACAGAAAACAATCTTACGTCCCATAAAGTTCCGACCTACAGCCGCTCAGCCGCTCTCAAAGACCCACCACAATTATCAAGTTAACACCGCTTCCGTCGACCAGTGCATTGATGGCGGATGAAGACCTTGATTTTTTTACTGCTCTGCACTTATGTCTCAAAGTGTACTTAAGCTAGTTAACACATCGACCAAATCTCCGTTCACTGCCCCACAGAGGTGTGGTGCCATCCCTTCTCACAGGCAACCTTAACTTAGGCATCAGCTTGCTAGATGTGCAGGCCAGCACACTATCGGCCTCTCGCTCACCCCTTTCGAGCCAATAGGCCAGCGATGGCTTCGTCCATAAGGTCTTCTATCGCACCTTGACCTCTCATCCTTATTGCCTTGGCGAGTCCGTATCACTGGAATCGATACCACCGTGCCTCAGATTCATTACAAACGCCGACTCCAAATCTCTCAAGTGAAAGACAGAAACTTATTACCAAACCAACTTACTCACCAACCGAATACTCACCGGAAAAACCCAGCCTTCCCCTCCGGTGGATATCACTTCACCCAATTGCGCCTCTGAAGTTCCAAGTAGCTAACGTCATCTTGGTTCGGCCTGCGGTGAGCGGGCTGTTGGCTGTCGTATTGACGTTCGATTACTGTGTGTGTAGAATCCTGTCAAAGCGCTTACTAAGCCTTGGGTTCGTAAAGTCTTGCCCTTTAAATTTTGCGGTCGAAGCAAAAACAGCATTCCAGGAGGTGTACTGTTCCTTGCATAAGACAAACTAAGTACTTAGGGGCTGCCAACACCAAGCCTTTCGTCGCAATGACGTATTGCAAGTTTTCTATTGCGTACTCCATTGCAACCTCCAGCACACCTCCAAATTTCAAACAGGAGTCACAATTCCCGCTAAGCTTTACACCACGTTCGTGGCACTCGCCCAATGCTCTACAGAGTAAGAATCAGGTAAAGGACTTTCCTGTAAGCCTTTCATCCTACTGGTTGTGCCCAAAAATCAGTTAATGGATTGAAAATACGTAAGCGAACGGAACTTTTGTTTAGCATCAACATTCGGCTAGCGCAAGCTGAAGAGGGTATCAGTCGGAAGGAAGCAGCCAATCGGCGTTCGTCACACACAATGGAGCTACGTGTTAGTGGTAGAAAATGACAGGCCGTTGGGGATACCGACGGGCATCTCACGAGATAGTATAAGGGAAAGAGGTGGAAATAAAGCAATAGCGAAAGTTGATGACATGGGATGGCATCACATCAACATTTTTAAAAAAGGACTCACGGGGAGCATGTAATATTTGAAACAAGGGAAAATGCAGACATTGATGCAGACAGGAATAAAAAACGATCACGGTTGTGGTTTCAGCAAATGCATGGTTTGGAAAAATTTCGTCCCTTGTTATGGCCGGTGAAAAGTTGAGAACCGTTGACAGATCATACTGCTTGTCTTTAATTTATGATGTGGGGTGTGCAACGAAAAGTAGTATCGGACACGGTTGGAGTAAGTTGTTGCGGCTCTGAGCACGAGACTGGTGTCTATTGACTAGGAGGGGCATCAACCCTGAATCCCTTATTATGGATGGTGTAAAAGTATGTCGGTTGTGTCTTTTTCCAGTCGAAGTGGGGAGGTTTGGACTTTTGTTCCTTCGTTAGGGAAGCATATAAGTCCCCGCTGATCGATCTAATAATTGTAATTTCCTGGCTTTTAGGTACTCAGCCTTTGTGAGCACCTTCAGCCGAAGCTCATTCTTCCCTGAGAGCAATGAGAATAGACTCCCAAGTACAGGCTAACCTTTAGCGGTTACGCGACTTGGCAGTGTGAAGCCTGTTTGCGAAGTCAACATGCAGAAAATTCTCTCGGGACACCGTAATATTCTGGACTCTTGAAAGTGCTCATCATACATGTTCTTTGTGCGCTTTTACCACCCATATATTTCTGCACCAATCCTTGTTCATCTGCGACCAACGCGGTTGTTTCGTGACTCGTTTGAACCTGTATGACTCATGTGCTCCTTGTCCCACGCCGTGAGCTTGACTCGCGTTTTGGGTCTTCGCGATTGTATATTCGGGGCTTAGTATATAGTTGAGAAGTTGTTCATTTCATAACCCAGTATCGTAAAAACCTTGATTCAGGGTTATCATGCTTTCGGGTTTCGTGTGAAATAGCCACGCACAGCTCAGATGTGGCCTTCAGTATTCAGGTCAATCAGGTCGAAACAAGAGGATGCGCATCATGTCAAGTAGGAAATTTAAACCAAAAAAACTGTACCGGAAGTAAAACGTCTAGTCACCGTTGGGGTTCCTGTGCATTTGATCCCCTACTCGCTGTCATATCTACTACTCCCGTCAGGGCAAGCTTGAACATCACCGAGGTTGTTGTTGATAATAACGATATTTGTTTAAGCTGGGCACACTCCGGTTGGAGAAACGGCTAGCGTTCTCCAGGCAGCTGGCTCAGAAAGCAGAGGCAAGATTAGACAGAGAGCGCTCGAGCAGCGAGCTACTGGAAATGACCTATAGAATAATCTCAGCATCTAGTAACAGGAATTACTGCTCCGGTCGTCAAGCAGTTTGTCCCAACGCAACCATCATTCTGCTTTCCTAGGGAGGAGCTGACTAGCTTTGACGGAATACCTGAACAGAACTGCAAGTTTGGTAGATAATTTGAAACCTTTGTCGAAACTAAGGCCGCCGATTCGAAAAGGAGGCTGCTGTACCTGACCCGCTATGGCTGGAGGCGAGGTTAGGAAGCTAATGATGTTTGTCGCGCACCTAAATTGGCTGAAGACTACATAAGAGCAATGAAGCTTTGTGGAGGAGCTGGTTCGGTCGACCGTTCAGAGTCACCCGCAACCCAAATAATGGCGTGATATCAGAGTCCGAACGAACAAAGGGCCACATGTACACCGCGTCTCACTTTGTCAATAAGGTGCAAAATTTGTCCGATGGTCCTCGATGGCTTAGGCGACAGTTTCAATCTCGACTCGGCGCACAAGCTGAAGGCGGCGCTACGCCCTTCCCTCCGAACTACGAGGTCGCCGGCTTGAGTAAGCATAACTTTTAAACCGGAGGGACCGCTCAGCCAATTTCGATGGCCTGAGTGATTACTCAGAAAGACAGGTGAGAATAGCCGACAGTAGATTTGATGGACTAAATCTCCGTAGGAAATAGTCGAACGGGCCGAGTAACAGCCAATAGCAAAACACGGCTCAGTAATATTCAAAACACTGGCTTTTGCCAAGCTCACATGCCCTTTTGCGTGGAGGTGCAGCTACTCCCGACGGCAAAGTTTGTGGCGTCAATCAAGGGTTACAAGACTGTCCAAAGTTCTTCGAGGCTACGGTAAACGAATGCTCGGGAGTGGCAAATACGAAAGAAGCTTCTTTTATGAGCCTTAACAACTCACACCGGGCAGCAGTTTGTCGAGTGAGAGCTAGATATTATCACCAACGTTACTCAGACAGAGGCTATTTATTATTGATCCGGGCAAAGAAAGTTACGCCCGACGGAGAAACAGAGCTGAGTTTGAAATGTTCAGCTTCACGGTCTACCCATAAGCCGATACTTCTGGGCCTAGTCACTGTGGAAGCAGCGACCCTTGGATGAGTGACGAAAGCTCTGGCCCTATTCGACAGTGGATCGGATACTACCTCAGTAAAGGATTAGTTTGCGTGTGATCACCAACTTGGAAGTACCCAATGTGCGTATTCAGTGCCTTGGGCGAGACGCGAGTAATGACTGCTGGTCAGTTGTGATTACAACTCGTCTTTCTTGAATGTAGTGACCAGATCGGGTCAGCAGAGACAATCTAACAAACAGACCTCCCGAAGCGGGCACCGAAGCAAGTAAGTGCAATTTCATCTGGAGGGCCTCGTCTCCAAAACGTAACCAGCGTAGAATGAGAGGATGATGAAGTAGATCCCCCTATCAGTTGCGACGTGCTGGAGGCACAGTGGGTGTTGGATCGGAAATAAAGCAGCAGCCAACCCCCCCCCCCCCCCCCTCAAGCGATGCGTATAACATTGAGGTCGATAATGCCTGACCCAGTCGGGGAACTCAGTTTCGTATATTATGTATCTGCAGAAATGGGACACGTGGAATAGCAACTGCATCGTCTGTAATGGCGAGAACTTCGCAACCTTGGAGACGACTGACCGTCATTATAGCGAGATAGCCGTGCATCGGAGACAGTACGGAAAGGGAAGAGGGGCCTACAGACTTAGATTGAAATGCCTTTTCTGCGGCGTGCACAGACCAACCATCGGGTAGACGACAAGACCTGTGTTCTCCAGGGGTTTTTGCTCCCGGGGGCATGTCCAATCCGAACGAACGCCGCTAGAAGCGGTACTCAGATATGGTGACGAAAAACTGAGTACTGTCAGAATAATGTCAGCACTGCTAGAGCTGGAGAAAAAATATGGCGCCTTACTCACCTCCCTGTTTTCCATCATAATAAACCCAAAAGCTTCAACCGAGTTTAAGGGGAAGTCAAAAAATGACCTTTCACTGCAAGAGCCAGATCAGACAGCGCGGCCTACTGAGGTTCGTGCCTGTTCAGGTTATGCAGAGTGGCAAAATTTACGTGCACTAGAGAGGTGTTTCTTTAGGTGGGGATACCAGTAGAATAGAGACATGCACAGTGATTTTTATGGTTGGACGAGGATGACATGAACAAATTAGTGACAGCTTAAGTAATGACAGCTCATCCGATTAGGCCATGTCGTCACTGTTGTGTCGACTACGTCCTACGGGAAACTGCAAGGCAGGCATGCATCTCTGACCCTCTGGATGGCAGTAGATAGAGCCAGTAACAACTTTTATGTCGACAACAGTCTTGGGCCATCTCATGACACCGAAAAGGAGGCCACATACCCCACGAGTATGGAAACATTACTGAGGAAAAGCGGACTCCTCACAAACCAGATGTCAGGAACCCCGGGGGCTCTAGAACCTCTTCCGCATAATGAATAAGCAGGTGCATTCTGAAAGGTGAATGAATCACCTCTTCCGAGGGACTTCACCACACCGTGTGGTGCAATACCCGGAGAGAGGTGTTTGTTTCCGAGCTGAATACTACCAACCATGCAGTACGCTCAGCGGAATCCTGTCGCCCATCTTCAGGTTGTTTGTCTCCCTTTGGATGGTTTCTAAACGGCTTCTTCCTGAATAATTTGTCTCGCCACAGCTTTTTTGGCAAAAATTTCAGTAGGAACAAAAGCATGAATCGGTGAGTTTACTGGACTGAGCAACGTTATTACCACTCTAGAGGAAATACGAATATTGCACTGCCTGCTTTCGAGGGGGGAAAACAAGCAAGAGATCTACACATATACTCAGGTGTACCGGAATCGGGCCACGGAGAGGCTGTACACAGCAGCTGGGTGCGTGCCGGTAGGCATAGAAATATCAAAAAATTACCTGCCAAAGCTAGAGGTAACCTGCTAAAAATGGTGTCCATACACAAGTTGAAACTGACTTCAGTGGTTTTATCTGTACCGGTTACCAATATGTTGAAACAGTGCTTCGCAGAAGCCATTCAAGTTTTCTGAACATGGCCGTAGATGTGGCCGCTGTATCACTGAAACGGCAGAACCGGGAGGACTCTGTACTGCTGGACCCGTAAGATTTACAGACCGGATGAGAGCCTTCATGAGTAATGACTGACTGGAAAGGGAACGCACCGGGTTGTAGACAGAACAGTTAGATTTCAGGATTTTCATTGATAAGAGATAATAGAAACTTTGGTAATAGTGAGTGATTTTGTGAATGAATGAGTAAATGTGGACCAACGACGAGTTAGATACATGGCGTGTACACACTCGTACTCAGTCACAAAGGATTCAGATGAGTGGTGGTTTTTTCGGGAACGAGTGAATAACCGGATCTGGGTGGGTGAAACAATAAGTGTACAAAAAGGTCCCACGGTTCAATCGTTGAATAGGGCTCTGTGTGTGTGTGTGTAGCTCGTCGGGTGGCCGATTTGCTGAGTAAGTGGCATATTTCTGAGCAAATGACCGGATCCAAAAGGTACTGGTTTATCGGTGCCTGCGCAATCAGCATAACGCCAGAGACGGAAAGCACAAAATGAGGAGGCAAAATGTAGATAAGTGAACTTGAAAGGAACGGATGAGCGACGGTATGCGTTGGATCACAGATCACTTCAGGTATGTTGCTTATTTGAAACTATCACAACCACGATCACAATAATGAGCGTTGCACCAATCATAGCCAGTATTCCCCACATCTTCATAATCTGCCAGAAGAACTTTCTCTGAACGCGGGTGGAAACGGCCTCAAACTGTCTTGACTGTACTTGTAACTCGTCCGCTCGTGTGTCAATTTCGGCGAGTCGAGTTTCCCTTTCTAATACGCGGCTGACATT
Source organism: Fasciola hepatica (assembly GCA_948099385.1). Lineage (NCBI taxonomy): Eukaryota > Metazoa > Platyhelminthes > Trematoda > Plagiorchiida > Fasciolidae > Fasciola > Fasciola hepatica. The sequence continues at coordinate 17,166,878 of CANUEZ040000048.1, forward strand.
CTCTCGCATTATACCGACAAACTCCTGCACCTTGGCTTGCTCTCGCCGAATACGATCGTCCCCACGGTAATCTTGCGGTCCATGAGCCGTATCCATGGTTCAACGGTAAACGACAAACAGCAAGAAACAACAACAGGCTGGTCATCACCTATAAAGTCCCGTCAACCGGATATTTGAGCGACGCGTAGAGACTAGCCCAGACAAAATTCAAAACAAAGTTCATTCCAAGCAGTTTCTGCATGGTATACAATTTGTTAAGTGATTTTTCAACCGCTAAATCTCAATGGATTTTCTTCTAGGCTTCCATGATTCAAAATTATTAAACAAATCAACCATTGCAGTACTACTATAGCAGAAGCCCACAAATTGGTTTGCTTAATACAGCCACTGCAAATGTCAAGCTCCGCCACCAGCGCCCGAGTCAAACGTGAGGGTATGCCTGTGAAAAAGATTTGCAGCTTTGAGACAAACGGTCGGAATTATGTTAAAGGCATTTCATGCAAAATAATAACTTTGTTTGTTACATAAAATGCTGACGGAAAGAACACGATTCCTTAGACTGCCTTTCACCATATCCCTGCGTTGTACTTCGCTGCATACGTAGTTACAGTACACGCTTTAGGACGTTCTTGCCAAGTAGAATAATACTTATTCGTGGGTCAACTAGCCTAAGTCCGTGGCTTTGTGTACAGTCTCCTAGAAAACATATCGATTCCGGCTCACAATGCCAAAAGAATTCAGATAAATTTCTCAAATATTTGAAGAGACCAAGGCCTTTAACCCGCCCGAAAAGTATCGACCGTTATCCTCGCGCAAAGCATGCGCACGGACTAACAACCAAAGCACGTGAAACTGACTACTATATCACCGACAACATATAGCTGAATAAATTGTACTATTCTTGCACTGAGGTTTTCAGAGCCGAAGGAAGTTGGATTTACAGGTAGTAGACAGGGAAGTAGCTTGGTTATCCGTCCCGCTCTCGTTGAAGAACTCAAGGGAACAGAGAACGAGTTGGTACTTTCAAAGCAAACACCAATATTCCCCTTGGTGTGTGCCACTCTAAGCAAAGAGGACCAGAAAAGAAAAGAGGGATTTATTCAGGGTCCTCTGAAGAAAAGTGATTTCGTCCTGGTTGATATGCAAGCAAGAACGGCTGGCAGAATAGACAGCTTCCCAGCCTGCCCCCTAATGCGAAACAATAATACTTTTGCCCGGTTTACACCATACTGAGGTTTTAAAAACTTGGCTTTATCACTACAAAGAAGGACACGCTGGGGAGTATCACTCGTTGGACAGTATCCGCCAAAGGTCTTGGTTAAAGGCCCAAAGGGCCACAGTAGTGAGGGCTGCTGCCAGAGGCATCTTATGCCAGCGGTAAAAGCGGTGGCAGGAAAGCAGTCAAAGACACCGTTATCGGTGGACAGAGCCACTGAAGAAAGGTGACATTTCTCGAGGACAGGTGTTGGCTACTATGGCTCTCCTATGGTTACGAGGAGCGAGATGGCTGGGAAAATATACACGGCTGTTTACTGACTTGCTTCCTGACGAGTGTGTCCCATCTAGAAGTAGCAAGATAGATGAAAACTGAATTACATCTGATGACAATGCATCGCTAATCTGCCAGAAAAAACGTGCCAACCAACATATATTCAGACAACGGATCAGACTTCTTCACGGCCTAGAAAGAGGTATGAAGTTTGTGGTGGCGTCTAAATAAAGCTTGGATTGACAATTAAACCAACATTGAAGAAGCTTGTGGGCATTTCCTCAGTTAGAGCATAGGATATTGTAAGAATATATTGAGAAGACGGTCACGTGCAGCAAGAAAAATGTTATGGATCTCGAAGGAACAACAGCCTCTGAATGAAAAGACCTCGAGTGCTTTATTTGGTAAAGTGTAAAGAATTCTGAACAATAAGCAGCTGACATCCATTGCTCTTAATGACATCAAGGTGATGGCATTGGCCCCAGGTGACTTACTCAAATGAAGACTCAAAGAGGGTTGAGAAATTCCAGCAAAATCAGGCACACCTACCCACAAGGTATGAAACAGCCCAACTTACTTGTGCTTGTTTTGGAAGTGAGAGATGCGGGAAAAATAGCTAACTTTGGAGAGCACGCAAAGGTGGATCATAGTTCGTGAAATATTCACATAGCCTGAATTGAGAAAACCCAAAGTGGTGAAAACAGATCTGTTTTTTCGGTAATTCTCCTCGGGCTAGTAAGGTGCACATGCAAAAGTCTACCATTATTCAAAAGTGAGGTCCACATTATGAACGTAAAACTACAAAACGGAATGTCAAGTCATGTCCTGTATGTTTTTTCCATCAAGTTGGCCCATGGCCATGGAAGATGTAGTGTCATGACAAATTTTAGCTATACCAGTTGACATACGCAAGGAGCTCCAGAAACGATGCACCACAAATTTACAGTTTCGGTTTGGACAGAACATCTACAGATAAAAAGATGGCTTAGAGGCGAGACCTCCACGAAGTCCTCTGCTCGCGGATATATTCACGTCAAAAGTCGAAAACAACAAAATGAGTTTAGTCATCAACAGTTTACCCACCTATTAAAAGTGCGAAGACGACATTTTACGCCTACTCCACTCCAGCTATGACGTACAGGTACTACTTCGAAAGTTTTATTGAAGCGCATCCGAATTTATGAATAAAACTAGAAATGGAGCAGGACGGTGAGCTTCCAATCTTTGACATTCCTCCACGACGAACAGGAAACTGGTCATCAGAAAGCAGTATTGATCATAAACCAAAGTGAGCAGGGCAGTACACTCATTTCGGGAGCTTCGTTTATATGCAGCCTGAACGAAACTCACTGCGTCACTTGACCAGTAGAGCGTGCCAAATACGCTTGGAAAGCCAATTTACGAGAGAGGTTGGAATCTATTGGCAACTTTATCGGAGAAAATGAATACCTTGATAGTTTTCTGGGGCAGCACATGAAGGCAGGTCCTCGTTCAAGATAACCGAGGATCTCAAAAATGATCGTATTGGCTTGGATAGAATTCAAAGTGAAAAGGGCTGCAGGAACACAAACTCATCGGCTGTCCAACTCGGCGACAAATGCGTTTTACGCAGCCGAGCTGCGAGTCACGTGCAATATTGGACCACGCTTCCGCCTGAAACTCAAAGACAGGCTGCCTGATTCTTCTGCTGCGTGTTGTGTATACTCCTACCCTCGCTCTCGCTGATCAGGAGACATCGGAAGATCAACTAATTACCTGAACGAACGCCTTCAGACACACTGCCCCACATGGTTAACTAAAAGGATCAATAAGATGGTAAACCACGCTATACTGGCCCATGCAGTCGATGCCGGCCACACACTAATGCGAGATAAGCCATTCAGCTCGATCTGCCGAGTGGCTGCAAGCTGGTGTAATGGGGTCGTAAAAGGGATTCTCTCTATGACCAAGCAGATTGGAACCGGGTTACATAGCCAGCCCTGTGCTCCTAAAAACAGTCTGTTGGGACACTACATCTTCCAAAGCCAAAGGTCAACTTGGTTAGAAAAACATACAGGACCAATGAGCCCGGTGTTATTGCCCCACACAAGTGCAAAGGAAACACACCTGACATTCAGTTTGGTAGTTTTATTTTTATACTGTGGATCTCACTTTTGAATAACGGTAGGCTTTTGCATGTGCCTCTTACTGGCCTGAGGAGAGTTACCGAAAAGACAGACTTGTGTTCATCACGTTACTGTTATCAAGAAGTAGATCACCAAGGAGTGGTCGTTAAGGCTGGGTGACGTGGTGCTCGTGGCTGAAGAACAAACACTCCTACTGAAGTAACCTTCTGTAATTATCAAGGAAGGCCGTGCTGACTCCAAAGAAGTCGTGCGCACTAAGTCGGAGAAAACAGGGAATGTATAGTATTTTCGGGAAATCAGAAAACTGGCCCTGCTTAGGAGTAAGGATAGACCACAGGAAACAAAAATTCAGAGACCTCTTATAAATTATGACTTCTAGCGCAGCCTGATAAGTGCTCTCTCATGTACAGTAGTATATATATATGCATATATATATATATATATATATATATATATATATATATATATATTTCGCTACACCGCTTTCGTCATATGATTCCAAGCGATGCTTGACATTTGCGAGAAAGATTATATACTTTGGGAATTTTATCCCCATGTGTTCAGTTACACTCCACTCACTCAAATACGCTTATGTTCATCTGAAGGCTTTTTTTCAGCATTCTTGATGAATTTGGAACACCTATACAAGTCTTCTGCCTGCATCTATGTTCCTTCATCCAAAACGCAGTTGGTGAAAACTGTCAGCTCAGGACAAAAAGAGACTGTAGATAGCCTCAAAAGAACTCATGTGACTGAGCCACTAGTGAACTCCAGGTGGTTTCTTCGTGGTGCAACGTTGAGCGGATTTCACTCCCCATCATCTGTAGATACATGCTCTGACCGCAGGCCTCAATAGGTAGGAGAAATGAGTACTTGAGTTCGAATCCCCTGACACTCTTCCTCTAGGACGGATTTTTGAGGGCCATGCCCCCACTGAATATAGACCCGTGAAAGTGCTTCATCATATATGTTCTTTGTGCGCTTTTACCACCCATATATTTCTGCACCAATCCTGTTCATCTGCGACCAACGCGGTTGTTTCGTGACTTGTCTGAACCTGTATGACTCATGTGCTCCTTGTCCCACGCCGTGAGCTTGACTCGCGTTTTGGGTCTTTGCGATTGCATATTCGGGGCTTAGTATATAGTTGAGAAGTTGTTCATTTCATAACCCAGTATCGTAAAAACCTTGATTGAGGGTTATTACGCTTTCGGGTTTCGTGTGAAATAGCTACTCACTGCGCAAAAATGCCTCACGTGGTCATCGAATCTCATTTGAATTTTTTCATATTCGTCCGTCTTCGCAGGTAGTATCACCGCTTTCAGCTTTGTGCAGCTTTGTCTACCCAACACCCGCTGCACCAAAATGTTTGCGTTGCTGAATTAGTGAAAGTTCCACGGAAGCTGTGAGCAATGAGCAGTGCATCGCCTCAAGTGGTACCTCCTGTTGCACTGTGTGCTGTTTTCACCAGCGTTAGCCTCAAGCGTTCAGCCATGCCACTTGCTAACCAATCTTACGGGACCATCACTGAGTGCTCAGTGTTATTCATACGAAAAAATATGTAAACTCTTCACCTTTGATTTTAGGGGCTTTACCGGGCACTACTTGCTCATGTGGATTTAAACTTGCAAACAAACGTCTGAGCCATATAACGGCTTTCAGTAGAAGTCACTTCTTCACAGTGTAATGCTTCAGGCCATTTAGTGTAAAAAAAGAGCGCTAAAGAGAATATTTTGGGAGTAGGTTGATGAAAGCAAAATGCCTTCACCCAAGCAAGCCTACAACTCTAATCAATATCGAAAAACCAGCACCTTGATAATACAGAAGAAATTACTGAAATACTGAACTCCTTTTTCACTCCAGCCCCAAAGTTCAACGTACCTACTTCTAGAGTACTTTGAGCACCTATCCAATTGGACCCTACCGGCAGAATAACTTCACTCCGATGATGATTTTATACTTTTGTTCCCCAATAAATCATCTCACCGTCCAAGCCTATACCGTATACCACAGGCTCCTCCTGATGCCTTGTGGGGTGGCGGACATTCTTATCGTTTCACCCAATTTATTCTACCTGTCCATGGGACCGAGTTTGTACCCTGTCCAGTGAAAACCTACATAATGAGCCCCTCATATAAGAAGGACCCTGCTCAAGCTCTTGAAAATATCGTCCTCTCAACACACGCCGACTATCCCCGGAATCATTGTGCTCTTCAAAAATAAGATTAAGGCCCAAATTTTAATAAACCACTAGCTCATTGTGGATCAACAGGCTTCCTGCTGAATTGCTAGCACTATAATCGTCACGTTTCCTCCCTGAACTCAGTCACGGAAGCTGCCGACAACGGTATATCCATGATAGTTATCCCCTTGCAAAAGAGAAAATGCTCTCAACCGTGCGCCATTCACTTGGCCTCAATCACAGGCTAAATTTTGCGGTATCACGGACCCGGTACTCAGTCGGCTGTCTTCCTACTTCGCTGGACCAGTCACTCAACCCAAGCTTGTCGTGAGTGGAGTCAGCTAAGTCCAGGTATATTACCTCTCCAAGCATATTATTGACATTTCAAAGTCGTCGGCCATGACAGCCTCCACCTGTTCGCCGGCGGTATCAAAATCCTGTGTGCTTCTGACCCAAGAAAGCTCACTTCCGTTGATAACGATGCACTGCTAGATTCGGCCCCCTTAGTTCCTATTGCGCCACCACGTTACCGAGGTCCTCAGCAGGGAAAAGCAACGTTCTCACATTCAGGTGCTTTATCCTCTCATAAAATCTTGGTACTGATGGTCAACTAATTTCCAACTTCCCATCAGTGCGGGGTTCGTTTTCGCAGTACCGAGTCTCCTTCACTTTCTCACACGTGAGACAACCCGAAGTCCTAGAGACGGAGTACTAACGGGCCTGATTCTGAGAAAAATTGCCTCCAGTAAATAAAATGTTATAACTATAGGATCCCTTTTCCACCCATTTTGGAAAGCCGCCCCGTTGTCCACGCCAGAAATCGCAGTGAGATAAAGTAGCTTTTGGTGTAGTTCAAATACGAGTGACGAGAAGCTAAGCAGGGATTTTACTCAGCTCACTTACAGCCAAAGCCGCGAATACTTGAAACTAGATATGTTTTGGCTCGGACAGATGAAGCCTAATCTGGCATCCATTCGTGGACTTGCTCACAACAGCATCTGCATAGCAGCATCATATTTGAAGATTTACCGCATTTACAGTATTCACTTAGTCTGAGACACCAAACGGCGGTTCCCGATCCCGAAAGGGCTCTTGGATTTAGCATTCTGCGGTCAAGCGAACGTCTTTAGGAAACAAAATACCACAAAATATACGTTAAATAAAGCCATCCGAGACGTTTAAAACCTGTATAAGTAAATGCCTCACAGTAAAACTTTCGATCTAGATTAGAGATCTGTACGTCAATGACGAAGGGAATCGGAGGCTAAGATAGGCTTATAACAGCTTGCGTTCATATTGCTGTCTTCCCAGAGAGCGGACCGTAACCGTTATTGACCACACACACATAAGTAAGTCACAATTCTATTGAGTGCCCTTCACCATACCACAGGCCGACTGTTGTTAGATCTGAGTAATTTTCCGGCATCACCTAGTATTTGGCCCTTGTATTCTCATTCTCTTTTCTATGTTTCTGACTTTTCAGAAGTGAATCAATGATAATTATTTGTCTGCTTCGATTAGACGGGATGCACGTAATAAAGTTTAGTCATACTGCGCAGGTCAAGCACAGATCACGAAGGAAACCAAGAAGTGCCTGGAATCGAAATAGGGGCGTGTACAGGAAGTCTGATTGGGTTTCATATCAGTACGTGTGGAAACAACACCACCCTAGAGACACAAATAAGTATCATATGCGTTGCAGGAAAAATGGATATATATTGGAAACCTTCTGAAGGCTGGGTGCCTTAGGCAAATTGCACTCGAATTTCGAGTGATGTCTCACACAGGAGCTTTTCAGACCTTTTGATATTGACAAAGTAAGCACAACTTCCCACCACGGGCAAGGAAACGAATTGGATGGGCGCACTAAAGGAACACGTACCAACCCCCCCCCCCAGAGCCTTTGTCGTAAAGGGCACGGATTGAGAAACAAAAATAAAACTGTGCTCATTGGTGTATCGCGGTTCTGAGCACGCATTAAAAAACAAGACTACAGGCTTCCCTCAGGCGGGAAGGGGGACCCGGCGTCAGCCAGGTTTATAATCACCCACGATTTACAACCAGAACACCATTGTGATGGATTACGTCAACGAGCTTTTAGATAAAACAAGGAGGGGTGAAGACGTCGCTCCAGTCTGTCTCCGGACAACACAGAAGCGGCAAAGAGAGTATTACGACAGGCGGGCATTCGGCACTCCACTACACTCTGGACTTCTGGCGTGGTTTCATACGTCAGTACCCACTGGGGAGGGGGTGCCTTCAAAGTTGTTTGGGTGTTGAAAAAGGTCCTCTTGTATTGAAAGGGTTTTATCGGAAGCAGCCTGTGTCATCCGAAAAGTGTCAGTGAGTAGTGGCACTCCATCACCAGTGCGGCTCATTTTAATGGGCTCAAGCCGTTTGAGTGCGAAACTATTGGGATTTCACCGCCCGGAAGCTCAAGCTCAATGCAGCCGGTACAGTAAAAGTGGGAGGTACCAATATAAGTTTGAAGAGCCGTGGCTGTTGGGAATGAACCTTATAAAAGGGATACTTATGTAGAAACGTAGTAAAAGCCTAGGGATGTCATACAAAGGACCGTATCAAGCTTAGGCAAGCAGAGGACAAAGAGGAAGAAGTCGGGGAAACTGCCAACTTGAAAGATAGTGTCTCAATTGAAGGCAATTGTCATGCCCTTATACCTGTACCTTTACACCAGCTGAAGTACTCTACATTTTCAGATAAATCTTTGAATCTCTGAGTTTTGTCTCCTCTCTACTAGGCTGACCGTTGCACATGAAACGGAGGTTAACCCAGTGGAATGTCGAATAATGAAAGAATAGGCCTTAAAATATTATAAGCGATCTAGGAATCATATTTCACGGAGAGAATTCATGATTGCTATTTGGTTTCACGTTAACTGAAGTTCAACTCAAATCAACCTCAAAGCAGTTAATAAAAAATACGCAATAAAATAATGTTACTATTTTCTGCGGATGGGACTTCAGGTTTTTGTCTCCGCCGTAAGCGCAGAGAAACTATCAACGCGAAAATTCTGACAAGGCCCAGTGGAAGGACTTAGGAAATATTTCTTTGGAGCCTTTGGAGCTGAATGGCTGATCAACAGCCGCAAAGCCAATTTACGGTGGCCACCCCTGAGGGATTTGTTGGATAACGGCTTTTATTGTTTCCTGAAAAATAGCCACCATGTTTTGCTAGCAAAAAGACAAAAAGTAAGGGACCATCTACCTGGTTCGTTCATGGTCATTTTCCATCTAAGTGCCCGGGAGGTTGAAAAGCTACAGGCATAAGTTGGGTGGAGTATGGAAAGTGATAGGATAGTCCCAAGTGTACAATTCAGGGGAGCTTTAAGCGCTGACAAGGAAGATAAGGCCAGCGATTAATTTGTGAAGTCAATCAGTAGTCTTTCAAATAAGAAGGAAACTACCAACGCTATTCTTATTCATGAAACCAGGGGTATATTGATTTGGCTTCCGCAGACGGGTGATTTTACTGTCTTCTAAGATTTGCTTCAGCATCGTAGTAGCACCATAAAATTCAATATAGTCGGCAAACAACAGAAGCCTGAAATACCCCCGGTACTACTGCTACGGATTTTCAGTCCTATTGATAAAGAGTTGCAATACCCGAAACAACTGCAAGCCATGCCATTCGCTGCGATTCGTACCCATTTTGAAACCAGTAACTCCGGGTATTAAGGAATCGAACCCTGTCCCGTTTCATTAGCAGGTGTAACAGCCGGTCGTGGAAAATCCCCTTTTTTCCCTCGTGATTCAGTGTTTTTCCCAACATCACTCATTTCCATACACTATTGACTTGTCTTTACGAACTGGTTGTTTTTCTGGACCAATTGTTGTTTGTTCGCGCCCAGAGCGCTACTTTGGCACATCCTTGTTCAGGACCTGCGTGACGCACGTGCTGTCTGCTCACACGCTGCTATTTGGTTTCTCGTTGTTGAGTCCTTGTGATCGTATTATTGAGGTTTGTATATTTTATATGTCATTGTTCATGTAATAATCTAGTATCGTAGAATATCACGGATAATCGTCTTTTGACTTCGGGATCCGTTGCGAATTTGGCTACGCATTGCTCAAACGATCGTTACAATACTCAATAGATCAATTTGGAACGATGAAAAACACTCAAAATGCCAAGAAAAGGATCAAAAGCAGTCGAATCCGGACAGGAAGTAATACGGCAAGTCTCTGAGGAGGTTGTGGGTACATATGATTCTTTAGTTAATGCTAGATTGCCCAGTCCTGTCAGTGCTAGTTCATGTGTTGATAAGAGCAATATTGATCGTAAGGATGTCGATTTATATAAGCTGAGAATACTAGAACTAGAGCAACAGTTACTATCGGCTAGACTACAGGCGCAGGAAGCAGAGAAGAAGTGTACACAGAAACAGCGAGAGCATGAGACCAGTGACTTCGACACTTCCGATAGATTAGGGTGCAGTAAGGTAGGGAACCCCACGCTGGCCGCCGACTACAAACCACCATCGATCGATCTGCCTAGAGTGGAGTTAACGGTTTTCGACGGGCGAGCTGAGCAATACTGCAAGTTTGTCAAGCAGTTCGAGACGTTCGTTGAAAATAAGGTAACCGACCCTGGGCAAAGGCTTCTCTACCTTACTCACTACTGCCGAGGCCGAGCAAGAGAAGCTATCGACGTGTGTACCATGCTCGATCCAGAACAAGGCTACACAAGGGCAAGAAAGATTCTGAGGGACTTGTTTGGCCAACGTTTCAAAGTAGCCCGTAACCTAATAGAGGGCGTGATGGTAGAGGCAAAGAGAACCAAGGGCGACGTCTACACCATGGCCGACCTGGTGATTAAGATGCAGAACTGCTCAATAGCCCTCGACCATTTAGGTTACAGGGCCGACCTAGACGCCATGCAAACTTTGGAAGGCATAGTCCGTCAACTCTCTCCAGAACTACAGGGTCGGTGGGCGGAAGATGCAGAACGGATAAGCCGAAGCGACAGAGAAGCCAACTTCGAAGACCTGACCGAATACTTGGACAGGCAAACGAAGATAGCTGACAGCAGATTCGGCCGACTCATCCGGGACAGCAACCGAGCAAACAAGCCCAGTACTAGCCAAGTCCAAACCCCTGTACGGGAACATTCGAAGTACCAGCCTTGGACCAATACACACGTCATTTCACGAGATGCTACGGCGAAACCAAATTGCAGATCCTGTGGTTCTAGCCATGGCCTACCAGAATGCCCAAAGTTCGGCAACGCCACAATAGACGAACGGTGGGGAATGGCGAGGATGGCAGGGGCATGTTTTATCTGTCTCAACACCACGCACCGGGCAGCGGCCTGTAGGACAAGGAATCGATGTGGTTACGAGGGCTGCACGGGCAGACACCATCGGCTGCTGCATCAGGCGAAAGTAACCATATCCGAGGCGAGTACAAAGCCCAGCGTGATTTGTTCAACTTCACAATCTGCCAGTAAACCGGCACGTTGAGGCGTAGTGGCCGTGGGAGTAGTGACTCCGACCGGGATAGTCAGGGCATTGGCTTTCGTTGATAGTGGATCCGACACCACTTTAGTGAAAGGGCGGTTTGCCGACAAACACCAACTGGCTAAAGGTGCGACGTCGTTAGCGGTGAGCACGGTGGGCGGAACACAAGTAATGACTGCCGGTAGATTAAGGCTGCAACTCATCTCTCTAGACACTAACGAGGAAATTGAACCAACGGAGGCATTCACGTTAGCGGATCTCCCCATGCGAGCACCAAGGTCGGTGAACTCAATCTTGACAAGGTGGCCCCACCTGCAGGATGTAACCGTTGTAGACTGGGAAGATGATGAAGTGGATCTCCTCATCGGCAGCGACGTGCCAGAGGCGCATTGGGTGCTTGACCAGAGAGTGGGCGACCGCCAGGCACCTTATGCCGTACGCACGGCTCTGGGATGGATGTTATACGGTCCAGTAGGGGTACGCGGTTTCGCGAAATACTTATCCGCCGAAACGGACCGCATAGAGTATCATCTGCAACGGCTGTATGAAAAGGAGTTTCATGACATTGGAGACTAAAGACCGACGTTGTCTCAAGAGGATCACTTCGCTCTACAAACGGTGCGACAAGGCACTAGAGGCCTCAAAAACAGTTCGGGGTTCCCCTCCCATGACGCACATCGGTCGACCCGTGGACTGACAACAGAAATTATGTTTCCCAACGAATACTACGACTAAAAGAACTCTTCATTCGAGACCAGAATCTGTGGGAACGATACGCGGATTTGATGAAGCGAAAAGAGGCCCTCGGTTACGTTGAAAAGGTGCCTGTTAACACCGACAGCAGAAGGGGTATCTGGTATCTGCCTCACCATCCGGTTATCAACCCCAAGAAACCCAATAAACTGCGGGTGGTTCTCGACCGTGCGGCCAAGTTCCAGGGCAATTCGGTAAACGATCGCCTACTACAGGGGCCTGACTGGAACACATCACTGATCGATGTTTTGTGCCGTTTCAGAGTGGGTAAAGTGGCTTTGTCTGCCGACATTAGGGAAATGTTCCATCAGGTGAAGATTCCGGTAGGAGAACGAGATGCTTTGCGTTTCCTGTGGTGAGAAGGGAGCGACCGGGACAACGCAGTGGTGAATTATAGGATGACCGTCCACCCCTTCGGAGCCATATCGTCACCATTTTGTGCCAACTACGCCCTCCGAGAATCAGTGAACAAACATGGCGATCTAGTACATCGGACGGTGGTAGAAAGCATCAGCAGGAACTTCTACGTCGACGACTACCTTGGGTCATTCGATGATGTGGAATCAGCTCTAGAGCAGTTCAGGGGTCTGACGAGATTGTTGGAAGAGGGCGGCTTCCATCTAACTAAATGGATGTCGAACGCTTCAGAAGTGCTGAAGGTCATCCCGTATCACGAAAAGGCCGAAAGGGTAAGAGATTTGGACGGCTCTCCACTTCCTATCGAGCGCACTTTAGGGATACAATGGGACGCGGAAACGGACGATTTTGTTTTCGAACTGAACGTTCCCGAGCTGCCAATAACCCGTCGTGGCATACTATCTGCCGTCTCAAGTTTGTTCGACCCGCTCGGTTTCGTCTCACCATGGCTGCTACCCGGAAAGATCTTGCTGCAGCGGCTGTGCCGTAAGAAAGTTGATTGAGACCAGTCACTGGACCGAGGGGACCGGCTGGACTGGGAAGAATTTTTGAACACCTTGAAGAAATTAGGGGACATAAGAATCCCACGATGTTTGACTCCTGGCCATACGACACGGACTGGAGAACTACATGCCTTTTCAGATGCATCCGAAGTCGGTTATGTAGCTGTGGTGTACGGACGATGGTGCGCAGGAGATGGACAATATACCACGAGGATCCTGTTCGCCAAAGCCCGCGTTGCTCCACTGAAGTCGGTCTCAATCCCACGCCTTGAGCTCAGCGCAGCCGTGTTGGCAGTCAGGGTGGTGCAAGCTGTGAAGAGATGTTTCGATCTCTACATTTGGTCGGTGAGCCTCTGGACGGATTCAACGATAGTACTTTACTATAGCAACAACGTCCGGAGCCGGTTTAGTACTTTCGTTGCTAACCAGCTCACGATTATCCACGATGAATCAGCCACGCACCAGTGGAGTCATGTCAGGTCTGGCAATAATCCGGCCGACCTGTGCTCCCGAGGTGCGAACAACTTTAGGCAACTGGACACGTGGACGAGAGGGCCAAACTTTCTGCAATTGCCCAAACAGGACTGGCCCGTGTTCGAAATAAAATCCTCTGCGGAAGTGGAACTGGAGATCGAAGGCGTAGTGATAGCAACCAACGTCGTCGAAGCGTCATCCATTCTATCGCGACTGGTCAGGTTTTCTTCCTGGATGAAGACGCTTCGTTTGCTAGTTTGGTTAACCAGGTTCAAGAGAAATTTACTAGTCACGAAGGGGCTACGGCCCTCAGGTCGGATACGGGTCGGCCTGATAGGTCCCGCTGAGCTACAAGCGGCGGAGTACGATATTTTCAGAATGATACAACGCGAGGCTTTCGCCCGAGAACTCAAGGGGGCGGAAGAAGTGGGGCCGACCAATAAAGACATGCCATCTCCAAGAGGCGAGCTGAAGCGTTTAAACCCCAAACTCATCGACGGACTGCCGCGGGTGGATGGTAGGCTGACCAACGCCCACCTGAACTTCGACACAAAGTATCCTATACTGCTGCCTGCGAGACAACCTGTAGTAGAGCTAATGGTTCAACACGTCCACGCCGTAGAGGGACATGCCGGGGAAAGTCACGTGACAAGCGTCATCCGAAAGCGTCTTTGGTTGTTGAGAGGACGAGAGACTGTAAAACGCGTAATCCGACGGTGTGTGCGATGCAGGAGACGCAATGCCACAGCAGGCAAACAACTCATGGCCCCACTACCAGAATGCAGGGTGACTACGGGCTGGTGGCCGTTCAGTGACACCGGGTTGGACTATTTCGGGCCCTTGTGGATCAAGTGCGGAAAAAGATTAGAAAAGCGATACGGATGTATCATGACGTGCATGAAGTCACGTGCGGTACACCTAGAAGTCGCACATTCGATGACGACCGATTCGTTTCTACGGGCCTTGCAAAGATTTATCAACCGAAGAGGCGTACCGGCCGATATATACTCAGATAAAGGGTCGAACTTTGTGGGCGCTCACCGGGAATTGCAGCGTTGGCACAAGAACGTAAACAGGGACGAACTGCAGGACCGAACCGTGGCCTACGGCATACGATGGCATTTCAACCCCCCACAGGCCAGCCACCGAGGCGGCATATGGGAATGCATGATCCGGTCCGCCAGACGGATATTGCTGTCAATCATGGAGCTGCAGCCGCCTGAAGACGAGACGCTGAACACCGTCATGACTGAGGTGAAGCGAATCCTGAACAGCCGCCCCCTGGTTCCAGTATTGAACGGCGACCCCACCCACCTGGCACTCACCCCGAACGACTTATTGACGTTAAGGTCGAACGAGGGTTTCCAAGGGCCGGTAAACCTTCGTGGGAGCTACCTCCACGGGTGGAAGCAAGCGAACTATCTGGCCAAGGTCTTCTGGAGGCGATGGCTACGGGAGTACCTACCGGATTTGCAGACTCGACAGAAGTGGCTGGCCAAAACAAAACCATTCAAAGTTGGGGACGTGGTTATGATCGCCGACGAACGCGCACATTCCAGCGCTTGGTCCTTGGGAGTAGTTACGGAAACTATCAAAAGCACTGACGGAATGATAAGAACGGTGAAGGTGAAGACAGCTAACGGAGCGCTCATTCGTGACATACGCAGTATTAACCTACTCGAGAGCGAAGACGGAGGAGCTGATAACCCTGAGGCCCAGTAAACCTTTTCACACCAGTCATCGAGGTGGATAAAGAAACACCGTATATACCACACGATTTCCGTCAAACCCATCACAGTGCTCGCGGTCTTTCGTTGACATTACAGAAGGTTCTTTCCGATGTGGGGTTTAAGTCAAATCTCGCAAATCGAGCAACGCCCAGCCAATTCAAACGAATCCCAAAACCAGAACAAGACTGATTCGTAGCTTCTACGGTACTAAATTGAAATGCACAAAGGATACAAATATATACGAACCTCAAGTATGCGGCTAAATAGGCTTCACAGTAAAACCCAAAGGTCCAAAGCCCCGTGGCTCAAGCACGACAGTCAGAAACGGTTCAAGGCCAAATTCAAATGTCTCACATGGATAAACAAACGTGAAAATGTGTGGTGTATGAGCGAGCTTTCCAAGATAATGTTGAATATAGTCAAAATCACAAAGCACGTTGAACATTTAGAAGGATTTTCAGTATTCGTTCTTTACACCGCCGGCCAAAATCCTTCCGCAAAAATGGTTGTCTGAGGTTCAGGAAGGGGTCATGATTCTCACCCTATCTACATTTAACTTATTGTTAGTGCCTGTGGTTACTAACTTCCTGTGTTATCTGAACGTGAAACAGGTTTTCGCCGTAGTCATCATCGCACAATCCATAAGGAATCAATTCCAAATCCCGCTGCACAACTTGAGATTGACATATTCATCAGGAGACCGGCGCATATAGTCAGACGCACAATGAAGATGAAGGCTTCGCAGAGTGAAGTGTTTTGCCGCACGAAATAAGTCTAAGCATCACAAGCATTAACCCATTGCAGTAACTGGTTAGACTTATTTTGTTTACAAGCATGAGAGCAGAAGTTGAACGCAGGTGCAACGCCTAATGAGATATCGCGTAAAATTGACAGGTCACGAACCAGTGGAATTACATAAAATTAACGCACCAAATCTTCCGAAAGAAA
Source organism: Fasciola hepatica (assembly GCA_948099385.1). Taxonomy (NCBI): domain Eukaryota; kingdom Metazoa; phylum Platyhelminthes; class Trematoda; order Plagiorchiida; family Fasciolidae; genus Fasciola; species Fasciola hepatica. The sequence continues at coordinate 17,182,976 of CANUEZ040000048.1, forward strand.
TGAAAACCGGTTTCTGATTATGAATAAATTTCGAAAACAAGTGTACGGCGGACAGTATCGAAATACACATGAACACGGAGATTGATCGAATACTGGCATCTATCAGAGTATTTCAAAGTTTTTCTGTGCACCAAATATGTGACAATCAATACTGCATAAAATGTAAATAAATGTTCTTCTTTAAAGATAATAATAGTTTCACAATGTGCTCACAGCTAGTATGCCTCACCTGAACTGTTCAAGTGAAATACTGGTGAATTTCTCCTCTTCACCTATGTGCACGCTAGATAGAAACTGGAACTAAGTACATTTGCAACCTTTCAGAAAAATGGGTCCAGTTGATTAGTTGTAGAGAATGAAATGCAATAAAGTGCTGAGTAACTCGGAGCGAGGCGATCTGCGAGCTACTTTGTCTTTTGTATGTGGTTTCGAGCTCGAATCATAAACATTTACCTCGCTGTTTCCTGCTACGAGTGGATTACCTCTCTGATGTCTCGAACACGTCCTTCGTTTCCTTCGTTTCCTGTAATGTAACACAACTGTAGGATCTGTCCAATAGGCAAGGCTCAGTTCGGCGGTGGTGCAGTTCTCTTTTAGCATTCGTGCTACCTTAAAACCCAATACCAGTGCAGTCGTTTTGAGCTCGTTTAGGGATACTGACTTCAGCTCAGCAATTTTTGTTTTGGCAAAGGGTACTTTGTTTCGCCGCCGGCCATGCAGTTCCACCCAGGTACCGTACACTGTCACTGGGTCGGCAAATTTCAAGCTGCTTTGGGTGACCTGCTGGTGTCCTTTTTTGAGATATCTCAAAAGCCTCCAGGCAACTTCTCCTTTTCTCGATAGGTGACTTGACGGTGGTCTCTTGGGTATAGCAACTTCATGTCCCGTCTTTGAATTCGCCATCGAAAGCACCGACTGATCCTTTGAGTGAACTTCGCTTTCCTGAGATGGACCGTTGGATTCAATATCGAAAGTCTGATTGTGTTCTACAGAGGCACTTCTCTTAGCAACATTTGAGCAATTTATTGATGCCGATTGTTGAAGTTCGCTCGTCAGGGGTCCGAGAAGTGTCCAGCCTAGTATCGTTCGCGTAGTGAATGGTTCTTTTCGATTGCTTATGCTCTGTTCAAGCACCCAGTGAGCCTCTGGTACATTGCATCCAATTAGTATGTCGACGTGGGGGCTGGACACTTCTTCGAACTCTATGTCCCTGAGATGAGACCATCTCTTGGCGATCGATCTAACGGAGTCGACTGGTCTCATTGGCAAGCTGTCTATTGCAAAAGCTTCCGGAATTTCTACGGTCCCCTCATCAGATAAAGACGTTAACTGCAGGGTCAGCCTCTTAGAATTGCTAACATGACCCCCTGCAATCGTGCTGATAGTGAGCGAGGTAGGCTCGCCTACTAGTTCACAGCTTTCTACAAGCTCGCGAGTAATCAGCGAGGTATCCGACCCCGTGTCCAAAAATGCATTGACCCTCCTCAGTCCTTTAGGTGTCACGATACCGACAGGTACGATGCCTAATCTTGCCGGTTTGAAATCATCATGTCCCGTTGAACAGACAATTTTGGGTTCATCCGGCTGAATAGGTCTATTGTTGAGAAGGCCATGCAGTAACGAGTGATGATTAATCGAGCATCCGTCTTGGTTGCATTTCACTCTTAAGCAGCATTCAGAGGCTCGATGAGAGTTGTTCAAACACATAAAGCATGAGCCAATCCTTTTTACTGCGCACCACCGATCGGGTACACTCATCCCATGAAAGGTCGGACAATCTGGTAACCGATGCAGGGAGTTGCATAGCTTGCATTCAGCTGACCTCTCGGGTTTTTGACTTATCATGTGCATGTTAGCCAAAGACTGGGTTTGGTTACAGTCCTTCTCCACAATTTGAGATGTTGGTTCCCTTCCCGCCAGTCTGCAACTTTCGCGTACGATTTGTCCAAATCGACTGTTGGCGATACGGGATTGACGACCTATGAACTCCGTCAAATCGTTGAACGTAGATTCCCGCTCAAGCATATTTATTTTTTCAGCTTTCTCTGCCCATCGGCTCCGTAAATCAATAGATAGACATCGGACAATGCATTCCTGTGTGTGCAATGCATTCAGATCAGTCTAGTATTCTAAGTGCTCCAGTGCTATACTGCAATTCTGCATTTTTATCACCAAACTCGACAGTGATTCAGCCCTGCCCTCAGTCCTTTTCGCCTCCAATAAAACACTATCAATTAGGCTTCTAGCCACCTTGAATGGTTGTCCAAACAAATCTTTCAGGATTCTGCGCGCCCTGATGTACCCCATCGATGGATCAAGCATCGCGCAGCCTTCGATAGCACTTTTGGCTCTCCCACGACAGTAATGTAATAAATACAAAAACCTTTGACCAGGATCTGCAACTTTGCACTCAACAAAATTTTCGAATTGTTTCATGAATATACAGTATTGCTTGGGGTGCCCGTCGAAGTGGGACAGCTCTACTCTCGACAGGTCAAGAGCCAAAGCCTCGGAAGTTTCAGGCTGTCTCAAGGGTTTATATTCGTCGATCACAGTGCCTTTTTGATGCTGACATTGTGAACTACATGGACTCTTTGCTGGCTCTCCGAGACCAGTTCCTTGTGTAAGGGGCTCTGCTTCCTTTCTGGCTAACCGCAGCTCGTTTTCTAATTATATTACTTTCATTCTATAAGTACTAATATCGTCAAACGCATCGCGGTTAGAGATATATGACCTGGCACTGACAGAGCTAGTAAACTTAGCATTATCTAGAGAATCAATAACACCCGAACCATCCCCAGAGACTTGCCGAGTTATTTCCTGTTGTCTCAGAAGGTCCTTGCTTCCTCGTCTGGGCATTTCCAATGAGTTTTCTTGTCCAGTTTCCACTTGAGTACTGTAAGTCAAATCTCGCAAATCGAGCAACGCCCAGCCAATTCAAACGAATCCCAAAACCAGAACAAGACTGATTCGTAGCTTCTACGGTACTAAATTGAAATGCACAAAGGATACAAATATATACGAACCTCAAGTATGCGGCTAAATAGGCTTCACAGTAAAACCCAAAGGTCCAAAGCCCCGTGGCTCAAGCACGACAGTCAGAAACGGTTCAAGGCCAAATTCAAATGTCTCACATGGATAAACAAACGTGAAAATGTGTGGTGTATGAGCGAGCTTTCCAAGATAATGTTGAATATAGTCAAAATCACAAAGCACGTTGAACATTTAGAAGGATTTTCAGTATTCGTTCTTTACATGTGGTGATGAATGCGATTCCATTGTACATCCCGATACATACACGCATGCACGACGCACTCTACATCCCGTAAACCCATCAAACATGTGACAGTGTTCATTGTTTTGCTTTTTGTTGACGCTAGCGAATGCCCCTTGCATATGTGGAAGTAGCGGAGCTCAGGTCACACACACATGCTACATTTTCCTCGTTCTCTTGCCACGCGGTCTTTTGATGACATTGCAGAAAGTCCTCCTTTGATGTGTAGTCATACCTGTGATTTCATTGTAACCCCGGCACACACACACACGCACTCAAACACACACACTCAAGCACGTACATCCAGGACCGGACGGCCCCTTACGAGGACAACGTCTATGTGACCCTTCACGCCCGCCATCGGTCATTTGGTCTCGTGGAAGATGTAGACTAGCCTCACGTCTATGTATCCAGTGGATTAGGTGCGACCAGTAGTAGAACGTTGACGACGAGCATTAGACGCGCGCACTGACAGCAGGGCCTAGGCATGTAGGAAGAATCAGTACCTTTATACCAAACCTTTGACTCTGCTAAGGATCCAGGAGGATTTTGGTGGACGGTGCAATAGCCGGTCGTGGAAAATCCTCTTTTTTCCCTCGTGATTCAGTGTTTTTCCCAACATCACTCATTTCCATACACTATTGACTTGTCTTTACGAACTGGTTGTTTTTCTGGACCAATTGTTGTTTGTTCGCGCCCAGAGCGCTACTTTGGCACATCCTTGTTCAGGACCTGCGTGACGCACGTGCTGTCTGCTCACACGCTGCTATTCGGTTTCTCGTTGTTGAGTCCTTGTGATCGTATTATTGGGGTTTGTATATTGTTTATGTCATTGTTTATTGTAATAATCTAGTATCGTAGAATATCACGGATAATCGTCTTTTGATTGCTCAAACGTTCGTTACAGCAGGCATCTCACACTTGCATATAAGTCTACCTTGCCCCTCCCTCGTCTGCATACCAGAATGGCAACACCCATCAATTTCAACCGCTTCTGATAACCTACATGGACACTGACTCGGTTGACCAAATACGGCTTTAGCAACCAGGACCAGCGAGTTATTTAGCAAGAATGCACCTGTGGGCCAGGAAGAGACCAATCCTTTTAGAATGGATAATTCAATAAAAACCACCAAATGAAATTCGTGAATATCGCTGTACAACTTCGAAAGGCCGGATGACTTGTCCAGAAACGGACTCCAGTGCCACGGACTACTCACTGAAGTATAAAATTTAGAGCAAATTTGTTTCCAGTGATACGATTGTCACAACCACCTCCTTGATCATCTTCCGGACCACCGATTTCCAGGTCTAATCACGACCTTGAACTATGCTGTTTACATCGAGTGGAAGAAGACATGCTGTCCGCTAGCGAAAGGAGCCGTACACCAGTAAACACAACCACAGTGATAAATCTAGTTCTACATTTTATCGGGGGGGGGGGCACCTGCGGCTCATGGCCAAAAAGCAGTGCTTACCGAAGTGTTCCTCAGTATTGTTGAGCATGTTAGGCAGGCCTTGGTGTTAACCGTAGGGCACTCGATCACTAGGCATTTTGGAAGTTTTTGGGGTACTATTTTGATATGTTGCCAGAAAATTATATGCAAATTCAACGATAAACTTTATCAAAATGAACATAAGGTGACAATCAAACCAACTTCGTAGAATCCCCCTGAAGTTCGACTGAGTTGGCGACTAAAGGACTTAGGCGAATGATCCGCGGCCGCATGCTTTTGACAAGCACACAGCGGCACTGCAACCAACCACCCTGTAAATGACGAGATGGGGTATGGACGGAATGACTCAGTCGAGTCTTTAAACTGTATTTTGTTTCACTCAATGAAAGAACAGCGAACCATGAGGTTTTATCACCATGATTAGTGAAGGCAGAACAAATCGTAACAGCCTTCCCTTGGTGCCTACGGTGTCAAACTCAAGGGGTGTGCCCGAACTTACCCCCAAATAGCCCACGTTTAACTCGCGACGGTGACTATTAGCAGGTGAGCAGTATTATTGGTAGCGTACTCCTTGACCATGGCAGAGATACGGGCGTGAAAGCATGACTAGGGTGCATAACATCACTCAATGAGATAAAATAATCACAAACACCAAGAGGTGGTATTCTACTCACCATCAATTGCGGTCTCTCTGGTCGGAGTTCTAACAAAGTAAAATAACAAAAGTTCATGCAGTAAATATGCATCAGCTTTGAACTGAGTTATGGGCAACAGTGAAGAAACTACCAGACATGAAAGTGATGAAAAGGATGTTATCCGAGAAAGCAGAAGATGCAATAGGTGGGTGCTTACTGACGTTTGGTGGGCAAGTAGTCAGCTTGGTCCCAATAGATCAACTCTCCCATCTAGTGCAAACATCATATCATGTGAGAAACTATGAAGAAACGAGAATGAGTCGATGAATAAGAGTATACTTGAGGTAGGCCGGAGTCATAAGTCAGCAATAATGGTGACGGTGGTGCGTTTTTCGAATATGTTCTGGACACCTGCGTACACCAAGATCGATATATGAAGAGGATACTGTAAAACCAAAAGAGATACTCGTGCACGAACGAGTTGCCGAAGCGCCAATATTATGCTTATGGCAGTAGCAAATGTCAAGACCAAAATTCACCAAAGACTGAAGGGCGTGAAGAAGAAAATCGATGGAGTAAATACATGGTCATTCTCCTCGATGACCGAAAGAAGCTATACTTCAAATAAATGTGTTGCAAATCGGCAAAAACAGTGACCGATGCTCCAAACTTAGTATTTTTGTCACGGATACAATTACCAGCACTTATCATATGATATTCGAAGGATAATCCCGTATTCTGGAGTGGCAATTTGCGAAATATTGCGGAGAAAATTGACGCATTGCGATGGCCGCAGTAGTAGGAGTTGGTATATGAACCATCATTTTATCAGACTCAAGTTTTGATTTTGACAGAGAAGATGGTGTGTTGAAAAACACCAAGCTGTCTGTTGTTTTGCCTCAGAAAGTGTTTTCAAGTCTGGTGATCCCGTTTCGACGAGACTTGCTGGAGCTATGATAGGTTGCATCTAGACGTCGGTTGGCATGGTCCAAAATACAAACATTGGTCATCCGGTTTGGAAAATGAAGTGTTTCAAACAATCAGTTAACCGAAAACCTATGGTAATATCACGGGATGTAGCCAAAAGTCATGACAGATACATCAGTTTCCAGTGGAGTCTAAAAAGATGAACAAAGCGGTGGTGTGAACGATACTCTATTAGAGGGTTGGATTAAACGTATTGATGAAAATCGGATTGCTCCAATTTCTGGATTTTAGAGCCTAGTCTATGACTTTGAGGTCCGTTTTTGGACACAGCCTGGCCTTCAAAGTCTGTAGAGCGGTATTCAGGAATTTCAGATGGATTTTCTTACCAAATTACTTAGTAACAAGATTTACAGCGCATTCTCCATTGATTATAAACACCGGAACATTGGGTCCCTTCGAACCAGTTCATCGAAACAGAGAGAATATATCAATTACTAGATGCAGGTTGCCCCCCTGATCTTCTCATTCGAGTATGCAAACATGCGGAATCATGTCTAAGTGGAGCACAGGGCAGAAAAATGGAACAGACTACGTCAAGCGAAATAAGAAAAAGGTCCGGCAAATCTGGGTCGCTACGGCCACGGCAAACACATGTTGTGGGTCGAAAGTTTCTGTGCTCACAGCGGAGGCCTAAGTCTAGTTATCAAATCCACCTCTGAAAAGCCTGAGAGTTTTGAACTCCGATTCCCTGAAATTTCTATGGAGTCCTAATACCGATCAAGATCGGAAAGGATTGGTTGCTTTTCGCAACTTCTGTCTTTAATCCTTTCTGACAAACTGGTTCGAAATAGTCTGGTCAGGAGTTACGCTAAGTTAACTATGTTCAACGCCCATTCCGCCGCTTCAGCTCAATTTTCCAGGAGGTAAGTAAACGCGTTTTTAACTCTTCAAGCTATTCAGGTCCCATTAGGCAGGACAGGAGTGAAACGTTAGAGGTTGTAATATTGCCAGTGCTATCGGAAAATTATCAGTAATACGTACGCGGGCGAGAACCTCAGAAATGAACCTGAAGACAGGAACAGTAACCAAAATCAAAGGCAAGCGAAACACATGCGAAACTCGATGGAAAACGGAGGTCAAAGTAGCTCGTTTTGTAAAGTATCAGCTCCAATACGTGACTGTCAGTCAAAGAGGAACAAAAAGACAGAGTGCTTCCCGGCAAGCAACTTTTGATGTTAAAGGAATCAACAACATAACGAAACGGGGGAGCTGAAATTCAACCACAAAACCCGAGACGGCTTCTTCTCCCCACCCGGTAAACATTTGGGATTTATCAAAGCATCCATGAATGAAAAAGAGTACTTGAAGTGTATCACTGGGTGAAGTTTGACGTTGCTTTTGTATATAATTTTTTGGCAACATATCAAAATAGTACCCCAAAAACTTCCAAAATGCCTAGTGATCGAGTGCTCTACGGTTAACACCAAGGCCTGCCTAACATGCTCAACAATACTGAGGAACACTTCGGTAAGCACTGCTTTTTGGCCATGAGCCGCAGGTGCCCCCCCCCCCCCGATAAAATGTAGAACTAGATTTATCACTGTGGTTGTGTTTACTGGTGTACGGCTAGAAAGCCTACTTTCGCTAGCGGACAGCATGTCCTCTCCAACCAAAACTCGAGTGTAAAGGCCTGGTCAGCATAGTGATTTGAGAGCCCATTCAGATCGTGGCAGAAAGAAACAAAACCACCCATTAGCCCGCAAGCAACAGACCCTACCAAACCGAGCGGAACGAAGCAATTATCTGACATGCCCTGTTTCATGTGAAGGCAACGGAGTCAACCAGCCGGCGACCATGATTTTTTAAATGGAAAGGGAAGAAAATCAGCCAGTCAGTAGCGGGGGATTGTTCCGCTAGAACAAAAACGTGACAAGTCAGCCAACGGCGAACTTTCGCTTAGGCCAATCGTAAAAAGTATAGCCAACTGGCTACGTGACAAAAATAACCATTCACAAGACCCGGTCACAAATGAAGCTGCGAAACAATTGGATTATTATTGTTTTTGACTGGAGCCATCCACCTCTCGATATAGGCTGATTTTGCATAGTAAACGATAATATTCGAAGTCAGAAAATTTTCCACTTTAAATTAGTTGGACGAAATATAACGTCCACTTTTAAATCCCGTTTAGATTCAGGCGGCTTTCGACAGTCTTATATGGTGGTCAGATGTTTACGAAAGCTACAGAGATAGATATTTATTTTACGCCATCCTTTGATGTAACATTCTGCTAAAATTGCTTCCCCTGTGCCAAGGGGTGTCATTCTTTGAAGCTATAATAAACCACTAGGAAGCAACAAATGGGGATTAACCGGGTCTTCCGAAGGTCCACCGCTGATGATACATTCATCCTCCCAGATGCACGTTAATAATGTTTCGCCACACAGGCCTAGTTCTTCTAGTCATCTGATCCGAAACACCTTCAAGATGGCTTGCCTTTGGTGGCTCAAAATGCCAGTTCGTTTCATACAGTAACTTTTGATGCTGAGGTATTTTATGATCAATACAGCAGTATTTGTTTTCAGCCCAGCTTCTGTGGCCGGCAAGTTTGTCTCCTTATTGCTATACACCACCTCAGGCCCACCAAGTCTGGCTATAAATCTTCTCCCTGCCACGATAAGCGCGCCGGCAGTCACCAAACGTGTGATTTCTAAGGATACTGTCCAAGATTTGCGACAGGTAGTGAGACGCTAAAACCCTCAGCATTAGCTTCGGCCCATACTGAAACGAGACCCTCTGAATATTTCACCCTGCATTACGGAAACTGCGGCTCCCATCACTGACAGTAATAAAGATAGTAAATTTCCCAACCGCATTGGATAAACTGGCACAAGTGCATGATAAAAGTATACCTTATTGCTCAGCAGTAAAAAATATTTCCAGATTTTGAAGAGAGAAGTTGCACATCTTTTCAAAGGTTAAAATTAGGTTTAACTGAAGTGAACTGAGGATTGAATGAAGAAAATAAAGCCGAAGCGCGCGGCGGAGGCCCGAACTTGTCCGAAGTTCAGTTACAGAAAAAAATCGGCTATCGGGCGATCATGAAACTGTTGAAAAGAACGTCAGTAATAAGTGTGAAAGAAGTGTTTGCCAGAAGAGGCTGTAGACCAGGAGTAACAAGCATTTGCCTGGTTTTTTGAGCAAGGCTGGTTGAAGTCAGGCCGGCAAAAAAGAAATTTTAAAAAATTTCACGTGACAGTGAAGATTAATGGTTAATACCTCTTGTATGATGTGGAAGTGATGACACCGGATGGCTGAAGAAGCCAAAGGCATTTTAGCTCGGAACATCGGGAGAAAATTCGATTCGTGACCCTACTGAATTTAGTGAATCCTGAAAGATCGTTCGTCATGGTGAGCTGCGCTAATTTTAATTGGTTGCATCACTGAGTATTTCAAGAGCTTGAACAGGTGGTAGCCTCAATGAATAGAACAAGATCCACGACAGTTTACAATGAACTTTCACCAGTGATGAGTACTTTAAAACGGGTATGAAGAAATTTCACATTGGATTCACGTGGCAAACCACGAGTATGTTGATGCAACATCAAAATCTGAAGTATGTATAAAAAAGTAGCAGTCTGGCTACTGTACCAGCAGAGAATGATGGCGTCCGAGGCAATGCAGTTTCCTAAAGTGAAGACTGTGGAATGTGTTACAAACAACCCATGGGTTCAGGGGTATATATTTTGACATTCATGAGCCTTGAAAGGCTGACTTTCATGATGGGCTTGCATAAGAACCGGTGACTCCGTGAATAGAAAAGGCTGCGGGGACATGGAACGGGAGTATAATCCACACAGTGCGGAACCGATAGTGGAAGACCACAATGGTTATTTATGACCCTGAAGCAATTTATAACACAACTATGTTTTCGGGAAGGACAATCAAGAGCTTCTAGGTGGGAGGAATAATAGATGAAAGCTTAGGTCTAGTGTGGATGCTGTCCAGTAGAAGGTGAATCGTGGAGAGACGGCGAAATATCGGGGGCGAACGGGAATTTCAACGATACTTTGGGCAGCTACTAATTGCAGACGATGGTGGTTAGCTTACCTTGCATGATAGGATAAGGGTATAAGCTACCAGATATGACTATTCAGAAGACAGGTGCCGGCGCACTAGAGAAAACAGGATTTATTGCGAGGTTGAAAGTGGGATCGACTTACATCAGACCAGAATCGTGTTGGTAACTAAAATAAGATTTCATCATTCCGAAGTTACTTCGTGCTATGTAGATTGTATGGCTAGTGTGAACTTTTATCGCCGTCAGCATACCGCAAAGCAGGGAAACACTATCGCTGCGGCTGGTTCGGAAATAACGAGGGGAAAATTTGAATAGGGTCGGAACATCGACGGCGAAGTATACTGTGCGGTCTACATTCAGCGTTTGTGGTAGAAGGCTCTACAGCCCGCTTCAAACAGAGAAGTATCAGGACATGAATTCATTAGTGTGAAACAGGTGGCTCTTCAAAGGTAATCTATGTTTCGTAGGTGGTTATTTTGTAGTTTTGTCACAACCCAATATCCATCCGTTAGAGAAGCAGGGGTCGTTACCTTTGGGCGATCAAAACTACCAGGCCTCGGCCGAGGGATAAACCGCAAATGCAAAGCCGCGGCAAAAGCTGATCACCCCCCCCCCCAGTCACGCGGCAACCACACTTCTGAATGGAGATAAGAGTGGCAATTAACAAAACCGGTATGCCGGGAAGACAAATAGTAGGATATTTTCTCCCCCGCTTTCACTCCTATCCTTTTGCCTTCAGTGCTGACGTCGTCTCAGTAATGGTCAAATCCGTGGGAAGGGGGTAACTGTAGCTAAGAAAGTTCAGAGACCTGTCGCGGAAACTACCGTTAAATACGTGACGTTAGAGGCTCCAGGACAAGTTGCATGGGATGAGACAGGAGCCGGGAGTGTCAGGGAGTCGAAAATTTTGAAACACGTAATCGGCAAGGCTGCAGACCGCCTTCTTCCAACTTACGGACAGGGTGCTTAGTGAAACTAACCAATGGCAGAACTCACAAGTTCCAATTAGCGGTGCGGCCGCGATGTGTATGCTCAGGAATCGACCAGTCTGTCACACGTCGTCGTTTGCATCGACCAGTGGCAGATAACCTACTGCCTACCTTTTGCACCAACCTGACAGCCAGTCGGACCCCTGACGTACTGCGACCCGTCTCAACCGATCAGATTTGTGCACCACACTGAGCACCAATATAAAGGCCATGTGTCCACGCATTTCTCGCCTCATACAATACAAAATGTTGATTTTCAGCTACAACTGAATACATTCTCCACAATCGCTCATAGTTACTTTTCCATTTGGACTGGAGGATCGAGAAATCACCGATCGGGAACGACCCGCACTCTGCTAACAGACAACAAATTTGCAACGGGGGGAACTTCTCAAATTTACAAATTCCATTTCTGCCAAAACAATTGCAGTCAATCCCGAGACGACAGCAGTCAAAGTTCGAAGCATCCTAATTAAAAATGATTGAATCAGTGGTGGGACAGCTCAGTCTGTAGCCCCGAAATTCAACAACCAGCAGCAACCAGTCTACGTCAGCGAACGCCACTGCTATCAGCATTTGTGACTTTAAGCAACATTCATATTCGGGAGGGACTTTCGAGTCGGTTTTATCAAGACCGATGACAAATGGAGGGTACTGCTCTCGCTACGCAAATTGGATACCAACGAGCACGGGCAACATACCATTACAACTCTGCCACGAAACCACCGTGATCTTACCTTTTTCGACGCAGTTAGACATTTGTCGGGAAGTCACTGGAGAACTATCACTGCTCACTGCCTTCCACCACAGTTCGAGGATGAAGAAGGATGAGACTGATGATTTCCGGCTGTTTTCGAGCATTTCTAACGGAGTGCGTGAACATTTTAGGCTGCTTTCATCGACAGGAGACCAAATCAAATTCCTCATGTTTTTCTGCGGTTCACATTCGCTCCGCGAGGCCGAAGTCAAAGCCCGCCCGCTAGAAGAAGTGAAACAGGTTCCTAAGACAACTCTTTGGCCACTGACCGCGGAGTATCAGAGGCTCTGAGATGCGAGGCATGGATCACAGGAAAACCCAACAGTTTCCCCATCCATCGTCATCTAAGCAGCAGCAATCTCCAAAGTGATGGCAGCGCAAAGCCCGCAGTAACGACATCAGGTAGGCAACCGACCGCGAGTTGATATTGAAGCTAGTGGCTTTTTTGTCCATTTCTGTTTGGTCGAGAAACACGCCCATCAGATAAGTAGTAAGCAAGGTCACAAGAGGGATCACGGTCCAGTCAGTCACCCTACCAAGTTCAGTGTGCGCTAGAAGAAAAACGAAATTTCCTTGCACCAATCGTCTGATCCAAGCTGTAGTTCGCCGCCCTTCACGGACACATTCAATATTGCTTTGAATGCCGGAAAAAAACACGTTACAATCAACATCGAAGGCTTTCCGACTTGTCTTCAGCTGGATACGGCGTCAGACGTCACATTAATTTCCGAACGCACATGGGATATGATCGGGCAGCCTCCAAAGTCAAAACCAAACAAAATGGCAAAGAGAATATCTGGAGAAAAACTATTGCTTTTTGGTGAGCTGGACTGTGAAGTTGATTTTGACGATTTTAAGTTTATTGGTAACTGTTACCTCACGAACCACCCAAATCTGAATCTTCTCGGGCCCGACTGGATTGAGGAAATTCACCACCTGGGAGCGCCACTCAACCATGTCTGCAAAGGCGAGGTGCTGTTGCCACTGTATACTCACATTGCCGGTCACATGGCTATCAAATTGACATCACGTCTACAGCGGGATTTCAGCTCTACCTTCCAGGATGGACTCGGGGGTGGCATTGTGAAGAAAACTGGGGGAGTTTCTGCCTATTTAGAAGACATCGTCGGAACGAGCTCAAATCCAGATGAACAGGATCAAAGTTTGGAAATTTCACTCAGTCGCATTCAGGACTACGACTTCCTACTAAGAGGGCACTGGGTATCAGGGTGTCGCAATTATGCCTGGAGGTACGGATACACGAAAACAACTTTAGGATTACCAGTGGAACTGTTAGTGAATACATTCAACTTGCCAGTGCGCGGCGAGGGAACCCATTACCTGCCAAAGAAGGGTTGTTCCGATCAGCCAGGCAAACAAACCGAAGGCGGAAAACAAAAGCGTGTCACCAATTAAGCCCAAGGTTATGCCCCTACTCCATGCCAAAGGAAAAAAATGGGTTTCAGGGGGTCAGAAATCTCCTTGAAAACACTGCATCGGCAAGGCTGCAGACAGCATTTTTCTAAACCACGGGCACAGTGCTCGGTGAAACTAACCAATGGCAAGGCTAGCACATCCCACCGAGCGGTGCCGTCATGATGCGCGTTACCATGAACCAATCAGTCTATTACACGCCACTTACGTGGATACAACAGGTAACCTACCACATCCTGAGTTCTTTTGACGGGATTTACGTTTTTTTGATGCTAGAATTCTCACGGGAATAAAACGCTACTTGCAGCCAGCAAACAAGTAAAGTTTAACAGACAGAGCAACACAGCCAGAACATTATCTAAGCTATAGAAGGGAAGACTAGGACTGAGGGCCACCTTCAAAATCTGTATCGATAGTTACGACGTCTTTCCGTGGATGAAGGGCAGTGATCACACAAAGATGTTGTTTAATTTCTCAAGAATAGGCATAGGAGGCGGGAGCAAAGTGTGCTATCTGTGAGTGATTTTAAAACCTTGCTACATGAAACAATGAAAAGCTCAGTCCCAAAGGACAGCCTGAAGCGTGCGACGGACAACGAGAAAGCTCTGTAACTGGGAAGATATACGCCAATTCGGGTTAGAACAACACGGGTGGGGGAAACTGGGAGGAGGTGCGAAATTCTTCCGCAAGAAAGGTTGGTGTAGCTTTATCCGGCGTAGACAAGGTGGTCAACCAAGAGGACTCCATTTTCCCATCGGTGACTGGAAGTGGAGGATGCAGCAAACAGTGAGTTGGCAATGGGCCGTCGGGTGAGCAACACGAAGAAAACAAAAGACCAAGAAGTGTGAGAAGCACTGCACAGAGGGACAGCCGGATGGGTCGTATTATATGTTCTCTTTACGTTCTCATGAACTCAACACTTACCCAGTCCGTCTTTGGCTTCACCTCACAATCGATGGATCCACTTATCCCTTTCGTCTATCGGACTCGAGCATCCGTTTCTGGGATGATTTGGCGATACCTTGTAGTGGGTTCTCTCACCTCCAGCTACCTTCAGTACTTCTAGACCGATCGTACCTATTGTGGATTGCCGATTCACGTGGAGCCACCTCAGGCACATATGTTTCACATGAACCTCACATGCTCCCTTGACAGTTTTACTGCGTGCCCCATGGTGCCAGTGTTTGCAGGAGTCAAAACATATACATTCATCCTTTACTTCCTCCTTACAAATCGTGATTCCGCATGATGCTCCGCACTCTATGTAGCCTTCTTTGCCTTCCTAGCCGCCTCTGTGAAAACAGGCACCCTGTCTTCAAATTACCGCGATAAACTACTCCGCATTTCCCGCCAGATAAGGAAAGGTTCTGGACGCAACGGTCAGACCTCAAACTAATATGGAACGCAGATAGGTATTCACGAGCCTTAAAATGGCCACAAGAAGACGGAAAAGTAAACCGCGAGAGAGAAGGAAAGCAAAACGGACGAGATAAACTGAATTCCACAACACCAAAATTTCCACCATTCTAAGAATTCGAGTGATATTGCAGAACAAAATCTTTTCCCGGAAATACTCGGGCGGTCTCTGATGCCCGTTTACTTGGTACTTCGTATCCCAAAAACAAGGATTCCTTGCAGCTGCAGGTCACGATGTAGAGCACGTCTAAACATAGGACTTCAAGATAAAGGAACAAAAGTATCCTGGACAAAACGGCATAGAAAAAGACAACAAAGACAAAAGCGGCGAAAGGAAACAAAAGTAAACAAAATGAGGCTGCCAGTTGACCTGGAAGCAGAAATAATCCGCGTGAGTCTTAAGTGCAAAATATGTGGACCGAATTGAATAAAATGGATCACGGGGAGAGGAGAGCGGGGAGCCATGTTTGTTGAGACTCTTGTGCCGTGGTTTCTGTGGATCACTAAGTGCTGCGAAAACTGGAAGAGAAAGGTCAAGTTCGGTGACATGATAACGATGAAATGAACAAGCTGACCTCAACAATTGAGCTCCAATGTGACCTCCCTCAAGAAATCACCGTGTAGCTCGCGGGGAGAGCGGGACGAGTGGCGTACGAGCGCGGTAGAGGACTACAGTCACGAATCAAATGGGGCTTCAATAGCAGTCAAAAAAACCAAGGTCGAGCACCATAGATGTTTATGCGAGCCTGCAGAGCAAAACGTACAGATCGAGGAACAATCAAGGGAGGGAGAGAAGGGGTCACAAGAGCGTATATCTTCTTGGAAGTCGAACCAGCAACAGCTTGGTACGGATGATAAAACAAAGTTCACACATGGGGCGAAAATAAAGATGGTTATTCGCGGAAATGAGTGCAGCGCCATTGCACACCCTCCCCTCCGGAAGACTGTGGAAGACGTTTTCGGCGTGTCAAGTTGTGGCAGCGGTCACTTCTCCTGGAGAAAGTGCCACGATCGAAGAGAACAATCAAAGAAACGACGACAACAAATAGGATGTAGAAAACCGATAGTCCATTGTGTGTTGGGGATAGATGGAAAGATTCGGAGCGGTACATCTTTTCGTCTGCAGGATTCTTTTATGGCTCGATAAGTACCCCGATATTTGTGGCGGACGAATACTTTCCTCCTGAAGTCGGGTGTGCAGATCCGTTGCAGCGAGTTGCTTGCCAAAAAGCTGGTCAGGGTTGCCATCAAAATCCTAGGCGTGCCAGAATCTTAACATGCGCACAGACAGTGAGATAAGAGTGGTCTCTCATCTTCACACGCCCATCTTTGCTTCATACAAATGGATTGTCGTTGTTATTATCTGCAGAACAGCTCAACGAGCGAGAGTAAAAAAGCAAATACGAGTGTTCGAGCGATTGTCATGGGCGGTTCGACGTGCACTTTGGAAATGGGTTCTCAGACCGGTGGTCACAATAACGGGGCACCCCAATGGGGCTAACTAACGTTCCAAGAAAGCACGTGCTGTTGTTTTGAATGGGCAGTTTCTTAAAGGGATCGCCCTGGTGTGCCTTGAAAAACGGTTAGTTCACGTCAGCAAGTAAGCGAATCCTCCAGATGGAGACAGAGGACCTACTTAATCGAAGTGCGCATGATGGAAGCGTACAAATGACGTGGTGAACCGGCCGAGAGGACCTTTTGCGTGTCTGTGATGTTCAGACCGTGAATGCTCTATAGAACCGTTTGGCCGCTCGCTTGTATCCTTATTTATCATTGGCCACGGGAATCGCTCATTCACAAGTTCAACCGAGGTTTGTATGCCGGGGTGTGAGAATCCGGGCGGTGTCCTAAAGACGCCCTTCCTAAACGAAAATGGTGCCGGTTGGCTGGGAGGCGTTTGCAACACGTCGAGCAGGATCTTACCCCCGATGAAGTGTGTGGCACTGGTTAGATTTAGAGGCAGCTTCTGTGACGCAGCTGTTCGACTTCTGGGTCGTGTGCCCGCGCAGAGGCAGTGGCTGCTAAGTCAATGCCACTGGTTGGCGTAGTGAGAAGGACACGGGAGAGGGCATCTTCCACGGGGTTTGGTTCACCCGGTGTGTCGTATATCCTTTGTGAACTGAGTGATGTGATTCAGGTGACGGGATTCCTTGGGCAAACACCGGTTTGTAGTTGACCGCATGGCGAAGGTGATTGGCTTGCGGTCCACAAAGAGGGCGAGTGTTTTGCCTTCCATCACGTGCGAGGAAATGCTGGACAGCCAAGTAAACTGCAAGAAGTTCCCTATCGAATATGCTACGTATGAATTCGGCCGGGTAATTCATATCCCACGCGCTTTGATCCGAAGTGCAGTGCTGCACCTGCACTCAGAAAGCCACTGAAAAACTTTGTCGGCTTCAGAGAACCGTTGTTTACAAAACATCCTTTACATTATTTACGTACCAAAGGTTGTTTTCCTAGGACTCAACCTTGGCTATTCCTGGTTTGTCGCTTGCTGAATCCATGAGCGGCAATGAACCGGTGGGACAAGTTGACTACATGGTGTAGCACCGCGGTCGATACCTGCTTCGATACTTTATTTGGATGGGATAGTCCAAAAAAACTCGTGCAGGATCTTCTGGTAGCGGTCTGCGGCGATAAGAATGACGAGGAGTGGAGAGAGCCATGACTCCATTTGCTGTGCGCCGCTAGTTGAGACGGTGGTAGTCTTATGCAAAAGACAAAGGCCGGACATGAACTATAAGGTTTTAATTTCAGATAAAGTCGACGCTGACAATCGAGTGAGGGAGGTCAGCTACAATTAACACTCATTGTAGTTTGCGGAGTAAACCGAAATTCAGAAGAAGTGAACGCTTGCCGTAAATCTTCGTAGACGTCTTGTTAGATGGGACAAGCTAGTTGTTTATCTGACTGTGGTGTTCTATGAAATAATGCTTAGTGGTGCCTGCCAGTGAGCCAGAGCCTACCAAAATGACTTTCCTAGCATTCTGTCGGCCACAGAAATAAGTTACTGCGAGTGGAAGGACCTAACAAATTTATCGCCCGCCCTGGTCGGCTTACGCTTTTCTGTGGTACCCAGATTGGTACATGCAAAACTTGATGTATTTTTGCTTCTTCCTCGTGCTCGCGGTGGTACCAACATACGCCTGGGATAGTAGAGCCGCACTGCTATGAACGATTGAGACCGCTTTCTCCGTGAGATAGGAAACTGGTAGCTATGCATTCAGGGCCCTACTTGTTAAAAGGTTACCCCATCCATTTGGCCAAACATTCCATATTTTCGTCTTGGCCTAATTCATGACCCCCGGCTGTGTGCTACGACGAGGATAAGGCATGTAATTTCGTTCGATCAGCAGCTTCCGCTTAATCGTCTTACGTAGATTTTTTCGCCAAATCAGCTAAAACAGCTTGAATATTGTTGAAGAACGCCGGCACACAAAGCGCGCATAAAATTATGTCACAAACTTTGAGGGCAGAGACCTTTCTTGTATAAAAGGAGAGGTAGCCTTGATGTATGACCGCCGTGATCACTGAGGTTGGTGCCGGACACCAGCCGTTTTAGCCAATTTTCTGCCGACAACGATTCTCCTCAGTTTGGAGTCCCGCAGTCTACAAGGCTGGCTCTCTCACAGTCGGTTGCATACAATATCTGCAACTGTTGGAGAAGGAGCCCGTGGAAGGTGCCTTACCAGATACGTAGACTTCGTAGATTGGCTTGTTATGCTGGCCGTTCGGAGCTTTGCCCCTAGTTGAACCGGCCAAATTTCTGGGCTTGAGGATAACAATTCGGGAATTCTTTTGCGTACGAAGGATACTCTGGACTGTCCTACGTCCACTGCTCTTTAAAGTCCGATACTGTTGTCTCCTGCAAATTCATCTTTTCCAGCCACGAACTCATCTTGAGTCAACAGGAACATTTTCAAAAAGACTATTAGGGAGGACCAAGAAGGGCGTGCTTCACCTTGGCGGACCAAATAGGACAGATTGGTTCGGAGTGATAAAACGAAGATTATACATGGGGTGGCTTGAAGGATGACGACTGTCAGAAGTGAGAGCAGTGCCACTCTGATTGGTAAGTTCCAGATAGCTTCCTGTCGAACTCAAGGACGGAAGTCACGAAGGTGGAAAGTTAGAGGCGGTGGGAGATGAAAGATAGTATTGGTAGTAGACAACGGGAAATGGAAGGGATTTTGAAGAAGATCGAGGGTGGAGAAGTGAGAACAAAAAACCGGAGACAAAGGACGAATGAGGAAGTACTAGGGTGACCATGGTAATAAAGACAAGAGATGTGAAAGGAAATAATGGATAGTGGGGCTACCCATCAGTTGGTTTCGGCAGACGCACTATCCCAGCGGTGGTCCATCCAACGCTGAAACTGCACAGCAGCTTCAGCTGTTATCACTTCCGTTGGCATCCGGTTTGTGTCACTTGCAGCTCCGGTGGAGCATGGAACTACCTTTGGGGAACTTGGGGCTCTTTCACCTAAGCACCAACGTGTACCCACTGTCAGAAGTGGGCAAGCTGAGGTTCAATACAGGGAGGGGGTGGTCAGCTACCGGACATCAACATACTGACTGAGGATCTTAGGGCCTTCTATTAGGCCAGCCATAAGCCTCTTGCTAACGCGCGGGAACAAGCCTAGTGCCTCGAGTCAATGGCAATGGGCAACCCTCCCAAGACTTGCGAATCACCCGGTTAAACGCAGCCGGACCCGTTAGGGAAGCTTGATATCCTTCATCAGAAAGGGCTGCTACTCGTGGATGCTAAATTCAAGGTGCCGCAAGAAAGCTCCTTGATACGAAAATAATGCCAAGGATGTTTTGTAAACAACGGTTCTCTGAAGCCGACAAAGTTTTTCAGTGGCTTTCTGAGTGCAGGTGCAGCACTGCACTTCGGATCAAAGCGCGTGGGATATGAATTACCCGGCCGAATTCATACGTAGCATATTCGATAGGGAACTTCTTGCAGTTTACTTGGCTGTCCAGCATTTCCTCGCACGTGATGGAAGGCAAAACACTCGCCCTCTTTGTGGACCGCAAGCCAATCACCTTCGCCATGCGGTCAACTACAAACCGGTGTTTGCCCAAGGAATCCCGTCACCTGAATCACATCACTCAGTTCACAAAGGATATACGACACACCGGGTGAACCAAACCCCGTGGAAGATGCCCTCTCCCGTGTCCTTCTCACTACGCCAACCAGTGGCATTGACTTAGCAGCCACTGCCTCTGCGCGGGCACACGACCCAGAAGTCGAACAGCTGCGTCACAGAAGCTGCCTCTAAATCTAACCAGTGCCACACACTTCATCGGGGGTAAGATCCTGCTCGACGTGTTGCAAACGCCTCCCAGCCAACCGGCACCATTTTCGTTTAGGAAGGGCGTCTTTAGGACACCGCCCGGATTCTCACACCCCGGCATACAAACCTCGGTTGAACTTGTGAATGAGCGATTCCCGTGGCCAATGATAAATAAGGATACAAGCGAGCGGCCAAACGGTTCTATAGAGCATTCACGGTCTGAACATCACAGACACGCAAAAGGTCCTCTCGGCCGGTTCACCACGTCATTTGTACGCTTCCATCATGCGCACTTCGATTAAGTAGGTCCTCTGTCTCCATCTGGAGGATTCGCTTACTTGCTGACGTGAACTAACCGTTTTTCAAGGCACACCAGGGCGATCCCTTTAAGAAACTGCCCATTCAAAACAACAGCACGTGCTTTCTTGGAACGTTAGTTAGCCCCATTGGGGTGCCCCGTTATTGTGACCACCGGTCTGAGAACCCATTTCCAAAGTGCACGTCGAACCGCCCATGACAATCGCTCGAACACTCGTATTTGCTTTTTTACTCTCGCTCGTTGAGCTGTTCTGCAGATAATAACAACAACAATCCATTTGTATGAAGCAAAGATGGGCGTGTGAAGATGAGAGACCACTCTTATCTCACTGTCTGTGCGCATGTTAAGATTCTGGCACGCCTAGGATTTTGATGGCAACCCTGACCAGCTTTTTGGCAAGCAACTCGTTGCAACGGATCTGCACACCCGACTTCAGGAGGAAAGTATTCGTCCGCCACAAATATCGGGGTACTTATCGAGCCATAAAAGAATCCTGCAGACGAAAAGATGTGCCGCTCCGAATCTTTCCATCTATCCCCAACACACAATGGACTATCGGTTTTCTACATCCTATTTGTTGTCGTCGTTTCTTTGATTGTTCTCTTCGATCGTGGCACTTTCTCCAGGAGAAGTGACCGCTGCCACAACTTGACACGCCGAAAACGTCTTCCACAGTCTTCCGGAGGGGAGGGTGTGCAATGGCGCTGCACTCATTTCCGCGAATAACCATCTTTATTTTCGCCCCATGTGTGAACTTTGTTTTATCATCCGTACCAAGCTGTTGCTGGTTCGACTTCCAAGAAGATATACGCTCTTGTGACCCCTTCTCTCCCTCCCTTGATTGTTCCTCGATCTGTACGTTTTGCTCTGCAGGCTCGCATAAACATCTATGGTGCTCGACCTTGGTTTTTTTGACTGCTATTGAAGCCCCATTTGATTCGTGACTGTAGTCCTCTACCGCGCTCGTACGCCACTCGTCCCGCTCTCCCCGCGAGCTACACGGTGATTTCTTGAGGGAGGTCACATTGGAGCTCAATTGTTGAGGTCAGCTTGTTCATTTCATCGTTATCATGTCACCGAACTTGACCTTTCTCTTCCAGTTTTCGCAGCACTTAGTGATCCACAGAAACCACGGCACAAGAGTCTCAACAAACATGGCTCCCCGCTCTCCTCTCCCCGTGATCCATTTTATTCAATTCGGTCCACATATTTTGCACTTAAGACTCACGCGGATTATTTCTGCTTCCAGGTCAACTGGCAGCCTCATTTTGTTTACTTTTGTTTCCTTTCGCCGCTTTTGTCTTTGTTGTCTTTTTCTATGCCGTTTTGTCCAGGATACTTTTGTTCCTTTATCTTGAAGTCCTATGTTTAGACGTGCTCTACATCGTGACCTGCAGCTGCAAGGAATCCTTGTTTTTGGGATACGAAGTACCAAGTAAACGGGCATCAGAGACCGCCCGAGTATTTCCGGGAAAAGATTTTGTTCTGCAATATCACTCGAATTCTTAGAATGGTGGAAATTTTGGTGTTGTGGAATTCAGTTTATCTCGTCCGTTTTGCTTTCCTTCTCTCTCGCGGTTTACTTTTCCGTCTTCTTGTGGCCATTTTAAGGCTCGTGAATACCTATCTGCGTTCCATATTAGTTTGAGGTCTGACCGTTGCGTCCAGAACCTTTCCTTATCTGGCGGGAAATGCGGAGTAGTTTATCGCGGTAATTTGAAGACAGGGTGCCTGTTTTCACAGAGGCGGCTAGGAAGGCAAAGAAGGCTACATAGAGTGCGGAGCATCATGCGGAATCACGATTTGTAAGGAGGAAGTAAAGGATGAATGTATATGTTTTGACTCCTGCAAACACTGGCACCATGGGGCACGCAGTAAAACTGTCAAGGGAGCATGTGAGGTTCATGTGAAACATATGTGCCTGAGGTGGCTCCACGTGAATCGGCAATCCACAATAGGTACGATCGGTCTAGAAGTACTGAAGGTAGCTGGAGGTGAGAGAACCCACTACAAGGTATCGCCAAATCATCCCAGAAACGGATGCTCGAGTCCGATAGACGAAAGGGATAAGTGGATCCATCGATTGTGAGGTGAAGCCAAAGACGGACTGGGTAAGTGTTGAGTTCATGAGAACGTAAAGAGAACATATAATACGACCCATCCCGCGATGGTTGCGGGTAGCGTCCATTTAGTCCAACCACCGTTTCTTAGACTGTTGCTGTGTTCGCCATAGGCGGTCGATTTGATAATTGAATTAGTAAGGTAGGATTGAAATACTGGGTGTTTCGATAAAGGAAGATTGGTCTAGGTTTATGGTTTTTCCCTTTTTTCAATAACCGTTCCTATTTTTAATGCTAGGGAGGTAGGGTTTACAAATTTCTGTATTGCTTTGGATTGTATCTAATAAACTGAGGAAAGCCTGAAAAAATAGTTATAGACAGCTCTAATTTATGTTTTAAGAATGAGTAAAATACTCTACTCATAGTACTTAGGTAAAGATAACTCCAATTTCGCCCAGTCGCTTAAAATACCGGCGAAGTATTGGCGATCTTTTCGACTTTGACCACTAAATTACCACCAAATGAGTCCTTTCAATTAGGTGCGCAATGGACACATATCCTTTGTCAACAAGTCGCAAACTGGACCCATTGGACATCCTCAACCCAGACCATCGACGACTTCTTTCCCGAACACGCCACGGCCGACCACCCGGCGCGCCTTGCAGCACGCGGCAGCCGACTGACTGAACTGCGGCTCACAAACGTTTATATATGACCGGTGGGCCAATCAAAACTCACCAAAGCAAGTTAAATAGCACGACTAAACAAAAACAGAGGAAAGAAGTAAAACCGATCAGCATTCTACAATGAAAGAGATTTATCAATTCCAATGAAAATAGCATTATACCGTGACATTCGTCTTTTCCCTATTCATTTCACGACTGCTGATTTATGCTTTACACCAGCATCTCTTCAGTGATTGGGCGGTACCGACGGTTGCGCACCATGCGGATGCCGAGAAGACGGTTGCGCACCATTCGGATGCCGAGAAGACGGTTAACACATATCGCTGAAGATGCATTTTAAACGAAGAATTTGCAAACCAGGGAAACGGAGGCCTACCGGTGTTTTGCGAACAAATTAATTTCTGAAAAAGAGGAAAAAGAAAAAGAATTCTTTGGAAGGATACTCGGGAAAATCGGCGAAGAGGATAGCAATCCATGAAGATGATGCAAGCTCCTAATGACGGGTTTACCGGGGTTCAGTGAACGGGATGTGTTCTGAAACAGAGAGATGTGAAACCAATTTTATGACTGTGCACTTGGAAATACCAGTGGATGTGAAGGGAATAGCTGTCCATAAAAAGGTGAGCTTAATTTCAGGATCAGTAACCTGCACCATCCAGAAATGAGAAGGCCCAAATGGAGGGTCCTGGATAAGTGGAGGGTCAGTTTTCGTTCGGCTACGGTTCGGGGGAAATGAACTGTTGCAAAGGACACTAAAGTAAAAAATCTCCGCACGGACATGAGCTTTGTTGTGCTATTTCGCTGGCAAACATATATGTATATGTATATATATTGACGCATTTGGCCTCAGTGCTATTCAGGGCCATTACTGGCAATGAACTACAGCCTGCTGGTGTGGTTCGTCTGGCTGGGTGAAGGACGTGTTTCTCAATCATCAGTGTGTGGCGAGATATGACGGATTGAACTGGTGACTAGTACTGAGCGGTATATTCGCTGGATGCGCGTGAACTGTATTTGTGTTGGCTGCAATGGTTGTATCGACAGGAGAGGCTTTGCGTTGGAAAACGCTAAAAGATCTAATAAGCATTTGGGAGTATTTCTTGCCGAGTGGCTTGATTGCGGTCCCAGTTGTAGTGAAATTTTCCACTTTAGTCTCTGTCAGTAAGAGTCAAAGTGGCATCCTTGTTTATCCAGTTTGGCGACTGAGATAGCCGTAGACAACGAACCTGAATTAAATGGGAATTGCAATCTGGACGTGGTTCCAGCTGTAGGTTATGGTAGTATATGATGATAATAATAATTAACCGG
Organism: Fasciola hepatica; assembly: GCA_948099385.1. NCBI lineage: Eukaryota > Metazoa > Platyhelminthes > Trematoda > Plagiorchiida > Fasciolidae > Fasciola > Fasciola hepatica. The sequence goes on from CANUEZ040000048.1 coordinate 17,207,618, forward strand.
TTGGGTTCGCGTGAATAGAGCATGGGTGGAGTTTCTTTGAAGCAGTCAGTGACACCTACTCCACGTTTTGGGTAGAGTAGGTTCACAGGGGATTGCTCCGTATTGCTACAGGCTAGCAAAGTTGCGTTCACCGGTTAGGCAGCTGTGTGTGCATTCCAAAGTACTTATGGATTGCCCTTTGGCGAGGCAAGGCTCGAGTACTAATAAAAACCTAAGGCCTTACGGTTAACAAGAATTAGAAATGGTAACCCTCAATGCCGTTTGCTTACGCAAAATGCAGTTTGGCACCGAGGCGGTAAGATAGGTTTGAAGGAGCAGTATTTGGGTGAATGGGATTGATGAACTTTTAGCGTAGCGCTATACTTGCTACTGTCTCTTCTGGTATAGTGATTATTCCATACTGAATAGTTTCTGAGGATCCTTAAAGTAGAAGCAACTATTAGGGTATCAGAGGTGATGCATCAGAGGAAATTGGTCACATGCCGAGAACAGTAAACGTAAGTTCGTCCTTGCCCCTACTCGAAGGAGTTAGCGTACTGAGATTACACTAAGGTGTGAGCAAGAAAGTCTGATGTAGTGGCGGTTGCTAGGTACCGTGGTATCTTTGTAGTCGTTATCATAATACCAAGCAGGTCAACACCGATGTGAGAACTGGTTGGGAGAAACGTGAGAGATGGGAAAGGAATTGGGCCGAATTTCCGTAAGGGAAGCAAACTCTAACGGTCTACATTCACCACTCATGTTAAGCGACACTAGGGACTACTTCAGGTGGGGAGGTAGCACGATACACATCCATTGGCATCCGGTTTGTGGAGCTCCAAGAGTGCTCCACACGTTCTTCGACGTTTTTATTATTTTTTATAGTTTTATCAGTCAGATATCTGGCTGTCAGAGAAAGCGGAGCTGCTCTTGGTGGATGACCACATCTCCCACGCCCCGGCCGAAACAGGGACTGTATGTAACAAGCCGCATCAGGAATAGGTCAATCACACCAGTCTATCCGCAGGAACATTGCAGTCCGGAGACATGGGTCACATGTGACAATGCTGGTACGCCTGTAGGACAAAACAATTGGAAATTTGTTTCTCTTTTTTATGCCAATCTCCTACTTTTTGCTGTTCAGGTCGTCTCGATGGTGGTCATCTATGTGCAGGAAGGCCATCACAGTCAGGAATATTTCAAGATGTGCCGCGCTAACACTCACCATATCCGTGAAGTCAGAACCTCAAGGTGGCTTATATGGGACGAAAAATGTAGGGGAGGTAGGATGAAACACAGCCTGCGATTATTCGATGGGGTCCATGTCAGCCAAAAAACCAGTTTGCACAAAGATGGGGCACTACTTGCAGCACTAATAAAGTGATGCTTCGGAACGATCCACAGGTGGTTTGTAGTTTTGTTGACTAAGTATCAAATTTTATGTAGGCCAATCATGAGAGGATGCTGGAGTCATGTGATAGGAAGGGAAGTTGAGCTGTCTAATGATCCGATTTAGGGTGACCACTGGATAGAGGTTGAGGAGACTGACAGATATTGCCTCTTGGGTTAGACAGAGGCGAAGAACAATTTAAATTAGCACTAAGAATGTTCAAAGACTAAATTTCATGCAACCAGTGGTATTCCACATATTCAAATACGATTTAAGAGCCACCGGCCTCAGCCATGAAAGTAGCTTAGATTAGTCACTGTAACCTGGCACGTTTACGCTAAGGTGACGGCAACGTCGGTGATGGATATGGTTCCTGGTTTATCGGACCAAGGGGAGATCTTCGGGCCCACCAGCTCCATAGGGTCTTTTTGTATCAAAGTCACATCGGACCCGCTATCCAGCAAAGCGTTGGTCGCAACAGGGCCCCCCGTTCCGTTTCCTCGTACTGGTAGCACGCCTAAACTGACACCACATTCTTGCCTAGGAGTAGCCGCCCAATTACAGGCCCATTGCCCAGGCCCTTTTGCATCTTCCGCACCCAGCTTATCCAGCTGCATCCCCCGTGTTGTAAAGTGCTTGACTCTATCGGTGCGTTGCTCCTGTGCCCCATGCAGTGGAGAGTGATGCCAATTCTGACAACCTGATGATGAACATGGTTTGGAAACAGGACAGTAGCTAAACAGATATCCATACTTGAGACACGAAAATCAAGCCTCGATTTCTTTATCTAATGCCTAACGACCAAGTATATCACGAGAGAGGAAGCGCTGAAACTCCCCAAGTGCGTAGATTCCATTAGACATCGAGCACCTTTTAGCTGCGACCAACAAAGTACTACCTTGTTTTGGCGTAAACGGTGTCTCTTCCGGTTGCGGTTTTCCAGCATGGTTTTTTTCATTTGGATGACCGGGAATACCCCTGAGCCTTGCCATCGGCAGACAGTTCACCAAACCTACATCGAGCAATCAGGGCCGCACGGGACACTAAGTGTCGCAGACCTTGGAATCTGGGTTCATCTCCTATTCTTAAGATATCATCAGCGATCTTAGCCCACAAATTCTGGAAACGCGTTGGTAGCACTCCAGTAATCCGTTAAGTGGTCTGCCGTGAGTTGACGTCTGACATGCAAATCATCTGTGTGATGGCAACTTCACTATTGGGAATTTTCAAAGAAAACTTGGCCAGGGCATCTGAATCTTCCACCCGAAGCTTCAAACCTTGCAGTGGGCCGTCAATCCGTGAACCAGCAAATGCATTATCTTGTTCATACAGATTGCTTAAGGTTTCTCTAGCCCCATAGTACGCCAGTGTTGGAGGCAACATAACGCATTTGGCAGTCGCATCTCTTGCTTGTCCTTTGCAGCAATACATCAAATAAATTAAGCACTGGCTAACTAATCGGACTCTACCTTCTACGTAATATTCAAACTGTTTCAAAAACTTCCAACACTTTGACCGGCAGCCCGCAAATGACTCCCGTTCCACTCTGGGTAAATCCAAACGATAATCCACTGCAGGTTTTGCCACTGGAACTACGCTCGTTGTTCGTGATGCATTGTTCTGTAAGTGGCAACCACCTAAGTAGCTGAGAAGACGTTCATTGACAATTTATTCTCCGTTAGCTTCATCTCTTTCTAGTAGGTTTTATCCTTCCTCGGCGAGTGCCAAACGCAGTCTTGCCATCACTGTCTCATTCCCCAGTTCCATAATAACCAAAGCTCAGCAGTGTTCCTTCTAGGCCTTTACGCTCTAAACTGAACAACGAATCAGCGACTGTAGCTGAATTATGGCAGAAGCTTGGAAACGGAAGATAGGATTACCGAATACAATCACAAAGAAATTCAAGCTCAGCGACTCACGCTCGAGGCAGTGGTGAGGGTCTTTTTGGAACAAGGATTTAGAGCGAAAAAAAGCAGTCGGAATTCCGATAAAGATATTTCATACAAATAAAAATGCTGTTTGTAATATGGGTGTTCTTGAATAGAACAGGGTTTTCTGAACTCCTTTACAGGAACTATCTTGCTCCGACCGCGGAAGTCGACAAAAACGTAGGGTGGGATACTAGACTGCCAAAAAATTATATAGTTCAAGAGTTCCAGAGGACACTGGGGAATCCTGATGTCTGGCACTTTGGTACACTTTTGTTCTCATGGAAGATATCATGGCTGCCATACCTAGTCAATTTCCATGTCGTTCGATGTTTCAGTGTAGTAATCGTTCTATGTGGTACACCTAATCAGTTTCAAAACTTTCAAGATGACGCTAAAAAACCAGAACGGGCGGGGGAGCCTGGGCAGAAAATTAGACAAAAAGATATGCCCAACAGAAAAATAACGGAGTCAGATAGCATAAAAAGAACTCACAACAGTCCACCGACCGCCTCTAGATTTCCGGTCACACGAATTTCAAAATAGTCTCAAGTCAGAAAACAAAGTTGCATCTGAGGGAGAATTTTTATTTCAAGACTTGCGTTATCGGTAACCGTGATCAATTTGTATATACTTAAAAAATTATGTATAGGTTATCAGCACTCAAAAGCCGATACAGCAGAGGGGTGCCGTGTCAAAAGAACACAGTAATCACGCGAAAGTGAGAACCGTAAAAGTATCCACAACTTCGCGCCCTTATTTTCTCCTTTCCCACTTTTTTTGTGTTTCAAGTCCTCTACCAAGCTCCCAATCAATTCTATGTATTTATTAGAAAGAAAGTATGACTTTAGTATCAACCACGCAAGCACCATTACAGTAATCTAGAAAAAGACCAAAGAACGTGAGAGTCAAGTTTTCATCTCGAAGCAGGCTGCTTGACATGCTGCCACGCTTCTGTAGGTACCTGTACATTTCCGACTTTTCCATGATTTTCAACGCCCCTTGGTGCAACACTCCTTTGTTGTACTGACGTTTTGATGTAAAACACTCACCTTTTTGGTCGTCAGCACCGCGCAATACAAAAAGGCTGCCAAAAATTCTTTTATTCTGGCACGGTCTCATCTGCTGATTTGGAGTGTCTTGGAGTTATATCGGTCAGAACTAACTGTGAGAAACAAGACGTTTTAGAAGCTTCCACGGCGTCTTTTGGCACTTCGCTCAATACCATTCTGTTCTTTTTCACGGATGGCTGTCAGACCGAACTGAACTGAAGACATTGGCGGATATTGGCTCTTTGGCGCTCATTTCCTGATCACAAGAACACTGAACAACTGTGAGTCTGTGTCACACATTTTGTTTTATTTTACTTCCTAATGTACATACCCTTTTGGCCTTTTTTACCACAGCACGCTCCTCCGCCCATCTTAGTTCGCTAGTTTCGTCTTAGATATTGTTGACAATAATGTAGAGTGCCACATAGGCGAAGTAGTACGCTACAAAATTTGTGAGCCCAGGTTGTTTTTCCATCATTTGTCACTAGCTTTATTCTTTTGGTCCAAGTTCCACATGGTTCACCATGTCTGACACCGAATCTATTGACATCCACGCGGTTGCTCTCAAACTGCCCGTTTTCGCCCCGACCAACCGTCGAGTGTGGTTTTGACAAACAGAAGCCGCATTTACCACTCGACGTATAACCAGCGAGCACGTGAAATACTCTCACGTTGTCCAAGCGCTTATCTTTGACATCGCGGTTGACGTGGAAGATCTCCTCGATCCCATTCCACCAGAAGCTCCTTACACAAAGCTTGAGGAGGCATCATTCAGAGTACCGGAAAATTAGCCGGAAAGATGCTCCGTGAGCTGTTCACGCCGGTTGAGCTCGGAGACTAAACCCCGTCCCAGCTTATGCGCCACGTGCGGTCGCTACTGGCTGGACTTCAAATGGACGACGCCATTTTCCGGGAGATATGGGTTGATAAACTACCTCTCCCGATGCAGCAGGTCTTTTCAATGCTGGAGCCCACTACTCCTCCTGGCAAAGTTGCGCAACACGCCGACAGAATAATGGAATGCTACCCGGCTGGTAGACCCTGTGTTCACATGACATCGCCCGATGAAGCCATTCCGACACACGAATCCCCTATGGCATTACCAGTAACTGCACCAGATGGCTGTGGCGACGGTTCTCGAAGTCATGCTTCTCCATCCCATCACTCTCATATCGATAAGGACATTACGGACCTAAAATAAACCATTCGCATGTAGTGCAATCAGGTCGGTGCAATGTGCAACGCATTAACTACTCATCGACCTGTGTCCACCGAAACACCTCTTCGACCTAGATCACGGTCCAGAAATCGCCGGTTACAAACCTGGTGTTGGTACCGCCGCACATTGGGCTCCCAGACACGCCGCTGTGATCCCCCATGTCCATTCCACACTTCCACCTCACAGTCAAACGACAAGGCTAGCCAGTAACGGCGACGACTACGGCTGGCTCTCCACATGAAAGTCGCCTATTTTATATCGTTCGCCGATCCAATGGCCTTCGATTCCTCGATAACACTGGCTCCGAGATTAGCGTGATTCCCCCCCCCCACCCAAACAGCATGGCCCCAAACCATCTCACTTCACACCGCAAGCAGCAAAAACACAACAACTATTGCGACATTCGGCCAACGGTCCATCACTCTTGACTTAGGCCTCCGACGATCTTTTCAATGGGTTTTCATCCAGGCAGATATTCAGACTTCCATTATAGGTGCGGATTTCCTCTCACACTTTGGCCTGATTGTGGACCTCAAAAATCGCAAGCTGGTAGACACCACAACCAAACTTTGTGCAGTCGGCATTGGCAAATGCACCAACTCTCTGGGTATTCGGCTGGTGATCCCGCAATCGCCGTTTTCTGACTTTCTTAAGAAGTTTCCATCCCTCACTTAACCGTGTCAGTTCACCGACCCAGTCTCTCATGCTGTGCGCCACCGCTTGGCTACAGAAGGCCAACCGGTCCATTTTCAACCAAGACGACTCAAAGCCGACAAACTCCGTATTGCAAGCCCTGAATTCGAGCATATGATGAATCTTGGCATCATTCGACCATCTTCAAGCCCATGGGCCTCGCCATTGCACATGGTTCCAAAGTCATCTGGTGATTGGAGACCCTGTGGAGACTACCGTGCTCTCAACAACGTCACCGTCCCCGACAGGTACCCGATCCCACACATTCATGCTTTTGCACAGAATCTCTCTGGGAAGACAATCTTTTCCAAGGTTGACCTCGTAAAGGCATATCACCAAATCCCCGCGGCCAAAGAAGACATTCCCAAAACAGCCATCACCACGCCTTTTGGTCTGTTCGAGTTCATACGCATGCCATTTGGATTGAAAAACGCTGCTCAGACGTTCCAACGATTCATCGATGAAGAGCATCGAGGCCTACCCTGCGCGTTTGGCTTCATCGACGACATATTAGTTGCCAGCGCCTCTCCATCAGAGCATGCTATTCACCTGCGTCAACTCTTTCTGCGTTTCCAAAAATACGGACTTCAACTGAACCCCGGTAAATGCGTGTTGGGTACAACATCCCTCGACTTTCTCGGGCAGAATATCGATCAAAACGGTTTGACCCCTCTCCTCGATAAGATGCGCAGCATCCTCTCATTTCTTGCACCTCAAACGATTACACAGTTACGACGTTTCTTGGGAGTTTTGAGCTACTACCGTCGCCTTATTCCCCATTGTGCGACCATCGTTTCATCTTTAACCGTTCTTCTCAAGTCCAACATCAAGACGATCGATTTTACTCCCGAGGCCGAGACAGCTTTGGCAGAAGCCAAAAAAGCTCTCGCAGATGTCACCATGCTGCACCATCCACATTCGGATACAAATATTGAGTTAATCCTAACAAATGATGCATCAAATACTGCGGTCGGTGCAGTGCTTCACCAAATTGTGGACAATCAATTACAGCCCTTAGCGTTCTTCTCACAAAAACTCCAGGCGGCACAGACAAGATACAGCACTTTTTCTCGTGAACTCTTGGCTATTTACTTGTCCTCCCGTCGAAACTGGGACCGAAATCAAACCACACAACAGGAGATACCCCTAATTGCTTATCAGATCGTTCAGCGTTTTCTAACGCAACCAACACGAATTCCAGTTCACGCGCATGCCGCTAATATACAGCCACATTTGGCTGATTTACGACACATACTTTGCCCTGCCAGACGAAACTTACGCATTCGATGTCGTACGTTACCAGAATAACACTGAAGGCAAATGCGTCAACACATACATATATATTTGTCAGTGAAACAGCATAATAACGCTGAAGTCCATGCGAAGATTTTCCCACTTTATTATCCGTTACCACAGGTTATCTTTCCTCCGAACCGTAGCCGGCTGGAAATTGACCCTCCACTTCTCGAGGACCCTCCAGTTGCGCCTTCTTATTTCTGAATAGTACATGTTACTGGCCCTGAATCCAAACTCACTTTTTATGGACTGCTATTTCTCCCACATCCACCAGTTCACTTTCACGAAATTGGCCTCATGTCCCCCTGCTTCAAAACTCATTCCGTTTATCGAACTCCGGTAAATCCGTCATTCAGGGTCTGCATTGCCTTCATGGATCGCTATCCTCTTCGCCTGCGTCGATTTTTCCCCCTTTTCTTCTAGTTCAAAATTTACTCCATCTGCAGAACCTTAGTTTGCCCCTGGTTTCCTGGGCTTGCATTGTTCTTGTTCGCAATGCCTTCTTAGCACTGTGTTAACGATTTTCTCGATATCTCCACCGCGCACCACTGCCGGAAGTACGGCTCTAGTCCAGCATACCCGGTGTACAGCACGCGTCCGTTGATGGGAAACGAAAGCTTAGATGGTATTTACGGCTAAATTGTTATGATATTTGGCATGAAAATTCGCATATGGTTATTACTCGGTTTGGGAGTGTTTTGTTTATTGAAGGTATTTATGTTTGTATCCTGACAGGTGATTGGTTCATCGGAGATATATAAGCCTGAGTGCACTGGAATTCGCTGTTATTTCGTTGCGTGTTGTGCTGTCGCGTCGCAAATGGAGCGCTTACCAGTGGACGATTCAGTTGTGTTTCGGCGTTTGGTCCGTAGTGTACACCCCGATATCGACGCATTCCAAGCCGATTTTCGGGAGTTTCAAAAAGAAACTTACACGTCTTTCTTCGTGTACAGTTCCGAAACGTACGCAATGGCCAAAAAAAGGGGCATCCATCTTCCAGATGGTGCGCCTTATTATTTCAAAAAGTACTGCTGCGTTCACCGCAAAAGGAAATGTGATAAGTCGTCCAGGTATGTTATCATTTATCGTTAAATAAATCCCTTTCAGGTATCCTAATTTGGAATGCGGGGCTTTAGTCACGCTTCGATTTGCGGGTTCCTGTTTCTATGTCGTCAGTTGGTCGATGAAGCATTCGCATAGTTTTCAAGTAGGGAATGAGGGATTTTATGTACGAAATCGTAGACTGACACCTGAGCAGGATGCTCATGTGTTGCAACTGATGGACACTTCCAGAAAGAAGTCTGAGCTAAGGGAGTATACGTTTAAGAAATTCAACCGGCGTCTTAATAATGACGATTTCAGATCGATAAGAGGAAGAATGAACAAGAGAGACCTAGTAAGTGAAGTAGAGGAGGTTCAAAAATTGCTGCGGGCCCATGGTTATTCGGAGATAATTTCCGATAACCGTGAGATAAAGTTTATCTTCTTCGTCCCTTCTGTAAGCAAACAGTTATGTCCTAGGTTCAGTGACGTTATTTTGGCAGATGCTACTCACCAACTCAACCGTGGTGGGTACACTCTAAGGCACACAATGGTAGTTGATGGGACGGGGTTAGGTCGCAGTCTGTTCTATGCCATTCCCCCAAATGAGAGTGGTGACTGCTATCGTAAGGCTGTTTATTTTATGAGAAAGATGCTCCCTCAAACCGGTAATTGTAAGACAATCGTAGTTGATAGGAGTTTGGCGCAGTTTAATGCGTCCACGGATATTTACCCAGAATCTCGTGTTATTTTGCCGTTTCCATGTCATGCAAGACATGAAACGTAAACGCAGCCACCTACATGGAATACAATCCTGTGAAAAGCTACGCATCTTTCAGTGGATGCGTAATCTAGTGTTAGCTCAAACTAGGCTTCGTTTTGAGAGGTTTATGGCAGCAATAGAATGTAGGAGCAATGAGGCGGCTGCATACCTGAGTAACACCTGGATACCACTTAAGCAGTTTTGGGCTGGATATGTGACACGTGATGCATTAGTGTTAGGCAATTTTACCACTAACAGAGTAGAAACGGAAAACAGGCATTTGAAAGATGGCCTGTCCAACCGTTCAAACATCCTGGACGTATTCAAAAACGTAGTCAAGCGTGTTCAGTCGTTGACTGAAAAAAGCCGTCATAGGGTTGCTAAGGATCAGATGGCTTGTTATAGGGCACCAGATGAGATGCAATGGTTTCAACCCTTGCTTAAGAGATTGACGAGTTACGCACGCCATTTGTTGCTAAAGCACTTGCGTCGAGAAGTTGTACAATCAATAGAGCAGATCGACAGCGTATGGTGTGTAGTAAATCGCAGGGGTGTCACGCACCACGTTAGTCTAAACGGGGATGTGAAGTGTGATTGTTCGTTCAGTCACCAGTGGGCACTCCCCTGCAGGCATTTGTTAGCGGTTTGCAGTTGGGGAAGTCTCGTTGGGCCGATGGGCACTCAGCGGAAACATTTCCGGCAGCTTAGTACAGCTTCATTCCGTTGAGGTTGATCAACAAAGATCACCGATAACGGCTAAAAGTGATCGGTTATCAGAGTCCGAATTTCTGGCCAAAGATAAAATTGTACCTTTAAGTATGCTATGGGAGAAAGATTACAGGTATTATTTGAAACCGTTAGGCCTCCTAAGCAAGATTCTGGCCTCATGTCCTGGAACGAAAATTCTGTACCAAGCTCCAAATAGCGAGACGCCGGTTGCAGTTGAGTGTGATGCGGACATATCCAAGATGGCCGCAGCTGCAAAGAGGAAAACAGCAGTTCAAAATGTCGCAGTTGCCAGCACTAGTCACGACCCTAGTGACCAATCTCAAGCTGTCACGTATGAGGAAGGTAAGTCCGTGCGTCTGTCATCAAAACGGAAATCCGTTTTGACAACAAGGAACATAGCCAATGAAGATCTAGAAATTTCAGGGGACCAACTGCACTCAGTGGCCTTCAGGAGGTTCAAAGTTACGACGTCCACTATATACAAGACAAATTGTAAAAGACGACGTCCACAAGTGGATCACTCGCCAATTCGTCAGGACGTCTGCAGCGTCTGCAAAAACAGTGAACCAAACGTGGATTTAGACGAGGTTATTCAGTGGGTCCAATGTGGAACCTGCGGACGATGGACACATTTCCGGTGTGCGGCATTCCATAACGAAGAGAACTACCGTTGCGTACACTGCATGGCCTATTGACACCGACGCCGCAACACGTGAACGAACCCAAGGCCCTTTTCAGGGCCACGCCATTCTGATTACCATTTTCGTTGCTACTTTCTTAGCATGTAAACTTAAGTGGTTGGCACATGAGTCTTCCTTTATGTGCGCAACTCCGGGATGTGACTCGATATTGAATGTAGATAAATATGGATTTCTAGTATACAATTATTACCCTTTCGATTTCCAATATTTAAGACTGGAAACACAGCATTCTTTATCAGCCAATGACGTGAACTAACCGTAGTAAAATTGGGCAGCATTGCCGCGAATTACCCTTCCGCATTGTACACAAGAACGGCTTTTGGCCGGTCAACGATTCCCTTAGTATGAATTCACTGTTGATTCTTGTGAACGGCTATATAAACCACTAAAACTGTCGCTTGTAGACTCATGGATTAGCACGGGAGATAATGTCACACAGCGAGCCGTATTACATGTACTGATAGGTACACCTTATTGATGGGAAAAGTAAACGTACGAAGCAGTTTCCGTAACCCTTTACAGCACCGGAGGCGGGCTGGAAGGCAGTTCAAAAAGCTGTTGCGGTGCACGATTTGCAGATGAACCGAGGTCTGTCATTGAGAAACACATTAGGCGTTGGTTTATCAACGCTCAGGATCGAGGCGAAGGAAGACGGCTACGCCGGTACGTCGTTTTTTTATTTTTTGTTGTTGTGTTCATTCATTCAGGGTTTCTGCGTAACCATTGCTTCATTTTAAACTGATGGTGCAGAATGTCATCCACCAATATGCGTATGGAACTATGAAGTGGTGACACGGTTTATCTATTGCAAGTAGACGCTGCCTCGAATAACGTTAAATAACAGAACACGCATAATTTTGTGTGCAGTATATACGTTTCTGAGTTAAACTTACAAAATTAGGTTGTTCCATATTTTTCAAACGGTTAATACGTCACTTTCCACACTTTCATTTTACAGATCCCGTGAACAGCAAGAAGACCCAACAAGATTCCGTGAAATACAAGAATGACCAACAACGAATGTCGGAATTCTATGTACACTTTTACCGCCTTTTCATACAATAAATATATCCTTATCCTTCTACAATTGGCAGTTTTACTTGTTCATATATATATAGGTAACTTAGTGGTTGAACTGAAAACGTAGGGGAATATTGTAATAGCCGGTTCCGCAGTGAAACGAAATTTTGGGTGATTTTTGGAAGGGAGGGAACTATTATCCGCGATTTTCCTAGAACGTTGGGCATGCCCAACCCTAGCCCAATTGGGCGCTGGTGGCGCTGCCCAACGCATTTCAATAGAGTTGCCCAACGTTGTGATGGGCAAGCCCAACGTTTGCCCAACCCTAGCCCAATTGGGCAGACGTTGGGCAGTGCTGCTTGGGATGTCATGTAAAACAATTTACCTGTGCATATAGCACTGACGCTGTTCTGCTGACTTTTCATAGCGTCATACAATGGAAAGGAAAACAGCGTTCTCGATTCCAACAGTGAGCCACCGTTAGTCAGGTATATCATTGACATATGATTCAAACGCATCTTTTTAATATTGGGATCTAAAGAATATCCATAAATGGACCCCACAAAGCTCAAGAAAGAGTCAGCATAATGACGGCATTAGGTCCTTCTTTTATAGCCATATATATACAGTTTTAACTAGTAAAATACCGCCCTAGGTTAGCCATACCCCTCCGACATAAGTTGAAAACACTCTAGATGAAAGTGCAAAGAAATTCAGCATAACAGATGTCATATAATACATAACAAACATATAACAGTGCACATGAAATATATGACATGAATAAAATATTAACATGATGCGTATTGTAATTACCAGTTACGTATATATATATATATATATATATCAACAGGATGTTCCCTTTAAACTCATTTTAGATTACATCAATGGCTAGGAATTTGCCCTTATAAACTAAGAACGTGCACCTGATTACCTACACAGAACTGGACTAATTATGAAAACCAAATCGCCCGCTTGTGACGGACAATAGAAACCACCATAGAAACGGCGGTACTTCAAATTCCAGTGCTGGACTAGTGCCGCCTTACCCTCCACCGCCCAGCCCGGATTCGAAACCAGTTTGAAACTGCCGCGCAAACCATTAGTAAGATGATCCCCTCAAACTGTTGTTGGCTATGTCTATCTATCGCTGATACTCTCGACTTTCATACTTTGAATTTGTGAATATTCCACCTTATTGAGTAACGTGTCACAACATGATCATGCGCTAGCGCGTGCGTCTCGACCATGGCCGAGAAATATACCACTATCATCATTATCATCGAAACAAGATTGATTCCTTGATTCGATGGTACTGCGTTAAGAAATTATACGCTTTTAAATATGTACAAACCTCAGCCGTACGGCCACAGCTTTTGGCAATGAGGACCAGAATTCAACAAAGGTCACTGTTGGGTACCACCGCCAAGATGGACCGGGTTCGAGTCAAAAATACGCCACCGCACATGAGCAAAATATAAACAAGTGTTTCAATGTAGTGCTTGATGCGTTCTGTACTTGTTTCGGGGTCATTAAGATAGAGAACTTAGTCCCAGCAGAACAAGTATGTGACGACGGGGTGGACCACCTGCTGCTGCGTGTTAGACCCTTGTCCCTCCGCGACTGCCGGTTCCTCGAGAGCGAAAATGTTTCTTATTCTGCTCCTTGCGGTCCACCATCCGCAATGCCATCATTTTACTACACCTCGCTTCCGCTTTCTTCCGTAGTCGCTTTCGCCATTAGGTTTCGCCATTTATTGATTTTTTTTGCCTCCATCAATCGTCAATCCACAGCAGAGGCACACCCTGACCGCCCTTTTCTTTCTGTTTTCGTTTTCCAGTTCCCCCTTTACGTGCACTTCACCCTGAACGCTGGTGTACGTGCCTAGATAAACTGCCGTGTGGTCGATTGCTAACCTCTGGCCCCGTCCTCTGTGACCACTCTTAATCTGGCCATCTGATCGCGGATCTCATACTTTCATAGTTGAACTACGCCGCTCATGCGTAACCATCAACGAGCAATAGTGCCATTGTAAAGTCCAGCCACCGGAACGTTCGAGAGACACGTAGCAGCCGATTTCGACAAAATTCAAAACGAAGTCGACTTCAAATAGCTTTTCCACTATTACAACAAATTACGCATTTCTACAGCAACCAAACCTCAGCAGTGTTCCTTCTGGGTACTTACACTACAAATTGAACAACAAATCAACAACTGAAGCTGGATTACAGCAAAAGGCTAGATACAGAAGATAAAATCATCGAATGCAGTCACAACAAAGTTCAAGCTGAGCGACTCCTGCTTGAGGCAACGGTAGGAGTCCTGTTTTGTGACAAAGATTTAGAGCGATAAAACGAACAATCGGAATTCTGGCAAAGATAATTCATACGAATGAAAAATGTCGTTTGTGACATGGATACTAAAGCATGAAACGAGGTTTCCTGATGTCCTTTACACCGGCCCAGAAATTCCGACCCGAATTTTTCTTTTGCACCACAGGGTGTGGTCGGCCTCATGTATCGGCTCGCCCTACGGCTTTCTAACACCTAAAATTTATCACTCTCAATAGCAGCTTTCATTTCGACTGGTGGACCAACTCTCATTGGCTCCTCCCGGTTCGGCAGATCCGATGACCCCCCTCTCACTTAAGTACAGTTGAATGTTGAACTTGCATCACCAGTGTCCGGCTCACCTTCAATAAGACAAATCTTCCCAACGTCACGCAACACTAGTCCTTCAATAGTTCGCACCGTTACCGTTCGTACCGAGCCACCGTTCGAAGATGAGATGGCTTCGGTATCCGCGATTGTTCACTAGCCTCGGGGCAAAGTCCCCGAAATTAGTCGTACTAGGTCACCCAATCTGAAGTTGCTATCTGGAGTTATCCATTTCCGCCGCTGTTGTAATAGTGGAAGATATTCCCTGATCCGTTGCTTCCAAAGCACAGATGTTAGGTAGTTTGCTTGCCTCCACTGACGAACCATTCCGTCTCGCAAAGAATTCGTCGGGATATCTCGCGAATATGCTCCCAGGATAAGTAGGTCATTAGGTGTTATTACTGGCAGAGTACGACAGCCCAAGGTTACAGGTACTAGCCGTCGTCCGTTTCTAATCCGTTCACTTTCCGTAAGAAATGTCAACCGTATTTCTTCAGTCATCGGCCGCCCGTCACAAACTGAAGGGGATGCTCTCCTAACCGGGAGCTCCAAATCTCCCATGTGCTACCACCGTTACTAGCAGGATGGGGATTGAAGTGTCATTACGCCCCCCCCCTTGCAACAATCTATCGGCAATCTTATAACCAGACCATTTTCTTATCTGGTTCCGCAGAGACGGCCAAGTGTAGCCTGAGATGAAAGATCCCAGTCCTTAATAGGCGAGCTCTTTTGATCCCCGTCAAAGCTGGTTAATCTAACGAAACTGTGGGAATCGACATAATGGGACCATCGCCGGAAACCTAGTATGGAAGCAAATATGCCGTTGTCATGATAGACTATTTTGCGGAATGTATAGAGGTTGCTGCCGTTCAGGTTATAGAGGCAGCTGCAGCAACCCGGTCAATTTTCGACCACTGGATCTGCAAGTGGAGCGCATCCGGTCAATTGCACTCGGATAAGGGGGAGCAGTTTCGAAGGTTC
Organism: Fasciola hepatica; assembly: GCA_948099385.1. NCBI lineage: Eukaryota > Metazoa > Platyhelminthes > Trematoda > Plagiorchiida > Fasciolidae > Fasciola > Fasciola hepatica. The sequence continues at coordinate 17,223,064 of CANUEZ040000048.1, forward strand.
CACAGTGTTTGAACCTTGTAAACTGTTTCAAATCGATAAAGCTTTCGTGACGTTCTACCACCCAGAAGGTAATGGATTAGTCGAGCTGACTAACCGGACATTCAGGGCGGTGATGAAGGCGTTTGTATAAGGGACGAGACACTGGGATCAGGTATAACGAACGTTTGAGCAATGCGTAGCCAAATTCGCAACGGATCCCGAAATCAAAAGACGATTATCCGTGATATTCTACGATACTAGATTATTACAATAAACAATGACATAAACAATATACAAACCTCAATAATACGATCACAAGGACTCAACAACGAGAAACCGAATAGCAGCGTGTGAGCAGACAGCACGTGCGTCACGCAGGTCCTGAACAAGGATGTGCCAAAGTAGCGCTCTGGGCGCGAACAAACAACAATTGGTCCAGAAAAACAACCAGTTCGTAAAGACAAGTCAATAGTGTATGGAAATGAGTGATGTTGGGAAAAATACTGAATCGCGAGGGGAAAAGAGGGATTTTCCACGACCGGGTGTTACATCAGGCACAAGGGCAATGTGTAATGGCGTTTCGATGCACGCTTTATTCATCTACTGGAGTTACTACCCTATTCCTATGGATAGGTGGGGGGGGGGAAATGCGAATACCTTGTGATCCACAAAAGCCGTATGTGGACCCTTTACCACAATCGAATTCTGGGTGCGTGGTCCATTTGCTAGGAACCTTGGTGGGGGCACACGCTGGCTCGACAACATCTACAACAAGGCCATCGAAGACAGAAGGAATATTGTGACCGCGGGGTACACGATTCTCCCTAGAGGTGGGGGAGAAGTTGTTATTGCAATCCGAGACACTGCCAACGGGAACCCTCACCAAGTTCAAGAGAGTGTGGAAAGGGGTTTATGTTATAATGAAAATAATCTCCGAAAACTTGTATGTTAGCCGCCACGAGTTGAACCAAAGACCGCCTTTTGCAGTACATTTTATTCGATTAAAACAGGTATTCAGCCCCGACACCCTTAATCGGTCACAGGCTAACAAAGTTGCGCAACAGGTCAGAGCAGTAGAGGTACCTAATCGTGGTGATTTGACCAGGCGCCGGGGCAGTGCTCAATTAATAAGGAAGCTATGTGGCATGAAAAGCCGGTGTAGCCATAGTAGTGATCGTCTAGTTTGAATTATTGATTCTTGCAATACACCTGAACTGTGTGTGCCGCTAGGTTTGGCTTCACATTGCCCCTGCGTTTAACCTAAATTTTGGAATAATTTTATTAAATAACCCTGTTGTGTTCACAATACTGAGCGTATAATAATTGCATTTAAGGTGAGTTTCATCCGGAGAATACCTTTGTTCTCCTTGTAGTATTGCAGAGTACCGTTCAGTTTTTTTGAGGCGATCTTTTCTCGCTTGGATGTTTTCATTTTGTTCTTTTGTGTTTGGTTAAAGGGCACTTCGGCTGTTTTCCCCCTCGTTTGGTGGTTTTCGATATTACACGCGTTTCTGGCCCGTGTCTCGCACCCAAGTGCGGAAAACGTGAGGTAAATGGCATAGAGTACGAGGTAGGCAAAAGGTGGGCTCACCCAAAGTGTTCAGGAATAGCAAAGGACGTCTATGTCCTTTATAAGCAGAACCGATGTGCCGAGTGTGTCTGTGCTCCTTGCAAGGAGGCGGCCAGTCTAGCCCTTAAACTACAGGCCCAAGGGCAGGCCCAAAGCCAACCAAGTATTACCACGGACGTAGGCACCAAAATGCCACAATCAGTTTGCAAGAAGTCGTTGTCGGAAGTAGTAGGCTCACCTAAGAGGACAGTCATTAGAACGAGTGGGCCAGTTCCGAGAGCTAGCCATGCGGTCGTTGCCTCAACTCCCTCGAAGCAGACCGACGAGGGCCGGTGGACTGAGCAGAAGCCTAGAAGGGCAAGGCTCCCTAGAAAGAAGAGTGGCTGTAATATAGCTAACAATGGGCCAGTTAGGGCGCTCCTGAAGTTGGAAAACAAAGTGAAGTATCTGCTAGGGCAGATCTTGTCGATGGGCAGGGTCCCAAGCAGCAGACTCCTGATCCTAAACCATGAAGAACCTTTTATAAGGAAATAGAAGGCCAGGTGGGACATAGGTAGCAGAAGGGATTAGGAAATACTGCAAATTGCAGGTGTTCCGTGCCCTACTACTCTAAGAAGGGTGCACAGAGTGGGGACGTGGAAGTCTCCACCGGGGAACAAAAGCGAACATCGTGCGAGGCCAATGCTGGTGGAGTTCACTGATGAGGCCACCCGGGATGGGCTGCTGTCGAGGGCAGCAGTACTGGCTCACACCACCAAGGGTTGATACCAAATGGTGCCAGAAAAGCACAGGGTAAAGCCTGGTGGTCTAGCTCCAGGGGGTAACCTGGCTCCATTAGCTGGGGAGCTGGTGGGAAACCAACAAGTTCAGAAGAATGCCGTGTTCAGCTCTCAGGCCCCGGCCCTGACAGTAGTAAAGAAGCCATGTGCGGGGTCGCAAATAGTTGTAATTGAAGACGCGCTGGAAGAGGAAAATTTGGCAGTACTGTCCGAAGATAGATGACAGTGCGGCCCCTGCCAGTCTGGACGTTGTGGCAACTCCTATAGAGGTGGACTGGGAGTCGTCGGAAGATCTGTGTTGTCGGCCGGCGTCATACACACCAGTGGGGACGACCGATACAAACAACTAGTCATCACCTCGGGGGCTGAGCCTGAGAACCAGACGGAAGTAAATAATGAGGCACCCAAGTGACGGAACAAGCACGGTGGTGTTGTATACTAACGCGTGTAGTATTAGAAAGAAATGGATGGAAAGTGCCAAAACTGCTGGGGAGCACAAAACGTCAACAGATGCCGTGGCAGAAAAGTAGCTTTCTAAATGCGACCATGGGCCAGGCCTAATAAATAACGGTTCTGCAATCTTTAGGCAGGACAGTGAGTACGATCGCCTTGGTGGAGCAGCAGCCATCCTCATTAGGTCAGGTACAACCCACCTTGAGTCTCAGACCAAGATGTGCACTCGTAGTTTCCAGTTGTGCGTAGTTGTGATCATCTTTCCAGGCAGAAGGGTTAACGTTGTTTGTGTCTACAGGGCACCAAGTACAAACCGCAAAGAGGATGTTTGTTTGCTGCGGACTTTGCCTGAACTAGTTAAGGATGCACAAAAGACCCTCATAGTGGGTGATATCAATCTTCCTCACATCGACTGGACGGCTGAGGCCAGTGTGCCGGGATCGGAGGAGCTGCATGGCTGCATGCCAATGCTTCGCATCAGCATGTTAGGGAAAATATCAGATATAGGACTGGATGCTCTCCATCTTTGCTGGATCTAGCAAGAACGAACAGCCCCAACGATGTGTCTGGACTGCCTTACTGTGAACAGCTGGGCAACAGCGACCAAGTGTGCCAAAATAGCCCTATGCATGCGGCAACTCAAGGTACCCCCAAGGCTGGTTAGGCTTTTCGGTAGCATGGACATAGATAGCTATCGTAGTAGGGCGATGGGGTTGACCTGCAATAACCAAGGTCATTAAACGTAGAAACCGCAGCTAGAACCGGTACTAAGCTTCTGGCAGTCGGCTAGCCAGGAACCGCCATACAAAGCTGAGAAATAAGACTGTGAGCCTTTTGAGAACTTCCAAGCGGGAATTTGAGCTCAAATCGGCTCAATGTGTGGGACAACAGCCGAAAAGGTCTTGCAGCTATGTGCAGTCGAAAGGCTCAGCAAAGAATGCCGCAGGTCCGTTATCCAGTAGAGGCCACGGTTTTGTCACTGATGACCGGGGCAAATCAGACGTCTTGGTGGGATACTTTGTGATTGCACATAGAATGGATAGTGGGGTAAGAGCAGATCTGGCTCTGGTGCGCCCTGCTCCCCAGTTAAACGAGCTAAATCTCTCAGAGGAAAGTGTGCGTAAGTACCTAAAGGAATTGAACAGCCACAAGTCTGCGGCCCCAGATGGCATCCACCCAGCTATCACTAGGCCGCTGGCGGACATTATAGCTCCATCGGTATGCAGGCTGTACAGGTCCATGTTGGATCAGAGTGGCTGCCTCAGGACTGTAAAGTCGCGGCCGCAGTAGCAATACATAGGAGTGCACCTAAGTCGGTTATGCAGAACTACAGGCCGGTAAGCCTAACTAGCATCCTACGTAAAGTCCATGAGATCATCCGTGCCCACATCTGTCAGCATCTACTGGGGCACTTCACGCTAAGTCCGGCCCAGCATGGATTCCTGAAAAATAGATCTTGTCTGACCAATCTCTTGTGCTTCCTAGATGAAGTAACTCGACGACTGGACGAAGGCAAGCAAGTTGAGGTACGCTAACTCGACTTTGGCAAGCTTATCGACCCCGCTGATCATCGTCTTTTGCTGTGCTATATGAAGACCTTCGGTATAGGTGGCACAGTGTATAAGTGGCTGGAGGACTTCCTCTCCCACAAGACGTTTTACGTCGGAGTAAGGGGGCGGGTGCTCCAGTTTGGTGAATGTCAACAGTGGTGTGCCTCAGGGATCCATCCTAGGCCCGGTCCTATTCTTGTTGTTTATTAACGACCTGGCATCCACCCTTCAATTGCCTAGCTTTATTTTTGCGGATGATGTGAAGATTGTTCGACCTGAGGGTGGGGTGGACTTAAGCAGGAATATGGATACCGTCCTGGACTGGGCACACAAGTGGGACTTACCTCTAACGCTGGAAAAAGACACCCATGATCAGAGACTGTTTACCGTAGAAGTGTTCAGTAGGGTTAAGGACCTTGGAGTCATCATGAACAGTGACTTCAAATGGTCGGAGCAGTGCAACGCTGCTGCACAAAAGGCTCGTGGTGAGCTCTTTAGCCTGCTATCAGTTTTGTCTTGCCAGCAGCCGGAAATATTCGTACCTATTTACATGGCTATAGTATGACTTCACTTAGAAGGTGGCGTGCAGGCTTGGTCACCCTTCTACAAAAAGGACGCCGACTGCCTAGAGAAAGTTCCACGTCTCACCATGCTGATGGTTGAGGGGCAGAGGGGTAAGAAGTACTTGTTGGAAAGGAGGAGACGTCGAGAGGACCTTATAGGAATGCTGAAGGTAATAATGGGCTTTTCTGGCCTTAGACAGGATAGCCTGTCCCAAGTGGCTTTAGATTCCACAGAAAGAAGGCATGAAAAGAAGCCGATAAAAGCCCGGGCGAGGTTGATGACTAGAGCGCACTTCTTCAGCAACAGGGTAGTAAACAGTTGGAACGGTCTCCCTGGTGGAATGATAGATCTGCAGACAGTCCAGTCATTTAAAAGTGCCCTTGATCGCAAGTGGTACGAGATATTTTCTCTCAGTGAGCTTTAATTACTTTAACTAGATGGATAATGGGTAGCACTGTGATCCCTCTGGAGTATGTTCTAATTGACTTTCGCACATTGGATACTGTCTCATTGAACGCTCGTGATGTATAATGCCTGTCGCAGTTGATGTGCGACGAGGTTTTCCGTCTCCCTCTCAATTTTAGCGGGGATTCGACGAAATACCCTCGGAAGTGGTGGGTGCATAACCGGTGTGCGTACCATTGAAGGAATTCTGGACGCTCGATCGGCCATGGGCATTACCTGTCCTGTACAAACTGAGCTAAACTGAACTGAACTGAACAAAACTGAACTGAACCTGCGTGTGCGTGTCTAACCGTCAGTTCCGTCCGTTCCATTACGGAATTTCCACCCGCTACCGTGGACGGACATATAGAAGACGTTCGAGAGCAGCTGGTGAACGTGTCTTCTATTGGGTCTAGCAGCGAAATACCAACGATATCCCCTCTATCGGACGAATAGAGAAGACACGAGTCGGTTTACAGATGCAACGTGTATTCCATATATCGTGGCACCGAAACAGTACCGATTCGAGAGATACACCGAACGGAAAACGAGACGACACGCGACGGCTATGCAGAAAGCGCGAACCGCGAGCGTGTACAATCAGAGAACGACCGAAAGTGAAAGTGATTCGAAACGAGGTCGACGGAAACTTCGGAAAAGTCAGTCCAGTAAAAAGTACGCAACCGGAGAACACTATGAGGTCGATGTAAAACGTCAGAAAAGATCGTAGAGAAAATAGATCCAAAATGGTGTCCAGAAAGCAGTCATTTTCGCAAAACGATCGAGGTAAGTATAGACATTCCAAACAACCTCAAATGTCTAACCAAAATTGTCTGTTATGTCCTTCTGACTGTTTAACATCAGGTGCCGGACTGTCATTCCCATACGGACTTCTGTTTCCTTCCTTAACCTTGAGAACGGATTCGTTGTTTGGTTACGTTCGTGTGGATTGTAGCTTCAAGTGTGGTATGTAAGGCTTAGTGTCTTCCGTGAGAGTTGCCCGAGTTCGACCAACAAAATGCAAAAACGAAGAAAATTGTATAAGCCCAAAGGCTCAGTAGGTGCATCGACAGGATCTTACACAATAATCGAACAACAATATAGCTGCTACAGGTGCTACACAGGTGCATTTGGAGTGTTTGGTTTTCGAGTCTAAGGGCTTCGGTGTACAACATAATACGGCAGTCCAAAGTTTATAACTTAAAAACTGCACGGGAACTTTAAGTTGTCCATGTTTTTAGGCATGACTCGTTGGTCGACACAATGGGCCCCAGCCTCCAATGAAATATCACGTTTTCCCCCAACAGTCCGTCGATCTCCCTTTCAGTTGAATGCTGCCTTTTATTGGAAGCGAAAAGTGTCCCGGCATTTCGATTGCGAACATATGGAGATAGTTTCCCAAGTAGGGTCCCAAATCACCGAAGCGGCATGCCCAGGTGGGGGCCATCTGAGTCGTGAATGGGCAAACGTCTAGTTTATCTTAGGCAGTTCCACTGAAAACCATAGGCATCGCTACCGGGGCCCTAAATTGGCTTAATCCGCCGCCATATTTCTTCTGCAGGCGGGTGTCCCATGTCTCTCCTGACTTTCCCAATTCCCGTTTTATAATTACTTTGTTCTGGTACCACCACCCTTATTTAAACTTGACCAGTACTCTATAACCAATAAGTGGAAGAGGATTCACGGAAGACGGAAAAATTGATGGGTTTAATAGAATTATTGGCATTTTGGCAATTCTAACTTAACATTGTGACGATGAGAATATTTCGTGAAGGCCTGTGCAGATTTTTCCCATAAATCCAACAAGGTGTTCTACCTAGCTCTACCCCATTTCGTCCAGCATCAGCGCACTACAGCCTACAGTTTACCTAACGCTAGCCCATTATGTCCAGCGCAGCGCTGGGCAATGTGCTACTGGGGCACACGAGTAACACCCTGAACGTCGTCTGAGATTCCCCTGAGTCTCCCTTAACCGTGACTTTCAGTGAAACAAAAAAGGATACTCAGAGGAGGGTTATCAATGTAAAGTTTAGAAAACCGGCGTTTGTTCCGCTGAATCTTATTGAACTAAACCATGCTAATTGAGTTACGAATAAACAGCGGCACTTTACCTTGTCCATATTTCTCAAGAAGTGGTGGACTTAAAAATAAACCACAGAACGTTATTCGTCAGCAGATACTTCGGATTTCGGTTACTTTTAGTCTCTTATTCATCGTGACAGTCTTTAAGCTATACCAGATGCATCTGGAAAACGTGTTTCAAAAACTGGGAGTATCTCCTTCAGCGACTTCTTGCAATTGGCCGGTTTTCCCCGTGTGTTGCTTGAGGCGATGTTTATTGCGGTGCACAAAAGTCGTCTTAGTGAATGGGGTCCCTCCAGCAATCCCGATTCCTAATGTACAAGCGGGATGCCTCCTTTTTCGTTGCTTGGGGTGCAGTTAAATGTGTTAAATTTGTCCATTGGATCCCGGGTTATACGTTGTTGTGCGACTTACTCATCATGTAGAGGTTTGATGAATTCTGTGCACGTGAATGTCACGCGTCGATCGGAACCGGTGAAAAAAGAAGTGGCGAAAATGGAACAGTTTGTGAGGTCAATTAAACCTTCCACGCAGTTTCCTTATCATACGCTCTCGCCGGTCCTTTCTACTACGCGTGGACCATCTGTCCGTCACTGTAATGCTCCTCATTTCGCCACCACGATAATCATAGCAATGTTTTTCACGACCCGTGGGAAGGACATAAAGATTGAGGGAGAGAAAACAATTAGTGTATTTTGTGAGAGCGTGCACGTGCAACGGTCAGTTAGCCTCGGTGCTTGTCAGCAAGCGTTCAGTTATGCAATGGTCTGTTAAGAAAATGAACGTAGGTTGATATTGCTGAAAGTAAACAGTGGTAGTCTATAACAATGTAGAGCAAAGAAGTACAAAGAGAAGGCGTAATGATCCTTGAAATGTGCCGGTACTGGATGTTTTTTATTACATACCTTTCATTACTAGATGCTTCCGCATGAATGCAGTGGAAAGGGCACAAACCCCATAGCCACAAAGGCCCAATGCACTACTAGGGATAGCCGGCAACCAGACCCTGAGACTTAAAGTGATGGAGAACCACATAAAGTCTCAATAGGTCAGGTGCGGTAACGACCCGGATGGTAGTGGATTACTGTCCATCACCATGCACATGGGTGCGTCGGAAGTGATATATTTCATATTCTCAAAGGCCCAGTACATTAGTTTAGATGGCCAGCAACCAAGCCCTGAGAATTATGGTGGAGAACCTCTCCAATAGGTTGGGCGCTCCCAGCGGGCAAAATGTTCCCGTTTAAAACACCTAAGAAACATTTTTGTGAATGTTTTTGAACACCGAGAATGCAGTGATTTATATCCTTCAATTCTTTAACTTCAGTAAACTACGCTACATTACATCATTTTAAGATGTTAGCTTATTTACTTCAATCTTTCCGCTTGAGAGAACACGATTTCTGAACACCCTCATAAATTATTTGCTGCGGTCCACCTACTTCCCTGTGTCCAAGATTCTTATAAACGAGTATTTTACAAAGAATTAAATGTCTCCTTCCATGTCTCGGTACATAATCAAAGTTCTTAGCAAAGTTTCGTAACTTTTAACGATGAACATGGTCCCAAAAAGGTCCCTATTTCATGCATGTGGGTCTGGGCACATCGTTGACATCATATCCCATTGCGTCATTCATGGGATGCAGGTTTGTCTGTGGTGTACTGGGAGACACTTCTGATATCTAAGAGTTCTGATTATGCTACTAGCAAGTCGCCTGTCGGAGCCAACAGTCGTACAAAATTGTATTCTTCCTTGTCAGAGTCCTAAACTGTCCTTTTTGCTTGTTGTCTACAACCGGTTGTTTTTTTATTGCAGCTGTTATACCGCCGCTTTTAAATAAAGATTTTCCCACTTTATTATCCGTTACCACAGGTTATCTTTCCTCCGAACCGTAGCCGGCTGGAAATTGACCCTCCACTTCTCGAGGACCCTCCAGTTGCGCCTTCTTATTTCTGAATAGTACATGTTACTGGCCCTGAATCCAAACTCACTTTTTATGGACTGCTATTTCTCCCACATCCACCAGTTCACTTTCACGAAATTGGCCTCATGTCCCCCTGCTTCAAAACTCATTCCGTTTATCGAACTCCGGTAAATCCGTCATTCAGGGTCTGCATTGCCTTCATGGATCGCTATCCTCTTCGCCTGCGTCGATTTTTCCCCCTTTTCTTCTAGTTCAAAATTTACTCCATCTGCAGAACCTTAGTTTGCCCCTGGTTTCCTGGGCTTGCATTGTTCTTGTTCGCAATGCCTTCTTAGCACTGTGTTAACGATTTTCTCGATATCTCCACCGCGCACCACTGCCGGAAGTACGGCTCTAGTCCAGCATACCCGGTGTACAGCACGCGTCCGTTGATGGGAAACGAAAGCTTAGATGGTATTTACGGCTAAATTGTTATGATATTTGGCATGAAAATTCGCATATGGTTATTACTCGGTTTGGGAGTGTTTTGTTTATTGAAGGTATTTATGTTTGTATCCTGACAGGTGATTGGTTCATCGGAGATATATAAGCCTGAGTGCACTGGAATTCACTGTTATTTCGTTGCGTGTTGTGCTGTCGCGTCGCAAATGGAGCGCTTACCAGTGGACGATTCAGTTGTGTTTCGGCGTTTGGTCCGTAGTGTACACCCCGATATCGACGCATTCCAAGCCGATTTTCGGGAGTTTCAAAAAGAAACTTACACGTCTTTCTTCGTGTACAGTTCCGAAACGTACGCAATGGCCAAAAAAAGGGGCATCCATCTTCCAGATGGTGCGCCTTATTATTTCAAAAAGTACTGCTGCGTTCACCGCAAAAGGAAATGTGATAAGTCGTCCAGGTATGTTATCATTTATCGTTAAATAAATCCCTTTCAGGTATCCTAATTTGGAATGCGGGGCTTTAGTCACGCTTCGATTTGCGGGTTCCTGTTTCTATGTCGTCAGTTGGTCGATGAAGCATTCGCATAGTTTTCAAGTAGGGAATGAGGGATTTTATGTACGAAATCGTAGACTGACACCTGAGCAGGATGCTCATGTGTTGCAACTGATGGACACTTCCAGAAAGAAGTCTGAGCTAAGGGAGTATACGTTTAAGAAATTCAACCGGCGTCTTAATAATGACGATTTCAGATCGATAAGAGGAAGAATGAACAAGAGAGACCTAGTAAGTGAAGTAGAGGAGGTTCAAAAATTGCTGCGGGCCCATGGTTATTCGGAGATAATTTCCGATAACCGTGAGATAAAGTTTATCTTCTTCGTCCCTTCTGTAAGCAAACAGTTATGTCCTAGGTTCAGTGACGTTATTTTGGCAGATGCTACTCACCAACTCAACCGTGGTGGGTACACTCTAAGGCACACAATGGTAGTTGATGGGACGGGGTTAGGTCGCAGTCTGTTCTATGCCATTCCCCCAAATGAGAGTGGTGACTGCTATCGTAAGGCTGTTTATTTTATGAGAAAGATGCTCCCTCAAACCGGTAATTGTAAGACAATCGTAGTTGATAGGAGTTTGGCGCAGTTTAATGCGTCCACGGATATTTACCCAGAATCTCGTGTTATTTTGCCGTTTCCATGTCATGCAAGACATGAAACGTAAACGCAGCCACCTACATGGAATACAATCCTGTGAAAAGCTACGCATCTTTCAGTGGATGCGTAATCTAGTGTTAGCTCAAACTAGGCTTCGTTTTGAGAGGTTTATGGCAGCAATAGAATGTAGGAGCAATGAGGCGGCTGCATACCTGAGTAACACCTGGATACCACTTAAGCAGTTTTGGGCTGGATATGTGACACGTGATGCATTAGTGTTAGGCAATTTTACCACTAACAGAGTAGAAACGGAAAACAGGCATTTGAAAGATGGCCTGTCCAACCGTTCAAACATCCTGGACGTATTCAAAAACGTAGTCAAGCGTGTTCAGTCGTTGACTGAAAAAAGCCGTCATAGGGTTGCTAAGGATCAGATGGCTTGTTATAGGGCACCAGATGAGATGCAATGGTTTCAACCCTTGCTTAAGAGATTGACGAGTTACGCACGCCATTTGTTGCTAAAGCACTTGCGTCGAGAAGTTGTACAATCAATAGAGCAGATCGACAGCGTATGGTGTGTAGTAAATCGCAGGGGTGTCACGCACCACGTTAGTCTAAACGGGGATGTGAAGTGTGATTGTTCGTTCAGTCACCAGTGGGCACTCCCCTGCAGGCATTTGTTAGCGGTTTGCAGTTGGGGAAGTCTCGTTGGGCCGATGGGCACTCAGCGGAAACATTTCCGGCAGCTTAGTACAGCTTCATTCCGTTGAGGTTGATCAACAAAGATCACCGATAACGGCTAAAAGTGATCGGTTATCAGAGTCCGAATTTCTGGCCAAAGATAAAATTGTACCTTTAAGTATGCTATGGGAGAAAGATTACAGGTATTATTTGAAACCGTTAGGCCTCCTAAGCAAGATTCTGGCCTCATGTCCTGGAACGAAAATTCTGTACCAAGCTCCAAATAGCGAGACGCCGGTTGCAGTTGAGTGTGATGCGGACATATCCAAGATGGCCGCAGCTGCAAAGAGGAAAACAGCAGTTCAAAATGTCGCAGTTGCCAGCACTAGTCACGACCCTAGTGACCAATCTCAAGCTGTCACGTATGAGGAAGGTAAGTCCGTGCGTCTGTCATCAAAACGGAAATCCGTTTTGACAACAAGGAACATAGCCAATGAAGATCTAGAAATTTCAGGGGACCAACTGCACTCAGTGGCCTTCAGGAGGTTCAAAGTTACGACGTCCACTATATACAAGACAAATTGTAAAAGACGACGTCCACAAGTGGATCACTCGCCAATTCGTCAGGACGTCTGCAGCGTCTGCAAAAACAGTGAACCAAACGTGGATTTAGACGAGGTTATTCAGTGGGTCCAATGTGGAACCTGCGGACGATGGACACATTTCCGGTGTGCGGCATTCCATAACGAAGAGAACTACCGTTGCGTACACTGCATGGCCTATTGACACCGACGCCGCAACACGTGAACGAACCCAAGGCCCTTTTCAGGGCCACGCCATTCTGATTACCATTTTCGTTGCTACTTTCTTAGCATGTAAACTTAAGTGGTTGGCACATGAGTCTTCCTTTATGTGCGCAACTCCGGGATGTGACTCGATATTGAATGTAGATAAATATGGATTTCTAGTATACAATTATTACCCTTTCGATTTCCAATATTTAAGACTGGAAACACAGCATTCTTTATCAGCCAATGACGTAAACTAACCGTAGTAAAATTGGGCAGCATTGCCGCGAATTACCCTTCCGCATTGTACACAAGAACGGCTTTTGGCCGGTCAACGATTCCCTTAGTATGAATTCACTGTTGATTCTTGTGAACGGCTATATAAACCACTAAAACTGTCGCTTGTAGACTCATGGATTAGCACGGGAGATAATGTCACACAGCGAGCCGTATTACATGTACTGATAGGTACACCTTATTGATGGGAAAAGTAAACGTACGAAGCAGTTTCCGTAACCCTTTACAGCACCGGAGGCGGGCTGGAAGGCAGTTCAAAAAGCTGTTGCGGTGCACGATTTGCAGATGAACCGAGGTCTGTCATTGAGAAACACATTAGGCGTTGGTTTATCAACGCTCAGGATCGAGGCGAAGGAAGACGGCTACGCCGGTACGTCGTTTTTTTATTTTTTGTTGTTGTGTTCATTCATTCAGGGTTTCTGCGTAACCATTGCTTCATTTTAAACTGATGGTGCAGAATGTCATCCACCAATATGCGTATGGAACTATGAAGTGGTGACACGGTTTATCTATTGCAAGTAGACGCTGCCTCGAATAACGTTAAATAACAGAACACGCATAATTTTGTGTGCAGTATATACGTTTCTGAGTTAAACTTACAAAATTAGGTTGTTCCATATTTTTCAAACGGTTAATACGTCACTTTCCACACTTTCATTTTACAGATCCCGTGAACAGCAAGAAGACCCAACAAGATTCCGTGAAATACAAGAATGACCAACAACGAATGTCGGAATTCTATGTACACTTTTACCGCCTTTTCATACAATAAATATATCCTTATCCTTCTACAATTGGCAGTTTTACTTGTTCATATATATATAGGTAACTTAGTGGTTGAACTGAAAACGTAGGGGAATATTGTAATAGCCGGTTCCGCAGTGAAACGAAATTTTGGGTGATTTTTGGAAAGGAGGGAACTATTATCCGCGATTTTCCTAGAACGTTGGGCATGCCCAACCCTAGCCCAATTGGGCGCTGGTGGCGCTGCCCAACGCATTTCAATAGAGTTGCCCAACGTTGTGATGGGCAAGCCCAACGTTTGCCCAACCCTAGCCCAATTGGGCAGACGTTGGGCAGTGCTGCTTGGGATGTCATGTAAAACAATTTACCTGTGCATATAGCACTGACGCTGTTCTGCTGACTTTTCATAGCGTCATCCAATGGAAAGGAAAACAGCGTTCTCGATTCCAACAGTGAGCCACCGTTAGTCAGGTATATCATTGACATATGATTCAAACGCATCTTTTTAATATTGGGATCTAAAGAATATCCATAAATGGACCCCACAAAGCTCAAGAAAGAGTCAGCATAATGACGGCATTAGGTCCTTCTTTTATAGCCATATATATACAGTTTTAACTAGTAAAATACCGCCCTAGGTTAGCCATACCCCTCCGACATAAGTTGAAAACACTCTAGATGAAAGTGCAAAGAAATTCAGCATAACAGATGTCATATAATACATAACAAACATATAACAGTGCACATGAAATATATGACATGAATAAAATATTAACATAATGCGTATTGTAATTACCAGTTACGTATATATATATATATATATATATCAACAGGATGTTCCCTTTAAACTCATTTTAGATTACATCAATGGCTAGGAATTTGCCCTTATAAACTAAGAACGTGCACCTGATTACCTACACAGAACTGGACTAATTATGAAAACCAAATCGCCCGCTTGTGACGGACAATAGAAACCACCATAGAAACGGCGGTACTTCAAATTCCAGTGCTGGACTAGTGCCGCCTTACCCTCCACCGCCCAGCCCGGATTCGAAACCAGTTTGAAACTGCCGCGCAAACCATTAGTAAGATGATCCCCTCAAACTGTTGTTGGCTATGTCTATCTATCGCTGATACTCTCGACTTTCATACTTTGAATTTGTGAATATTCCACCTTATTGAGTAACGTGTCACAACATGATCATGCGCTAGCGCGTGCGTCTCGACCATGGCCGAGAAATATACCACTATCATCATTATCATCAAAACAAGATTGATTCCTTGATTCGATGGTACTGCGTTAAGAAATTATACGCTTTTAAATATGTACAAACCTCAGCCGTACGGCCACAGCTTTTGGCAATGAGGACCAGAATTCAACAAAGGTCACTGTTGGGTACCACCGCCAAGATGGACCGGGTTCGAGTCAAAAATACGCCACCGCACATGAGCAAAATATAAACAAGTGTTTCAATGTAGTGCTTGATGCGTTCTGTACTTGTTTCGGGGTCATTAAGATAGAGAACTTAGTCCCAGCAGAACAAGTATGTGACGACGGGGTGGACCACCTGCTGCTGCGTGTTAGACCCTTGTCCCTCCGCGACTGCCGGTTCCTCGAGAGCGAAAATGTTTCTTATTCTGCTCCTTGCGGTCCACCATCCGCAATGCCATCATTTTACTACACCTCGCTTCCGCTTTCTTCCGTAGTCGCTTTCGCCATTAGGTTTCGCCATTTATTGATTTTTTTTGCCTCCATCAATCGTCAATCCACAGCAGAGGCACACCCTGACCGCCCTTTTCTTTCTGTTTTCGTTTTCCAGTTCCCCCTTTACGTGCACTTCACCCTGAACGCTGGTGTACGTGCCTGGATAAACTGCCGTGTGGTCGATTGCTAACCTCTGGCCCCGTCCTCTGTGACCACTCTCAATCTGGCCATCTGATCGCGGATCTCATACTTTCATAGTTGAACTACGCCGCTCATGCGTAACCATCAACGAGCAATAGTGCCATTGTAAAGTCCAGCCACCGGAACGTTCGAGAGACACGTAGCAGCCGATTTCGACAAAATTCAAAACGAAGTCGACTTCAAATAGCTTTTCCACTATTACAACAAATTACGCATTTCTACAGCAACCAAACCTCAGCAGTGTTCCTTCTGGGTACTTACACTACAAATTGAACAACAAATCAACAACTGAAGCTGGATTACAGCAAAAGGTTAGATACAGAAGATAAAATCATCGAATGCAGTCACAACAAAGTTCAAGCTGAGCGACTCCCGCTTGAGGCTACGGTAGGAGTCCTGTTTTGTGACAAAGATTTAGAGCGATAAAACGAACAATCGGAATTCTGGCAAAGATAATTCATACGAATGAAAAATGTCGTTTGTGACATGGATACTAAAGCATGAAACGAGGTTTCCTGATGTCCTTTACACCGGCCCAGAAATTCCGACCCGAATTTTTCTTTTGCACCACAGGGTGTGGTCGGCCTCATGTATCGGCTCGCCCTACGGCTTTCTAACACCTAAAATTTATCACTCTCAATAGCAGCTTTCATTTCGACTGGTGGACCAACTCTCATTGGCTCCTCCCGGTTCGGCAGATCCGATGACCCCCCTCTCACTTAAGTACAGTTGAATGTTGAACTTGCATCACCAGTGTCCGGCTCACCTTCAATAAGACAAATCTTCCCAACGTCACGCAACACTAGTCCTTCAATAGTTCGCACCGTTACCGTTCGTACCGAGCCACCGTTCGAAGATGAGATGGCTTCGGTATCCGCGATTGTTCACTAGCCTCGGGGCAAAGTCCCCGAAATTAGTCGTACTAGGTCACCCAATCTGAAGTTGCTATCTGGAGTTATCCATTTCCGCCGCTGTTGTAATAGTGGAAGATATTCCCTGATCCGTTGCTTCCAAAGCACAGATGTTAGGTAGTTTGCTTGCCTCCACTGACGAACCATTCCGTCTCGCAAAGAATTCGTCGGGATATCTCGCGAATATGCTCCCAGGATAAGTAGGTCATTAGGTGTTATTACTGGCAGAGTACGACAGCCCAAGGTTACAGGTACTAGCCGTCGTCCGTTTCTAATCCGTTCACTTTCCGTAAGAAATGTCAACCGTATTTCTTCAGTCATCGGCCGCCCGTCACAAACTGAAGGGGATGCTCTCCTAACCGGGAGCTCCAAATCTCCCATGTGCTACCACCGTTACTAGCAGGATGGGGATTGAAGTGTCATTACGCCCCCCCCCCTTGCAACAATCTATCGGCAATCTTATAACCAGACCATTTTCTTATCTGGTTCCGCAGAGACGGCCAAGTGTAGCCTGAGATGAAAGATCCCAGTCCTTAATAGGCGAGCTCTTTTGATCCCCGTCAAAGCTGGTTAATCTAACGAAACTGTGGGAATCGACATAATGGGACCATCGCCGGAAACCTAGTATGGAAGCAAATATGCCGTTGTCATGATAGACTATTTTGCTGAATGTATAGAGGTTGCTGCCGTTCAGGTTATAGAGGCAGCTGCAGCAACCCGGTCAATTTTCGACCACTGGATCTGCAAGTGGAGCGCATCCGGTCAATTGCACTCGGATAAGGGGGAGCAGTTTCGAAGGTTCCACAGTGTTTGAACCTTGTAAACTGTTTCAAATCGATAAAGCTTTCGTGACGTTCTACCACCCAGAAGGTATTGGATTAGTCGAGCTGACTAACCGGACATTCAGGGCGGTGATGAAGGCGTTTGTATAAGGGACGAGACACTGGGATCAGGTATAACGAACGTTTGAGCAATGCGTAGCCAAATTCGCAACGGATCCCGAAATCAAAAGACGATTATCCGTGATATTCTACGATACTAGATTATTACAATAAACAATGACATAAACAATATACAAACCTCAATAATACGATCACAAGGACTCAACAACGAGAAACCGAATAGCAGCGTGTGAGCAGACAGCACGTGCGTCACGCAGGTCCTGAACAAGGATGTGCCAAAGTAGCGCTCTGGGCGCGAACAAACAACAATTGGTCCAGAAAAACAACCAGTTCGTAAAGACAAGTCAATAGTGTATGGAAATGAGTGATGTTGGGAAAAATACTGAATCGCGAGGGGAAAAGAGGGATTTTCCACGACCGGGTGTTACATCAGGCACAAGGGCAATGTGTAATGGCGTTTCGATGCACGCTTTATTCATCTACTGGAGTTACTACCCTATTCCTATGGATAGGTGGGGGGGGGGAAATGCGAATACCTTGTGATCCACAAAAGCCGTATGTGGACCCTTTACCACAATCGAATTCTGGGTGCGTGGTCCATTTGCTAGGAACCTTGGTGGGGGCACACGCTGGCTCGACAACATCTACAACAAGGCCATCGAAGACAGAAGGAATATTGTGACCGCGGGGTACACGGTTCTCCCTAGAGGTGGGGGAGAAGTTGTTATTGCAATCCGAGACACTGCCAACGGGAACCCTCACCAAGTTCAAGAGAGTGTGGAAAGGGGTTTATGTTATAATGAAAATAATCTCCGAAAACTTGTATGTTAGCCGCCACGAGTTGAACCAAAGACCGCCTTTTGCAGTACATTTTATTCGATTAAAACAGGTATTCAGCCCCGACACCCTTAATCGGTCACAGGCTAACAAAGTTGCGCAACAGGTCAGAGCAGTAGAGGTACCTAATCGTGGTGATTTGACCAGGCGCCGGGGCAGTGCTCAATTAATAAGGAAGCTATGTGGCATGAAAAGCCGGTGTAGCCATAGTAGTGATCGTCTAGTTTGAATTATTGATTCTTGCAATACACCTGAACTGTGTGTGCCGCTAGGTTTGGCTTCACATTGCCCCTGCGTTTAACCTAAATTTTGGAATAATTTTATTAAATAACCCTGTTGTGTTCACAATACTGAGCGTATAATAATTGCATTTAAGGTGAGTTTCATCCGGAGAATACCTTTGTTCTCCTTGTAGTATTGCAGAGTACCGTTCAGTTTTTTTGAGGCGATCTTTTCTCGCTTGGATGTTTTCATTTTGTTCTTTTGTGTTTGGTTAAAGGGCACTTCGGCTGTTTTCCCCCTCGTTTGGTGGTTTTCGATATTACACGCGTTTCTGGCCCGTGTCTCGCACCCAAGTGCGGAAAACGTGAGGTAAATGGCATAGAGTACGAGGTAGGCAAAAGGTGGGCTCACCCAAAGTGTTCAGGAATAGCAAAGGACGTCTATGTCCTTTATAAGCAGAACCGATGTGCCGAGTGTGTCTGTGCTCCTTGCAAGGAGGCGGCCAGTCTAGCCCTTAAACTACAGGCCCAAGGGCAGGCCCAAAGCCAACCAAGTATTACCACGGACGTAGGCACCAAAATGCCACAATCAGTTTGCAAGAAGTCGTTGTCGGAAGTAGTAGGCTCACCTAAGAGGACAGTCATTAGAACGAGTGGGCCAGTTCCGAGAGCTAGCCATGCGGTCGTTGCCTCAACTCCCTCGAAGCAGACCGACGAGGGCCGGTGGACTGAGCAGAAGCCTAGAAGGGCAAGGCTCCCTAGAAAGAAGAGTGGCTGTAATATAGCTAACAATGGGCCAGTTAGGGCGCTCCTGAAGTTGGAAAACAAAGTGAAGTATCTGCTAGGGCAGATCTTGTCGATGGGCAGGGTCCCAAGCAGCAGACTCCTGATCCTAAACCATGAAGAACCTTTTATAAGGAAATAGAAGGCCAGGTGGGACATAGGTAGCAGAAGGGATTAGGAAATACTGCAAATTGCAGGTGTTCCGTGCCCTACTACTCTAAGAAGGGTGCACAGAGTGGGGACGTGGAAGTCTCCACCGGGGAACAAAAGCGAACATCGTGCGAGGCCAATGCTGGTGGAGTTCACTGATGAGGCCACCCGGGATGGGCTGCTGTCGAGGGCAGCAGTACTGGCTCACACCACCAAGGGTTGATACCAAATGGTGCCAGAAAAGCACAGGGTAAAGCCTGGTGGTCTAGCTCCAGGGGGTAACCTGGCTCCATTAGCTGGGGAGCTGGTGGGAAACCAACAAGTTCAGAAGAATGCCGTGTTCAGCTCTCAGGCCCCGGCCCTGACAGTAGTAAAGAAGCCATGTGCGGGGTCGCAAATAGTTGTAATTGAAGACGCGCTGGAAGAGGAAAATTTGGCAGTACTGTCCGAAGATAGATGACAGTGCGGCCCCTGCCAGTCTGGACGTTGTGGCAACTCCTATAGAGGTGGACTGGGAGTCGTCGGAAGATCTGTGTTGTCGGCCGGCGTCATACACACCAGTGGGGACGACCGATACAAACAACTAGTCATCACCTCGGGGGCTGAGCCTGAGAACCAGACGGAAGTAAATAATGAGGCACCCAAGTGACGGAACAAGCACGGTGGTGTTGTATACTAACGCGTGTAGTATTAGAAAGAAATGGATGGAAAGTGCCAAAACTGCTGGGGAGCACAAAACGTCAACAGATGCCGTGGCAGAAAAGTAGCTTTCTAAATGCGACCATGGGCCAGGCCTAATAAATAACGGTTCTGCAATCTTTAGGCAGGACAGTGAGTACGATCGCCTTGGTGGAGCAGCAGCCATCCTCATTAGGTCAGGTACAACCCACCTTGAGTCTCAGACCAAGATGTGCACTCGTAGTTTCCAGTTGTGCGTAGTTGTGATCATCTTTCCAGGCAGAAGGGTTAACGTTGTTTGTGTCTACAGGGCACCAAGTACAAACCGCAAAGAGGATGTTTGTTTGCTGCGGACTTTGCCTGAACTAGTTAAGGATGCACAAAAGACCCTCATAGTGGGTGATATCAATCTTCCTCACATCGACTGGACGGCTGAGGCCAGTGTGCCGGGATCGGAGGAGCTGCATGGCTGCATGCCAATGCTTCGCATCAGCATGTTAGGGAAAATATCAGATATAGGACTGGATGCTCTCCATCTTTGCTGGATCTAGCAAGAACGAACAGCCCCAACGATGTGTCTGGACTGCCTTACTGTGAACAGCTGGGCAACAGCGACCAAGTGTGCCAAAATAGCCCTATGCATGCGGCAACTCAAGGTACCCCCAAGGCTGGTTAGGCTTTTCGGTAGCATGGACATAGATAGCCATCGTAGTAGGGCGATGGGGTTGACCTGCAATAACCAAGGTCATTAAACGTAGAAACCGCAGCTAGAACCGGTACTAAGCTTCTGGCAGTCGGCTAGCCAGGAACCGCCATACAAAGCTGAGAAATAAGACTGTGAGCCTTCTGAGAACTTCCAAGCGGGAATTTGAGCTCAAATCGGCTCAATGTGTGGGACAACAGCCGAAAAGGTCTTGCAGCTATGTGCAGTCGAAAGGCTCAGCAAAGAATGCCGCAGGTCCGTTATCCAGTAGAGGCCACGGTTTTGTCACTGATGACCGGGGCAAATCAGACGTCTTGGTGGGATACTTTGTGATTGCACATAGAATGGATAGTGGGGTAAGAGCAGATCTGGCTCTGGTGCGCCCTGCTCCCCAGTTAAACGAGCTAAATCTCTCAGAGGAAAGTGTGCGTAAGTACCTAAAGGAATTGAACAGCCACAAGTCTGCGGCCCCAGATGGCATCCACCCAGCTATCACTAGGCCGCTGGCGGACATTATAGCTCCATCGGTATGCAGGCTGTACAGGTCCATGTTGGATCAGAGTGGCTGCCTCAGGACTGTAAAGTCGCGGCCGCAGTAGCAATACATAGGAGTGCACCTAAGTCGGTTATGCAGAACTACAGGCCGGTAAGCCTAACTAGCATCCTACGTAAAGTCCATGAGATCATCCGTGCCCACATCTGTCAGCATCTACTGGGGCACTTCACGCTAAGTCCGGCCCAGCATGGATTCCTGAAAAATAGATCTTGTCTGACCAATCTCTTGTGCTTCCTAGATGAAGTAACTCGACGACTGGACGAAGGCAAGCAAGTTGAGGTACGCTAACTCGACTTTGGCAAGCTTATCGACCCCGCTGATCATCGTCTTTTGCTGTGCTATATGAAGACCTTCGGTATAGGTGGCACAGTGTATAAGTGGCTGGAGGACTTCCTCTCCCACAAGACGTTTTACGTCGGAGTAAGGGGGCGGGTGCTCCAGTTTGGTGAATGTCAACAGTGGTGTGCCTCAGGGATCCATCCTAGGCCCGGTCCTATTCTTGTTGTTTATTAACGACCTGGCATCCACCCTTCAATTGCCTAGCTTTATTTTTGCGGATGATGTGAAGATTGTTCGACCTGAGGGTGGGGTGGACTTAAGCAGGAATATGGATACCGTCCTGGACTGGGCACACAAGTGGGACTTACCTCTAACGCTGGAAAAAGACACCCATGATCAGAGACTGTTTACCGTAGAAGTGTTCAGTAGGGTTAAGGACCTTGGAGTCATCATGAACAGTGACTTCAAATGGTCGGAGCAGTGCAACGCTGCTGCACAAAAGGCTCGTGGTGAGCTCTTTAGCCTGCTATCAGTTTTGTCTTGCCAGCAGCCGGAAATATTCGTACCTATTTACATGGCTATAGTATGACTTCACTTAGAAGGTGGCGTGCAGGCTTGGTCACCCTTCTACAAAAAGGACGCCGACTGCCTAGAGAAAGTTCCACGTCTCACCATGCTGATGGTTGAAGGGCAGAGGGGTAAGAAGTACTTGTTGGAAAGGAGGAGACGTCGAGAGGACCTTATAGGAATGCTGAAGGTAATAATGGGCTTTTCTGGCCTTAGACAGGATAGCCTGTCCCAAGTGGCTTTAGATTCCACAGAAAGAAGGCATGAAAAGAAGCTGATAAAAGCCCGGGCGAGGTTGATGACTAGAGCGCACTTCTTCAGCAACAGGGTAGTAAACAGTTGGAACGGTCTCCCTGGTGGAATGATAGATCTGCAGACAGTCCAGTCATTTAAAAGTGCCCTTGATCGCAAGTGGTACGAGATATTTTCTCTCAGTGAGCTTTAATTACTTTAACTAGATGGATAATGGGTAGCACTGTGATCCCTCTGGAGTATGTTCTAATTGACTTTCGCACATTGGATACTGTCTCATTGAACGCTCGTGATGTATAATGCCTGTCGCAGTTGATGTGCGACGAGGTTTTCCGTCTCCCTCTCAATTTTAGCGGGGATTCGACGAAATACCCTCGGAAGTGGTGGGTGCATAACCGGTGTGCGTACCATTGAAGGAATTCTGGACGCTCGATCGGCCATGGGCATTACCTGTCCTGTACAAACTGAGCTAAACTGAACTGAACTGAACAAAACTGAACTGAACCTGCGTGTGCGTGTCTAACCGTCAGTTCCGTCCGTTCCATTACGGAATTTCCACCCGCTACCGTGGACGGACATATAGAAGACGTTCGAGAGCAGCTGGTGAACGTGTCTTCTATTGGGTCTAGCAGCGAAATACCAACGATATCCCCTCTATCGGACGAATAGAGAAGACACGAGTCGGTTTACAGATGCAACGTGTATTCCATATATCGTGGCACCGAAACAGTACCGATTCGAGAGATACACCGAACGGAAAACGAGACGACACGCGACGGCTATGCAGAAAGCGCGAACCGCGAGCGTGTACAATCAGAGAACGACCGAAAGTGAAAGTGATTCGAAACGAGGTCGACGGAAACTTCGGAAAAGTCAGTCCAGTAAAAAGTACGCAACCGGAGAACACTATGAGGTCGATGTAAAACGTCAGAAAAGATCGTAGAGAAAATAGATCCAAAATGGTGTCCAGAAAGCAGTCATTTTCGCAAAACGATCGAGGTAAGTATAGACATTCCAAACAACCTCTAATGTCTAACCAAAATTGTCTGTTATGTCCTTCTGACTGTTTAACATCAGGTGCCGGACTGTCATTCCCATACGGACTTCTGTTTCCTTCCTTAACCTTGAGAACGGATTCGTTGTTTGGTTACGTTCGTGTGGATTGTAGCTTCAAGTGTGGTATGTAAGGCTTAGTGTCTTCCGTGAGAGTTGCCCGAGTTCGACCAACAAAATGCAAAAACGAAGAAAATTGTATAAGCCCAAAGGCTCAGTAGGTGCATCGACAGGATCTTACACAATAATCGAACAACAATATAGCTGCTACAGGTGCTACACAGGTGCATTTGGAGTGTTTGGTTTTCGAGTCTAAGGGCTTCGGTGTACAACATAATACGGCAGTCCAAAGTTTATAACTTAAAAACTGCACGGGAACTTTAAGTTGTCCATGTTTTTAGGCATGACTCGTTGGTCGACACAATGGGCCCCAGCCTCCAATGAAATATCACGTTTTCCCCCAACAGTCCGTCGATCTCCCTTTCAGTTGAATGCTGCCTTTTATTGGAAGCGAAAAGTGTCCCGGCATTTCGATTGCGAACATATGGAGATAGTTTCCCAAGTAGGGTCCCAAATCACCGAAGCGGCATGCCCAGGTGGGGGCCATCTGAGTCGTGAATGGGCAAACGTCTAGTTTATCTTAGGCAGTTCCACTGAAAACCATAGGCATCGCTACCGGGGCCCTAAATTGGCTTAATCCGCCGCCATATTTCTTCTGCAGGCGGGTGTCCCATGTCTCTCCTGACTTTCCCAATTCCCGTTTTATAATTACTTTGTTCTGGTACCACCACCCTTATTTAAACTTGACCAGTACTCTATAACCAATAAGTGGAAGAGGATTCACGGAAGACGGAAAATTTGATGGGTTTAATAGAATTATTGGCATTTTGGCAATTCTAACTTAACATTGTGACGATGAGAATATTTCGTGAAGGCCTGTGCAGATTTTTCCCATAAATCCAACAAGGTGTTCTACCTAGCTCTACCCCATTTCGTCCAGCATCAGCGCACTACAGCCTACAGTTTACCTAACGCTAGCCCATTATGTCCAGCGCAGCGCTGGGCAATGTGCTACTGGGGCACACGAGTAACACCCTGAACGTCGTCTGAGATTCCCCTGAGTCTCCCTTAACCGTGACTTTCAGTGAAACAAAAAAGGATACTCAGAGGAGGGTTATCAATGTAAAGTTTAGAAAACCGGCGTTTGTTCCGCTGAATCTTATTGAACTAAACCATGCTAATTGAGTTACGAATAAACAGCGGCACTTTACCTTGTCCATATTTCTCAAGAAGTGGTGGACTTAAAAATAAACCACAGAACGTTATTCGTCAGCAGATACTTCGGATTTCGGTTACTTTTAGTCTCTTATTCATCGTGACAGTCTTTAAGCTATACCAGATGCATCTGGAAAACGTGTTTCAAAAACTGGGAGTATCTCCTTCAGCGACTTCTTGCAATTGGCCGGTTTTCCCCGTGTGTTGCTTGAGGCGATGTTTATTGCGGTGCACAAAATTCGTCTTAGTGAATGGGGTCCCTCCAGCAATCCCGATTCCTAATGTACAAGCGGGATGCCTCCTTTTTCGTTGCTTGGGGTGCAGTTAAATGTGTTAAATTTGTCCATTGGATCCCGGGTTATACGTTGTTGTGCGACTTACTCATCATGTAGAGGTTTGATGAATTCTGTGCACGTGAATGTCACGCGTCGATCGGAACCGGTGAAAAAAGAAGTGGCGAAAATGGAACAGTTTGTGAGGTCAATTAAACCTTCCACGCAGTTTCCTTATCATACGCTCTCGCCGGTCCTTTCTACTACGCGTGGACCATCTGTCCGTCACTTTAATGCTCCTCATTTCGCCACCACGATAATCATAGCAATGTTTTTCACGACCCGTGGGAAGGACATAAAGATTGAGGGAGAGAAAACAATTAGTGTATTTTGTGAGAGCGTGCACGTGCAACGGTCAGTTAGCCTCGGTGCTTGTCAGTAAGCGTTCAGTTATGCAATGGTCTGTTAAGAAAATGAACGTAGGTTGATATTGCTGAAAGTAAACAGTGGTAGTCTATAACAATGTAGAGCAAAGAAGTACAAAGAGAAGGCGTAATGATCCTTGAAATGTGCCGGTACTGGATGTTTTTTATTACATACCTTTCATTACTAGATGCTTCCGCATGAATGCAGTGGAAAGGGCACAAACCCCATAGCCACAAAGGCCCAATGCACTACTAGGGATAGCCGGCAACCAGACCCTGAGACTTAAAGTGATGGAGAACCACATAAAGTCTCAATAGGTCAGGTGCGGTAACGACCCGGATGGTAGTGGATTACTGTCCATCACCATGCACATGGGTGCGTCGGAAGTGATATATTTCATATTCTCAAAGGCCCAGTACATTAGTTTAGATGGCCAGCAACCAAGCCCTGAGAATTATGGTGGAGAACCTCTCCAATAGGTTGGGCGCTCCCAGCGGGCAAAATGTTCCCGTTTAAAACACCTAAGAAACATTTTTGTGAATGTTTTTGAACACCGAGAATGCAGTGATTTATATCCTTCAATTCTTTAACTTCAGTAAACTACGCTACATTACATCATTTTAAGATGTTAGCTTATTTACTTCAATCTTTCCGCTTGAGAGAACACGATTTCTGAACACCCTCATAAATTATTTGCTGCGGTCCACCTACTTCCCTGTGTCCAAGATTCTTATAAACGAGTATTTTACAAAGAATTAAATGTCTCCTTCCATGTCTCGGTACATAATCAAAGTTCTTAGCAAAGTTTCGTAACTTTTAACGATGAACATGGTCCCAAAAAGGTCCCTATTTCATGCATGTGGGTCTGGGCACATCGTTGACATCATATCCCATTGCGTCATTCATGGGATGCAGGTTTGTCTGTGGTGTACTGGGAGACACTTCTGATATCTAAGAGTTCTGATTATGCTACTAGCAAGTCGCCTGTCGGAGCCAACAGTCGTACAAAATTGTATTCTTCCTTGTCAGAGTCCTAAACTGTCCTTTTTGCTTGTTGTCTACAACCGGTTGTTTTTTTATTGCAGCTGTTATACCGCCGCTTTTAAATAAAGATTTTCCCACTTTATTATCCGTTACCACAGGTTATCTTTCCTCCGAACCGTAGCCGGCTGGAAATTGACCCTCCACTTCTCGAGGACCCTCCAGTTGCGCCTTCTTATTTCTGAATAGTACATGTTACTGGCCCTGAATCCAAACTCACTTTTTATGGACTGCTATTTCTCCCACATCCACCAGTTCACTTTCACGAAATTGGCCTCATGTCCCCCTGCTTCAAAACTCATTCCGTTTATCGAACTCCGGTAAATCCGTCATTCAGGGTCTGCATTGCCTTCATGGATCGCTATCCTCTTCGCCTGCGTCGATTTTTCCCCCTTTTCTTCTAGTTCAAAATTTACTCCATCTGCAGAACCTTAGTTTGCCCCTGGTTTCCTGGGCTTGCATTGTTCTTGTTCGCAATGCCTTCTTAGCACTGTGTTAACGATTTTCTCGATATCTCCACCGCGCACCACTGCCGGAAGTACGGCTCTAGTCCAGCATACCCGGTGTACAGCACGCGTCCGTTGATGGGAAACGAAAGCTTAGATGGTATTTACGGCTAAATTGTTATGATATTTGGCATGAAAATTCGCATATGGTTATTACTCGGTTTGGGAGTGTTTTGTTTATTGAAGGTATTTATGTTTGTATCCTGACAGGTGATTGGTTCATCGGAGATATATAAGCCTGAGTGCACTGGAATTCGCTGTTATTTCGTTGCGTGTTGTGCTGTCGCGTCGCAAATGGAGCGCTTACCAGTGGACGATTCAGTTGTGTTTCGGCGTTTGGTCCGTAGTGTACACCCCGATATCGACGCATTCCAAGCCGATTTTCGGGAGTTTCAAAAAGAAACTTACACGTCTTTCTTCGTGTACAGTTCCGAAACGTACGCAATGGCCAAAAAAAGGGGCATCCATCTTCCAGATGGTGCGCCTTATTATTTCAAAAAGTACTGCTGCGTTCACCGCAAAAGGAAATGTGATAAGTCGTCCAGGTATGTTATCATTTATCGTTAAATAAATCCCTTTCAGGTATCCTAATTTGGAATGCGGGGCTTTAGTCACGCTTCGATTTGCGGGTTCCTGTTTCTATGTCGTCAGTTGGTCGATGAAGCATTCGCATAGTTTTCAAGTAGGGAATGAGGGATTTTATGTACGAAATCGTAGACTGACACCTGAGCAGGATGCTCATGTGTTGCAACTGATGGACACTTCCAGAAAGAAGTCTGAGCTAAGGGAGTATACGTTTAAGAAATTCAACCGGCGTCTTAATAATGACGATTTCAGATCGATAAGAGGAAGAATGAACAAGAGAGACCTAGTAAGTGAAGTAGAGGAGGTTCAAAAATTGCTGCGGGCCCATGGTTATTCGGAGATAATTTCCGATAACCGTGAGATAAAGTTTATCTTCTTCGTCCCTTCTGTAAGCAAACAGTTATGTCCTAGGTTCAGTGACGTTATTTTGGCAGATGCTACTCACCAACTCAACCGTGGTGGGTACACTCTAAGGCACACAATGGTAGTTGATGGGACGGGGTTAGGTCGCAGTCTGTTCTATGCCATTCCCCCAAATGAGAGTGGTGACTGCTATCGTAAGGCTGTTTATTTTATGAGAAAGATGCTCCCTCAAACCGGTAATTGTAAGACAATCGTAGTTGATAGGAGTTTGGCGCAGTTTAATGCGTCCACGGATATTTACCCAGAATCTCGTGTTATTTTGCCGTTTCCATGTCATGCAAGACATGAAACGTAAACGCAGCCACCTACATGGAATACAATCCTGTGAAAAGCTACGCATCTTTCAGTGGATGCGTAATCTAGTGTTAGCTCAAACTAGGCTTCGTTTTGAGAGGTTTATGGCAGCAATAGAATGTAGGAGCAATGAGGCGGCTGCATACCTGAGTAACACCTGGATACCACTTAAGCAGTTTTGGGCTGGATATGTGACACGTGATGCATTAGTGTTAGGCAATTTTACCACTAACAGAGTAGAAACGGAAAACAGGCATTTGAAAGATGGCCTGTCCAACCGTTCAAACATCCTGGACGTATTCAAAAACGTAGTCAAGCGTGTTCAGTCGTTGACTGAAAAAAGCCGTCATAGGGTTGCTAAGGATCAGATGGCTTGTTATAGGGCACCAGATGAGATGCAATGGTTTCAACCCTTGCTTAAGAGATTGACGAGTTACGCACGCCATTTGTTGCTAAAGCACTTGCGTCGAGAAGTTGTACAATCAATAGAGCAGATCGACAGCGTATGGTGTGTAGTAAATCGCAGGGGTGTCACGCACCACGTTAGTCTAAACGGGGATGTGAAGTGTGATTGTTCGTTCAGTCACCAGTGGGCACTCCCCTGCAGGCATTTGTTAGCGGTTTGCAGTTGGGGAAGTCTCGTTGGGCCGATGGGCACTCAGCGGAAACATTTCCGGCAGCTTAGTACAGCTTCATTCCGTTGAGGTTGATCAACAAAGATCACCGATAACGGCTAAAAGTGATCGGTTATCAGAGTCCGAATTTCTGGCCAAAGATAAAATTGTACCTTTAAGTATGCTATGGGAGAAAGATTACAGGTATTATTTGAAACCGTTAGGCCTCCTAAGCAAGATTCTGGCCTCATGTCCTGGAACGAAAATTCTGTACCAAGCTCCAAATAGCGAGACGCCGGTTGCAGTTGAGTGTGATGCGGACATATCCAAGATGGCCGCAGCTGCAAAGAGGAAAACAGCAGTTCAAAATGTCGCAGTTGCCAGCACTAGTCACGACCCTAGTGACCAATCTCAAGCTGTCACGTATGAGGAAGGTAAGTCCGTGCGTCTGTCATCAAAACGGAAATCCGTTTTGACAACAAGGAACATAGCCAATGAAGATCTAGAAATTTCAGGGGACCAACTGCACTCAGTGGCCTTCAGGAGGTTCAAAGTTACGACGTCCACTATATACAAGACAAATTGTAAAAGACGACGTCCACAAGTGGATCACTCGCCAATTCGTCAGGACGTCTGCAGCGTCTGCAAAAACAGTGAACCAAACGTGGATTTAGACGAGGTTATTCAGTGGGTCCAATGTGGAACCTGCGGACGATGGACACATTTCCGGTGTGCGGCATTCCATAACGAAGAGAACTACCGTTGCGTACACTGCATGGCCTATTGACACCGACGCCGCAACACGTGAACGAACCCAAGGCCCTTTTCAGGGCCACGCCATTCTGATTACCATTTTCGTTGCTACTTTCTTAGCATGTAAACTTAAGTGGTTGGCACATGAGTCTTCCTTTATGTGCGCAACTCCGGGATGTGACTCGATATTGAATGTAGATAAATATGGATTTCTAGTATACAATTATTACCCTTTCGATTTCCAATATTTAAGACTGGAAACACAGCATTCTTTATCAGCCAATGACGTAAACTAACCGTAGTAAAATTGGGCAGCATTGCCGCGAATTACCCTTCCGCATTGTACACAAGAACGGCTTTTGGCCGGTCAACGATTCCCTTAGTATGAATTCACTGTTGATTCTTGTGAACGGCTATATAAACCACTAAAACTGTCGCTCGTAGACTCATGGATTAGCACGGGAGATAATGTCACACAGCGAGCCGTATTACATGTACTGATAGGTACACCTTATTGATGGGAAAAGTAAACGTACGAAGCAGTTTCCGTAACCCTTTACAGCACCGGAGGCGGGCTGGAAGGCAGTTCAAAAAGCTGTTGCGGTGCACGATTTGCAGATGAACCGAGGTCTGTCATTGAGAAACACATTAGGCGTTGGTTTATCAACGCTCGGGATCGAGGCGAAGGAAGACGGCTACGCCGGTACGTCGTTTTTTTATTTTTTGTTGCTGTGTTCATTCATTCAGGGTTTCTGCGTAACCATTGCTTCATTTTAAACTGATGGTGCAGAATGTCATCCACCAATATGCGTATGGAACTATGAAGTGGTGACACGGTTTATCTATTGCAAGTAGACGCTGCCTCGAATAACGTTAAATAACAGAACACGCATAATTTTGTGTGCAGTATATACGTTTCTGAGTTAAACTTACAAAATTAGGTTGTTCCATATTTTTCAAACGGTTAATATGTCACTTTCCACACTTTCATTTTACAGATCCCGTGAACAGCAAGAAGACCCAACAAGATTCCGTGAAATACAAGAATGACCAACAACGAATGTCGGAATTTTATGTACACTTTTACCGCCTTTTCATACAATAAATATATCCTTATCCTTCTACAATTGGCAGTTTTACTTGTTCATATATATATAGGTAACTTAGTGGTTGAACTGAAAACGTAGGGGAATATTGTAATAGCCGGTTCCGCAGTGAAACGAAATTTTGGGTGATTTTTGGAAAGGAGGGAACTATTATCCGCGATTTTCCTAGAACGTTGGGCATGCCCAACCCTAGCCCAATTGGGCGCTGGTGGCGCTGCCCAACGCATTTCAATAGAGTTGCCCAACGTTGTGATGGGCAAGCCCAACGTTTGCCCAACCCTAGCCCAATTAGGCAGACGTTGGGCAGTGCTGCTTGGGATGTCATGTAAAACAATTTACCTGTGCATATAGCACTGACGCTGTTCTGCTGACTTTTCATAGCGTCATCCAATGGAAAGGAAAACAGCGTTCTCGATTCCAACAGTGAGCCACCGTTAGTCAGGTATATCATTGACATATGATTCAAACGCATCTTTTTAATATTGGGATCTAAAGAATATCCATAAATGGACCCCACAAAGCTCAAGAAAGAGTCAGCATAATGACGGCATTAGGTCCTTCTTTTATAGCCATATATATACAGTTTTAACTAGTAAAATACCGCCCTAGGTTAGCCATACCCCTCCGACATAAGTTGAAAACACTCTAGATGAAAGTGCAAAGAAATTCAGCATAACAGATGTCATATAATACATAACAAACATATAACAGTGCACATGAAATATATGACATGAATAAAATATTAACATAATGCGTATTGTAATTACCAGTTACGTATATATATATATATATATATATATCAACAGGATGTTCCCTTTAAACTCATTTTAGATTACATCAATGGCTAGGAATTTGCCCTTATAAACTAAGAACGTGCACCTGATTACCTACACAGAACTGGACTAATTATGAAAACCAAATCGCCCGCTTGTGACGGACAATAGAAACCACCATAGAAACGGCGGTACTTCAAATTCCAGTGCTGGACTAGTGCCGCCTTACCCTCCACCGCCCAGCCCGGATTCGAAACCAGTTTGAAACTGCCGCGCAAACCATTAGTAAGATGATCCCCTCAAACTGTTGTTGGCTATGTCTATCTATCGCTGATACTCTCGACTTTCATACTTTGAATTTGTGAATATTCCACCTTATTGAGTAACGTGTCACAACATGATCATGCGCTAGCGCGTGCGTCTCGACCATGGCCGAGAAATATACCACTATCATCATTATCATCAAAACAAGATTGATTCCTTGATTCGATGGTACTGCGTTAAGAAATTATACGCTTTTAAATATGTACAAACCTCAGCCGTACGGCCACAGCTTTTGGCAATGAGGACCAGAATTCAACAAAGGTCACTGTTGGGTACCACCGCCAAGATGGACCGGGTTCGAGTCAAAAATACGCCGCCGCACATGAGCAAAATATAAACAAGTGTTTCAATGTAGTGCTTGATGCGTTCTGTACTTGTTTCGGGGTCATTAAGATAGAGAACTTAGTCCCAGCAGAACAAGTATGTGACGACGGGGTGGACCACCTGCTGCTGCGTGTTAGACCCTTGTCCCTCCACGAATGCCGGTTCCTCGAGAGCGAAAATGTTTCTTATTCTGCTCCTTGCGGTCCACCATCCGCAATGCCATCATTTTACTACACCTCGCTTCCGCTTTCTTCCGTAGTCGCTTTCGCCATTAGGTTTCGCCATTTATTGATTTTTTTTGCCTCCATCAATCGTCAATCCACAGCAGAGGCACACCCTGACCGCCCTTTTCTTTCTGTTTTCGTTTTCCAGTTCCCCCTTTACGTGCACTTCACCCTGAACGCTGGTGTACGTGCCTGGATAAACTGCCGTGTGGTCGATTGCTAACCTCTGGCCCCGTCCTCTGTGACCACTCTCAATCTGGCCATCTGATCGCGGATCTCATACTTTCATAGTTGAACTACGCCGCTCATGCGTAACCATCAACGAGCAATAGTGCCATTGTAAAGTCCAGCCACCGGAACGTTCGAGAGACACGTAGCAGCCGATTTCGACAAAATTCAAAACGAAGTCGACTTCAAATAGCTTTTCCACTATTACAACAAATTACGCATTTCTACAGCAACCAAACCTCAGCAGTGTTCCTTCTGGGTACTTACACTACAAATTGAACAACAAATCAACAACTGAAGCTGGATTACAGCAAAAGGTTAGATACAGAAGATAAAATCATCGAATGCAGTCACAACAAAGTTCAAGCTGAGCGACTCCCGCTTGAGGCTACGGTAGGAGTCCTGTTTTGTGACAAAGATTTAGAGCGATAAAACGAACAATCGGAATTCTGGCAAAGATAATTCATACGAATGAAAAATGTCGTTTGTGACATGGATACTAAAGCATGAAACGAGGTTTCCTGATGTCCTTTACACCGGCCCAGAAATTCCGACCCGAATTTTTCTTTTGCACCACAGGGTGTGGTCGGCCTCATGTATCGGCTCGCCCTACGGCTTTCTAACACCTAAAATTTATCACTCTCAATAGCAGCTTTCATTTCGACTGGTGGACCAACTCTCATTGGCTCCTCCCGGTTCGGCAGATCCGATGACCCCCCTCCCACTTAAGTACAGTTGAATGTTGAACTTGCATCACCAGTGTCCGGCTCACCTTCAATAAGACAAATCTTCCCAACGTCACGCAACACTAGTCCTTCAATAGTTCGCACCGTTACCGTTCGTACCGAGCCACCGTTCGAAGATGAGATGGCTTCGGTATCCGCGATTGTTCACTAGCCTCGGGGCAAAGTCCCCGAAATTAGTCGTACTAGGTCACCCAATCTGAAGTTGCTATCTGGAGTTATCCATTTCCGCCGCTGTTGTAATAATGGAAGATATTCCCTGATCCGTTGCTTCCAAAGCACAGATGTTAGGTAGTTTGCTTGCCTCCACTGACGAACCATTCCGTCTCGCAAAGAATTCGTCGGGATATCTCGCGAATATGATCCCAGGATAAGTAGGTCATTAGGTGTTATTACTGGCAGAGTACGACAGCCCAAGGTTACAGGTACTAGCCGTCGTCCGTTTCTAATCCGTTCACTTTCCGTAAGAAATGTCAACCGTATTTCTTCAGTCATCGGCCGCCCGTCACAAACTGAAGGGGATGCTCTCCTAACCGGGAGCTCCAAATCTCCCATGTGCTACCACCGTTACTAGCAGGATGGGGATTGAAGTGTCATTACGCCCCCCCCCCTTGCAACAATCTATCGGCAATCTTATAACCAGACCATTTTCTTATCTGGTTCCGCAGAGACGGCCAAGTGTAGCCTGAGATGAAAGATCCCAGTCCTTAATAGGCGAGCTCTTTTGATCCCCGTCAAAGCTGGTTAATCTAACGAAACTGTGGGAATCGACATAATGGGACCATCGCCGGAAACCTAGTATGGAAGCAAATATGCCGTTGTCATGATAGACTATTTTGCGGAATGTATAGAGGTTGCTGCCGTTCAGGTTATAGAGGCAGCTGCAGCAACCCGGTCAATTTTCGACCACTGGATCTGCAAGTGGAGCGCATCCGGTCAATTGCACTCGGATAAGGGGGAGCAGTTTCGAAGGTTCCACAGTGTTTGAACCTTGTAAACTGTTTCAAATCGATAAAGCTTTCGTGACGTTCTACCACCCAGAAGGTAATGGATTAGTCGAGCTGACTAACCGGACATTCAGGGCGGTGATGAAGGCGTTTGTATAAGGGACGAGACACTGGGATCAGGTATAACGAACGTTTGAGCAATGCGTAGCCAAATTCGCAACGGATCCCGAAATCAAAAGACGATTATCCGTGATATTCTACGATACTGGATTATTACAATAAACAATGACATAAACAATATACAAACCTCAATAATACGATCACAAGGACTCAACAACGAGAAACCGAATAGCAGCGTGTGAGCAGACAGCACGTGCGTCACGCAGGTCCTGAACAAGGATGTGCCAAAGTAGCGCTCTGGGCGCGAACAAACAACAATTGGTCCAGAAAAACAACCAGTTCGTAAAGACAAGTCAATAGTGTATGGAAATGAGTGATGTTGGGAAAAATACTGAATCGCGAGGGGAAAAGAGGGATTTTCCACGACCGGGTGTTACATCAGGCACAAGGGCAATGTGTAATGGCGTTTCGATGCACGCTTTATTCATCTACTGGAGTTACTACCCTATTCCTATGGATAGGTGGGGGGGGGGAATGCGAATACCTTGTGATCCACAAAAGCCGTATGTGGACCCTTTACCACAATCGAATTCTGGGTGCGTGGTCCATTTGCTAGGAACCTTGGTGGGGGCACACGCTGGCTCGACAACATCTACAACAAGGCCATCGAAGACAGAAGGAATATTGTGACCGCGGGGTACACGATTCTCCCTAGAGGTGGGGGAGAAGTTGTTATTGCAATCCGAGACACTGCCAACGGGAACCCTCACCAAGTTCAAGAGAGTGTGGAAAGGGGTTTATGTTATAATGAAAATAATCTCCGAAAACTTGTATGTTAGCCGCCACGAGTTGAACCAAAGACCGCCTTTTGCAGTACATTTTATTCGATTAAAACAGGTATTCAGCCCCGACACCCTTAATCGGTCACAGGCTAACAAAGTTGCGCAACAGGTCAGAGCAGTAGAGGTACCTAATCGTGGTGATTTGACCAGGCGCCGGGGCAGTGCTCAATTAATAAGGAAGCTATGTGGCATGAAAAGCCGGTGTAGCCATAGTAGTGATCGTCTAGTTTGAATTATTGATTCTTGCAATACACCTGAACTGTGTGTGCCGCTAGGTTTGGCTTCACATTGCCCCTGCGTTTAACCTAAATTTTGGAATAATTTTATTAAATAACCCTGTTGTGTTCACAATACTGAGCGTATAATAATTGCATTTAAGGTGAGTTTCATCCGGAGAATACCTTTGTTCTCCTTGTAGTATTGCAGAGTACCGTTCAGTTTTTTTGAGGCGATCTTTTCTCGCTTGGATGTTTTCATTTTGTTCTTTTGTGTTTGGTTAAAGGGCACTTCGGCTGTTTTCCCCCTCGTTTGGTGGTTTTCGATATTACACGCGTTTCTGGCCCGTGTCTCGCACCCAAGTGCGGAAAACGTGAGGTAAATGGCATAGAGTACGAGGTAGGCAAAAGGTGGGCTCACCCAAAGTGTTCAGGAATAGCAAAGGACGTCTATGTCCTTTATAAGCAGAACCGATGTGCCGAGTGTGTCTGTGCTCCTTGCAAGGAGGCGGCCAGTCTAGCCCTTAAACTACAGGCCCAAGGGCAGGCCCAAAGCCAACCAAGTATTACCACGGACGTAGGCACCAAAATGCCACAATCAGTTTGCAAGAAGTCGTTGTCGGAAGTAGTAGGCTCACCTAAGAGGACAGTCATTAGAACGAGTGGGCCAGTTCCGAGAGCTAGCCATGCGGTCGTTGCCTCAACTCCCTCGAAGCAGACCGACGAGGGCCGGTGGACTGAGCAGAAGCCTAGAAGGGCAAGGCTCCCTAGAAAGAAGAGTGGCTGTAATATAGCTAACAATGGGCCAGTTAGGGCGCTCCTGAAGTTGGAAAACAAAGTGAAGTATCTGCTAGGGCAGATCTTGTCGATGGGCAGGGTCCCAAGCAGCAGACTCCTGATCCTAAACCATGAAGAACCTTTTATAAGGAAATAGAAGGCCAGGTGGGACATAGGTAGCAGAAGGGATTAGGAAATACTGCAAATTGCAGGTGTTCCGTGCCCTACTACTCTAAGAAGGGTGCACAGAGTGGGGACGTGGAAGTCTCCACCGGGGAACAAAAGCGAACATCGTGCGAGGCCAATGCTGGTGGAGTTCACTGATGAGGCCACCCGGGATGGGCTGCTGTCGAGGGCAGCAGTACTGGCTCACACCACCAAGGGTTGATACCAAATGGTGCCAGAAAAGCACAGGGTAAAGCCTGGTGGTCTAGCTCCAGGGGGTAACCTGGCTCCATTAGCTGGGGAGCTGGTGGGAAACCAACAAGTTCAGAAGAATGCCGTGTTCAGCTCTCAGGCCCCGGCCCTGACAGTAGTAAAGAAGCCATGTGCGGGGTCGCAAATAGTTGTAATTGAAGACGCGCTGGAAGAGGAAAATTTGGCAGTACTGTCCGAAGATAGATGACAGTGCGGCCCCTGCCAGTCTGGACGTTGTGGCAACTCCTATAGAGGTGGACTGGGAGTCGTCGGAAGATCTGTGTTGTCGGCCGGCGTCATACACACCAGTGGGGACGACCGATACAAACAACTAGTCATCACCTCGGGGGCTGAGCCTGAGAACCAGACGGAAGTAAATAATGAGGCACCCAAGTGACGGAACAAGCACGGTGGTGTTGTATACTAACGCGTGTAGTATTAGAAAGAAATGGATGGAAAGTGCCAAAACTGCTGGGGAGCACAAAACGTCAACAGATGCCGTGGCAGAAAAGTAGCTTTCTAAATGCGACCATGGGCCAGGCCTAATAAATAACGGTTCTGCAATCTTTAGGCAGGACAGTGAGTACGATCGCCTTGGTGGAGCAGCAGCCATCCTCATTAGGTCAGGTACAACCCACCTTGAGTCTCAGACCAAGATGTGCACTCGTAGTTTCCAGTTGTGCGTAGTTGTGATCATCTTTCCAGGCAGAAGGGTTAACGTTGTTTGTGTCTACAGGGCACCAAGTACAAACCGCAAAGAGGATGTTTGTTTGCTGCGGACTTTGCCTGAACTAGTTAAGGATGCACAAAAGACCCTCATAGTGGGTGATATCAATCTTCCTCACATCGACTGGACGGCTGAGGCCAGTGTGCCGGGATCGGAGGAGCTGCATGGCTGCATGCCAATGCTTCGCATCAGCATGTTAGGGAAAATATCAGATATAGGACTGGATGCTCTCCATCTTTGCTGGATCTAGCAAGAACGAACAGCCCCAACGATGTGTCTGGACTGCCTTACTGTGAACAGCTGGGCAACAGCGACCAAGTGTGCCAAAATAGCCCTATGCATGCGGCAACTCAAGGTACCCCCAAGGCTGGTTAGGCTTTTCGGTAGCATGGACATAGATAGCCATCGTAGTAGGGCGATGGGGTTGACCTGCAATAACCAAGGTCATTAAACGTAGAAACCGCAGCTAGAACCGGTACTAAGCTTCTGGCAGTCGGCTAGCCAGGAACCGCCATACAAAGCTGAGAAATAAGACTGTGAGCCTTCTGAGAACTTCCAAGCGGGAATTTGAGCTCAAATCGGCTCAATGTGTGGGACAACAGCCGAAAAGGTCTTGCAGCTATGTGCAGTCGAAAGGCTCAGCAAAGAATGCCGCAGGTCCGTTATCCAGTAGAGGCCACGGTTTTGTCACTGATGACCGGGGCAAATCAGACGTCTTGGTGGGATACTTTGTGATTGCACA
Organism: Fasciola hepatica; assembly: GCA_948099385.1. Taxonomy (NCBI): domain Eukaryota; kingdom Metazoa; phylum Platyhelminthes; class Trematoda; order Plagiorchiida; family Fasciolidae; genus Fasciola; species Fasciola hepatica. Next base: position 17,261,005 of record CANUEZ040000048.1, read on the forward strand.
TAGAATGGATAGTGGGGTAAGAGCAGATCTGGCTCTGGTGCGCCCTGCTCCCCAGTTAAACGAGCTAAATCTCTCAGAGGAAAGTGTGCGTAAGTACCTAAAGGAATTGAACAGCCACAAGTCTGCGGCCCCAGATGGCATCCACCCAGCTATCACTAGGCCGCTGGCGGACATTATAGCTCCATCGGTATGCAGGCTGTACAGGTCCATGTTGGATCAGAGTGGCTGCCTCAGGACTGTAAAGTCGCGGCCGCAGTAGCAATACATAGGAGTGCACCTAAGTCGGTTATGCAGAACTACAGGCCGGTAAGCCTAACTAGCATCCTACGTAAAGTCCATGAGATCATCCGTGCCCACATCTGTCAGCATCTACTGGGGCACTTCACGCTAAGTCCGGCCCAGCATGGATTCCTGAAAAATAGATCTTGTCTGACCAATCTCTTGTGCTTCCTAGATGAAGTAACTCGACGACTGGACGAAGGCAAGCAAGTTGAGGTACGCTAACTCGACTTTGGCAAGCTTATCGACTCCGCTGATCATCGTCTTTTGCTGTGCTATATGAAGACCTTCGGTATAGGTGGCACAGTGTATAAGTGGCTGGAGGACTTCCTCTCCCACAAGACGTTTTACGTCGGAGTAAGGGGGCGGGTGCTCCAGTTTGGTGAATGTCAACAGTGGTGTACCTCAGGGATCCATCCTAGGCCCGGTCCTATTCTTGTTGTTTATTAACGACCTGGCATCCACCCTTCAATTGCCTAGCTTTATTTTTGCGGATGATGTGAAGATTGTTCGACCTGAGGGTGGGGTGGACTTAAGCAGGAATATGGATACCGTCCTGGACTGGGCACACAAGTGGGACTTACCTCTAACGCTGGAAAAAGACACCCATGATCAGAGACTGTTTACCGTAGAAGTGTTCTGTAGGGTTAAGGACCTTGGAGTCATCATGAACAGTGACTTCAAATGGTCGGAGCAGTGCAACGCTGCTGCACAAAAGGCTCGTGGTGAGCTCTTTAGCCTGCTATCAGTTTTGTCTTGCCAGCAGCCGGAAATATTCGTACCTATTTACATGGCTATAGTATGACTTCACTTAGAAGGTGGCGTGCAGGCTTGGTCACCCTTCTACAAAAAGGACGCCGACTGCCTAGAGAAAGTTCCACGTCTCACCATGCTGATGGTTGAGGGGCAGAGGGGTAAGAAGTACTTGTTGGAAAGGAGGAGACGTCGAGAGGACCTTATAGGAATGCTGAAGGTAATAATGGGCTTTTCTGGCCTTAGACAGGATAGCCTGTCCCAAGTGGCTTTAGATTCCACAGAAAGAAGGCATGAAAAGAAGCTGATAAAAGCCCGGGCGAGGTTGATGACTAGAGCGCACTTCTTCAGCAACAGGGTAGTAAACAGTTGGAACGGTCTCCCTGGTGGAATGATAGATCTGCAGACAGTCCAGTCATTTAAAAGTGCCCTTGATCGCAAGTGGTACGAGATATTTTCTCTCAGTGAGCTTTAATTACTTTAACTAGATGGATAATGGGTAGCACTGTGATCCCTCTGGAGTATGTTCTAATTGACTTTCGCACATTGGATACTGTCTCATTGAACGCTCGTGATGTATAATGCCTGTCGCAGTTGATGTGCGACGAGGTTTTCCGTCTCCCTCTCAATTTTAGCGGGGATTCGACGAAATACCCTCGGAAGTGGTGGGTGCATAACCGGTGTGCGTACCATTGAAGGAATTCTGGACGCTCGATCGGCCATGGGCATTACCTGTCCTGTACAAACTGAGCTAAACTGAACTGAACTGAACAAAACTGAACTGAACCTGCGTGTGCATGTCTAACCGTCAGTTCCGTCCGTTCCATTACGGAATTTCCACCCGCTACCGTGGACGGACATATAGAAGACGTTCGAGAGCAGCTGGTGAACGTGTCTTCTATTGGGTCTAGCAGCGAAATACCAACGATATCCCCTCTATCGGACGAATAGAGAAGACACGAGTCGGTTTACAGATGCAACGTGTATTCCATATATCGTGGCACCGAAACAGTACCGATTCGAGAGATACACCGAACGGAAAACGAGACGACACGCGACGGCTATGCAGAAAGCGCGAACCGCGAGCGTGTACAATCAGAGAACGACCGAAAGTGAAAGTGATTCGAAACGAGGTCGACGGAAACTTCGGAAAAGTCAGTCCAGTAAAAAGTACGCAACCGGAGAACACTATGAGGTCGATGTGAAACGTCAGAAAAGATCGTAGAGAAAATAGATCCAAAATGGTGTCCAGAAAGCAGTCATTTTCGCAAAACGATCGAGGTAAGTATAGACATTCCAAACAACCTCTAATGTCTAACCAAAAATGTCTGTTATGTCCTTCTGACTGTTTAACATCAGGTGCCGGACTGTCATTCCCATACGGACTTCTGTTTCCTTCCTTAACCTTGAGAACGGATTCGTTGTTTGGTTACGTTCGTGTGGATCGTAGCTTCAAGTGTGGTATGCAAGGCTTAGTGTCTTCCGTGAGAGTTGCCCGAGTTCGACCAACAAAATGCAAAAACGAAGAAAATTGTATAAGCCCAAAGGCTCAGTAGGTGCATCGACAGGATCTTACACAATAATCGAACAACAATATAGCTGCTACAGGTGCTACACAGGTGCATTTGGAGTGTTTGGTTTTCGAGTCTAAGGGCTTCGGTGTACAACATAATACGGCAGTCCAAAGTTTATAACTTAAAAACTGCACGGGAACTTTAAGTTGTCCATGTTTTTAGGCATGACTCGTTGGTCGACACAATAGGCCCCAGCCTCCAATGAAATATCACGTTTTCCCCCAACAGTCCGTCGATCTCCCTTTCAGTTGAATGCTGCCTTTTATTGGAAACGAAAAGTGTCCCGGCATTTCGATTGCGAACATATGGAGATAGTTTCCCAAGTAGGGTCCCAAGTCACCGAAGCGGCATGCCCAGGTGGGGGCCATCTGAGTCGTGAATGGGCAAACGTCTAGTATATCTTAGGCAGTTCCACTGAAAACCATAGGCATCGCTACCGGGGCCCTAAATTGGCTTAATCCGCCGCCATATTTCTTCTGCAGGCGGGTGTCCCATGTCTCTCCTGACTTTCCCAATTCCCGTTTTATAATTACTTTGTTCTGGTACCACCACCCTTATTTAAACTTGACCAGTACTCTATAACCAATAAGTGGAAGAGGATTCACGGAAGACGGAAAATTTGATGGGTTTAATAGAATTATTGGCATTTTGGCAATTCTAACTTAACATTGTGACGATGAGAATATTTCGTGAAGGCCTGTGCAGATTTTTCCCATAAATCCAACAAGGTGTTCTACCTAGCTCTACCCCATTTCGTCCAGCATCAGCGCACTACAGCCTACAGTTTACCTAACGCTAGCCCATTATGTCCAGCGCAGCGCTGGGCAATGTGCTACTGGGGCACACGAGTAACACCCTGAACGTCGTCTGAGATTCCCCTGAGTCTCCCTTAACCGTGACTTTCAGTGAAACAAAAAAGGATACTCAGAGGAGGGTTATCAATGTAAAGTTTAGAAAACCGGCGTTTGTTCCGCTGAATCTTATTGAACTAAACCATGCTAATTGAGTTACGAATAAACAGCGGCACTTTACCTTGTCCATATTTCTCAAGAAGTGGTGGACTTAAAAATAAACCACAGAACGTTATTCGTCAGCAGATACTTCGGATTTCGGTTACTTTTAGTCTCTTATTCATCGTGACAGTCTTTAAGCTATACCAGATGCATCTGGAAAACGTGTTTCAAAAACTGGGAGTATCTCCTTCAGCGACTTCTTGCAATTGGCCGGTTTTCCCCGTGTGTTGCTTGAGGCGATGTTTATTGCGGTGCACAAAAGTCGTCTTAGTGAATGGGGTCCCTCCAGCAATCCCGATTCCTAATGTACAAGCGGGATGCCTCCTTTTTCGTTGCTTGGGGTGCAGTTAAATGTGTTAAATTTGTCCATTGGATCCCGGGTTATACGTTGTTGTGCGACTTACTCATCATGTAGAGGTTTGATGAATTCTGTGCACGTGAATGTCACGCGTCGATCGGAACCGGTGAAAAAAGAAGTGGCGAAAATGGAACAGTTTGTGAGGTCAATTAAACCTTCCACGCAGTTTCCTTATCATACGCTCTCGCCGGTCCTTTCTACTACGCGTGGACCATCTGTCCGTCACTGTAATGCTCCTCATTTCGCCACCACGATAATCATAGCAATGTTTTTCACGACCCGTGGGAAGGACATAAAGATTGAGGGAGAGAAAACAATTAGTGTATTTTGTGAGAGCGTGCACGTGCAACGGTCAGTTAGCCTCGGTGCTTGTCAGCAAGCGTTCAGTTATGCAATGGTCTGTTAAGAAAATGAACGTAGGTTGATATTGCTGAAAGTAAACAGTGGTAGTCTATAACAATGTAGAGCAAAGAAGTACAAAGAGAAGGCGTAATGATCCTTGAAATGTGCCGGTACTGGATGTTTTTTATTACATACCTTTCATTACTAGATGCTTCCGCATGAATGCAGTGGAAAGGGCACAAACCCCATAGCCACAAAGGCCCAATGCACTACTAGGGATAGCCGGCAACCAGACCCTGAGACTTAAAGTGATGGAGAACCACATAAAGTCTCAATAGGTCAGGTGCGGTAACGACCCGGATGGTAGTGAATTACTGTCCATCACCATGCACATGGGTGCGTCGGAAGTGATATATTTCATATTCTCAAAGGCCCAGTACATTAGTTTAGATGGCCAGCAACCAAGCCCTGAGAATTATGGTGGAGAACCTCTCCAATAGGTTGGGCGCTCCCAGCGGGCAAAATGTTCCCGTTTAAAACACCTAAGAAACATTTTTGTGAATGTTTTTGAACACCGAGAATGCAGTGATTTATATCCTTCAATTCTTTAACTTCAGTAAACTACGCTACATTACATCATTTTAAGATGTTAGCTTATTTACTTCAATCTTTCCGCTTGAGAGAACACGATTTCTGAACACCCTCATAAATTATTTGCTGCGGTCCACCTACTTCCCTGTGTCCAAGATTCTTATAAACGAGTATTTTACAAAGAATTAAATGTCTCCTTCCATGTCTCGGTACATAATCAAAGTTCTTAGCAAAGTTTCGTAACTTTTAACGATGAACATGGTCCCAAAAAGGTCCCTATTTCATGCATGTGGGTCTGGGCACATCGTTGACATCATATCCCATTGCGTCATTCATGGGATGCAGGTTTGTCTGTGGTGTACTGGGAGACACTTCTGATATCTAAGAGTTCTGATTATGCTACTAGCAAGTCGCCTGTCGGAGCCAACAGTCGTACAAAATTGTATTCTTCCTTGTCAGAGTCCTAAACTGTCCTTTTTGCTTGTTGTCTACAACCGGTTGTTTTTTTATTGCAGCTGTTATACCGCCGCTTTTAAATAAACTAAACGTGCATTAAACCTCCGATTTGTTCATTCATCGCAACCATTGGTGTGTGGCCGCTTATTTTGCGAGGTTTCCATTAGCTACAGCAGCCGATAGACAGTTTTTACGAGCTCATTGCGGATTGTAGCGGGTGAGCTAGACTTCTTCAATCTGTGGAATAAGCCTTGAGAAGTGGCTTGTTCGTTTGATTAGTACGGGGTCAGGAGGTGTAAGCCAAAGAGGTAAAAAAGCATCGTTATCGGGTTGCCGGAAAAGGTTGAAAAGTTTCGTATGGAGCGCAATTCGTAGCCGTGCACAGCAGCAGAGTGCAGGGCATTTGGGAGAACGGTCTCTTATTGCAAAACTGGTAAACCTCTGGTTCCTAATGCCAGACTTCCGGGTTGGGATTCACGAGACCAGTCCACCATGATTCGGACATCACGCTCCGTCTCGCTGACCTGCGGGTGAGGCTTTGGATAGCTAAAAGCCTGGGCAACCTGGCAGTACTGCGCTCGCAAACTGAACCATGGACTCATACAAATTCGCTTTCATCTCGCCCTCTTTCACGCTCGTTCGGCATCGCAAGATCATATGCTCATCCACCACCACACTCGGAATCTATCCACCCTCTCCCTACCTCTCCCGTTGCTTTATGTGCCAGACACGTTGCCACGCTGCAGCAAAACTGCCGGCGCTTGTGACTAGACTTCCGCTAGAACCGTCTGCCCTACGACTGTCACAGCAAATCACACCACCGAGCCCACCTTTCTTCAATCTCGCCTACGATTCAAATTGACCAGCTACAGCGTACGCACGCTTATGCAAATCGGACAACAGGTGAGTTTAGCTCGCACACTGGAATCGCTCTTGATCGATATCTGCTGCCTCTCAGAGACAAGACTGCAAGACGCAAGCTCCACGATCAGACCAACGTCCCCAGCTAATCCCAATGCCAAGTTTCATCTACGCTTGACTGGAGACCCGGACGCTGCAGCAGCCGGCCAGGCCGGTGTTGGTGTTGCTCTGAGTCGTAGAGCTGAAGCAGCCATGTCAGGCTGGATTCCTGTCAATAGCCGACTTTGTGCAGTCCAGCTTCGAGGTTCTTGCCGAGTAACTAGACATCGAGATCGCACACGCGTCTTATCGTCATTTCCGCCAATGCCCCGACAGACTGCAGTCCGGAGATAGACAAAGGTGAATTTTACCAACAGTTTCATATGCTCCTGCTTACAGCGCGCCAGGCAGCTATCGTGGTGTTCGCCGGAGATCTTAAAGCGCGCATCGGTCGCCTGACAGCGAGTGAACGTTATCTAGGAGGGCAGTTTGTCTTCAGTTCCAGTCGTTCGGACAGTGGGGACAGATTGCTGACAATATGCGCTGATCACTAGCTTTTTCTGGCAAGCACAAACTTTCGTAACTATAAACGATGTACCGCCACCTGGAGTCCTCCTTCCTCAACACAGGATTGGTCTCAAATCGATCATGTGGCGATTAGCTACCGTTGGCGCGGCAGCGTGTTAGATTGTCGCTCTTACTGGTCAACCGGCCTCGGTTCTGATCACGCGTTAGTCTGCTCTACGATCTGCTTGCTGTTTGGGGGCTCGAAGAACTCGAATCATACTCGCCTAAATATAGACAAGCTGAACGACTCTTTAGTGCTGGAATCCTTTCAGACTACGCTGGCCCAGGCACTGGAATCCACCGCCCCACCTGATGTCGATGAGCACTGGGAGCGACTAAAAGTAGCCTTGCTGAATGCCGGCCTGACCAGTTGTGGTACGGTTCGCCATACCCAGAGAAGTTGGGTTTCTTCAAACTCCTTGTTATTGCTTGGGAACCGCCGAGATATCTGCTGATGCAAGATACAGCGAAGAAATCCGTGAACTCCGCTCGCGTTTGAAGAACATTTTGCGTGCTGGTCGTAAGACGTGGTGGTCAGAGCGTGCCCTCGAGATGGAAGCAGCTTCTGCCTCTGGCAACTCCAGAAAGCTCTTTCAACTCATTCGCGCCACCGGACCGCGAAAAACAGATGTTAGCGAGACTGTCCGCGAAACCGTTGGGACACCAGTCACTAACCTGGGCAGAACACTTTCGCTCCCAGTTTAGCTGGCCACCGACTGCTTTTAATGCACCTGGAACTCCTACACTTTCTGCGTGGTCTGTTCCAGACAGTCCCCCAACAGAAGCGGAAATTCGGAAAGAACTACAAACTCTCAAGCGCAACAAGGCACACGGATCAGATGGCATCCCTCCTATGCTTTTCAGAGATGGCAACATGGTTCTGGGGATAGAATTGGCAACCCTGTTCCCAAAGGTTAAGACGGAAGGAAAAGTTCCTACATCCTGGGAGGAATCGACGATCGTGCCCATCTTTCGAAAGGGTAGCCGCACACTGTGTTCTAATCATCGGGGATCTCTGTTGCTTCAAAACTCCTAGTGTCCATTATCCTCCGCCGACTTTCTCCATTGCGCGAACCCCATTGTTGTGAAGAATAAGCTGGGTTCCGTCCCGGCCGCGGTTGCACGGACCTAATTTCAACTCTTCGCCTTCCGCTTGAACACCGTCACGTGTATCAAAGGCCAACTATCGTTGTGTTTCTGGACATTAGGGCCGCCTTTGATTCTGACGATAGAACTGCCCTATGGACTTGCCTGTTGAGGAACAGCGTGCCCCAGAAGTACGTTTTCATTCTGAAAGCTGTCTATCGACAGACCTCGGGCAGAGTAAGGGTCTATGGGCAACTATCCAAGTCCTTTGTCGTCTCAAGTGGTGTTCGGCAAGGTTGCTCTATTTCTTCCGTTCCTCTTCAACTTCATAATGGATGACCTGCTTCAACGAGCCTTTAACGGTGTTACAAACAGTGAAGTGGAACTTCTGCGGGCGCCGGAGTTGTTGACCTGGATTATGCTGAAGACGTCGATTTGTTGGGAGACAACTCCCAAGTCGTCCAAGATTCCTTAAACCACTTGGTCATCGAAGTCACCGAGTATGGCATGCATTTTGCTCCATTCAAATGCAAAATGCTTCTTCTAGACTGGCAAGAAGATTCTCCTGCGTCCACTCTTTTGGGGGAACTTTTGGAAACTGTGAGCAGCTTTGTGTACCTGGGCAGTTGTATTTTCACTGGTGGAGGTATCGGAGACGAGATCTTTCTGCACATCTCTAAGGCCTGTTCGGATTTTGCTGACCTAAGGCACCTGTGGTGTCGTTACGACATCAGGCTTTCCCTAAAGGGAAGAGTCTATAATGCCGTAGTTCGCTCGGTGCCACTTTATGGATGCGAAACCTGGCCAGTTAGAGAAGAGGATCTGCTCCGGCTGACCGTATTTGACCACCGGTGTCTACGGACAATCGCACGAATATGGTGGCAGCATCACGTCAGTAATGACGAGGTGCGGAGGAGAGTATTCGGGATGGAATGTTCATCACTCAGGCTAATTGTTTCTCTTCGTCGGCTACGGTGGTTAGGTCATGTCTTGCGGATGCCCGCCCAGCGTTTACCTCGCAGCGCTTTATTCGCGCTCACTGGACAGGATTGGAAACAGCGGCGTGGCGGATAACCGATGACCTGGAAGAGAAGTTTAAAAAAACTGACTTCCCGTTTAGCCGCAGTGGGGCCCTGTCGCCTACCAGGTTGGAGTAAGAATGACACCGAAAACAGTTGGCTTGATACGCTGGTGGAAATGGCCCGAAACCGGAGTCAGTGGCGTCAATGCTGTGTGGAATGCTGTGCTGGCTCCCCATCCTTCCCCTTGCATATATGAAAACCACAAAAGATACAAAAAAAATCAAAACACCGTGTGTGGAAAAACTTGCAAAAAAAATCCTTATAACATTTCTGTCCTTTTTTTCGTACATTGTTTTCCTTTTATCCCATGGTCTCTTTGGCACACTGTCTGTACCAGATCCGTGTTATATATATATATATATATATATATATATATATATATATATATATATATGATTGTAGACATTAAGTGACATGACTAAGTGTCGCGGCCAGTGGTGCAGTTGCATCTTGGCCCTTTGTTTGTCTTTATGATTTCCGCCCAATACTTAGTTTTTGGCTCTCTCATTTTATGCTTCTATTGCTTTTATCCCCAACTCGATCCTGTGAGGTAATAACGAGAACCAGAGCAATTCAGTTTGTTTGTTCAACCCGTAACCTTGCACTTCTGTGCTCTGGTTTTAGTAGCTACCTTCAGTACTTGTAAAGGGTGATAAGCAGCGGCCGTCCGTAGGTTAGCAAACTAGGTTAGTTTCGCTGTCAGTAATCAACTGTCTGTTTAAAGTTTTCTTGAGTTCATATGGTATCATCCAAATTTGGCTTACCACGATTTTCTGCTTCTGGTTCTAGGAATTTAGCGTTCGTCTGCTCTAGAGCAGACGAACGCTAAAAAACCAGCTGGTTTCTAGCTAATCAATTCTCCCGCTCTCTGTCAGCTGTTCTTGACAGAAAAAAAATAACTTTAAAAAAATGACCAGTGCTATCCCTCCTTTTATTTGAATGATTGGGAAGTGTTTGACTAGTTAGACTCCGACCTGAGCTGATGATTATCGCTAGACCGACCCGTGACCTGTGTATTAGGGCGTGACTGATGATCGTCACGTGCTTATTTGACCGGCGGCGGTCAAACGGTTATTGTATGTATATTATTCACAGTTCCTCCATATCGTTTCCTCTTTCATACCGTCACCGTCTATTTTTCCATTATCTAAAAGTGGGATGTATGGGGTCATTATCATTATCGTACAGCGTTAAACGGTGGGGCAAGCCTCACTGACCACTGCCTTTCCCACTGTTACACGTTGAATTAGCAATCATGAATATACAAGATGGATAGGGAGTAGACCTACACAGGTGAGAAAAGGAAACAGCGCCCTAGTAGCCAACACACGGAATACAAAGTCTAACTGTACAAACGTGCATTGATCAATCATTCTGATTCGACAGAAAGTGACAACACGATCACCACTGTTCGCGGTTCGCTGCCATATCATTCAATGTCTCCAGCCAATTGGTAGACGGATCTTTTGGGCCCCAACGACGAAGATGTGAAGCATCTACTTTTCCTGAGTTCGCTGTACATTTTCTCATTCCTCGTTGCCAATTCATCTGTTGACCTACACGTAATTTTTTCCACTTCTGATGAGGAACGGAAAAAAGTATACGGTATGGTAGACGTGTATTTGTCATACGTAACACGTGCCCCAACCAACGAAGCTTACTAAACTGTATACTCTGTGACAAAACGTTCTCCGAATTACTACCCAATACTCGATTTCTGACCTCAGCATTGCTCACTCGGTGGTCGAAAACCTCAAGACGACGAATATCTTCCGCACGCAGACCCCCAGTCTCGCAAACATGCAACAAAACTGAACGCACTGCAGCACAGTATACAGGACCTTTCAAATTCAGTGAAATATCAGATCGACGCCACAAGTGCTTCAGTACAGCGTACGCCGTTTGAGCCTCGGATATACGCGCGCTCACCTCTACTACTGTGCTCCCATCCATCGACACGCTGCTTCCGAGGTAGGTGAAGTGGTCGACAATCGCCAGCACCTCCCCATCGAGCACCAAGCTCGAAATCGTTGACGTCCAGTCTTGCAACATCACTTTACACTTTGAAGGTGCAAATCGCATGCCGAATGGAGCTACAGCTCTTGCGAGATTATCTAGTGCACGCTGAACATGTTCCGTGCATTCGAACAAACAGACAACGTCGTCCGCGTAATCTAGGTCACACAGCTTTTCACTATTTCCTAATTCGGTGTCCACATCCTGGATACTTCGCATGAGTTTCTCCATTATCTCGCCCATGACGAAGCTGAACAGGAATGGAGACATGGGACATCCCTGTCGAACACCGCTCGTCGTTAGGATCTGGCTGGATAGTTCACCATAAACCCTTTCGCAGCCAGAGGTATGAGAATACAATGATCTCATTAGGTTCACGAACTTCTGGGGCATACCTTTTCGATGGAGAGTACTGAAAAGCGCTGTTCGATCAACTGAATCGAAGGCGCATTTCAAGTCTAAGAAAATCATTATTGTCGGTCGGCGGTGCGTGTGACGCGTTTCAAATAGTTGGCGAAGAGTAAAAACCTGGTCGACGCATCCTCGACTTGGGCGGAAATCGGCCTGCTGTTCGCGGGTGTTTCTCTTGCGAACTGGTGTAAGTCGGTGCAGCAAAATCGTGGCTAGTACTATGGTGACTATCGGAATTAGGCTTATCCCACGATGATTACTGCAGTCATTGCGTATTCCCTTCTTGAAGATGGGAACAATCAATGAATCGCTATATATTAACGGAATACGCTCCTCGTTCCAAATTTCACCAAGCAAGGTGGAAAGTGATTTTATCAAAGCATTTCCACCCAGTTTGAAAGGAACCGAGGGAAGTTCTTCGAGACCGGCCGCTTTCCCACGCTTTAGTAATTTAATACATGACTCCATTTCCACTTCCGCTGGGGGTTCAAGTATTACCACCCAAGAAATCGCACTTGTTGACACAGATGTAAGTACACTAGCGCGCGACCAGCTAGACTATTCCTTGAAATATTCGGCCCAACGGTGTAGTCTTTGCTGTTTTGCTGTGGACGGGTTCTCCATTTCTATCGCAAATCGTTTCACTGGCCTGGGTATGCCGTCCACCGGTGTCACGAATAAGTTCGAACAGTCTTTGATTGTTACCTGGAGCAGCTGCTATTTACATTTCTCCGGCTACCGTGACCCACCAATTTTCGCGATCCTTCTGAAGCCTTTTCGTAACTTGCTTCTGCAAATGTCTTCGTATCTTATTCATCTCCTTACAGTTCGGGAGCTGACGCCTTTGCCCCATTAAACTGATCGACTCTTGAGAAATCCAGTGTCTTTGATGGACATCGGATCCAGGACCACAGGCAAAGCCTGCTGCAACGTGCATCGCCTGTTTGATATGGGCCCAATACTCATCTACATTACTGTTCGTCGTAGATCCTAGCTAATGTGCTAACTTCTGCTCATACCGGGTGCGTACTTCTGGATCACACATACGTTGCACGGCTAACCGGGTTTTGTTATTACATGCTTGCGCATGAGTGCAGTGGTAGGGGTGTATATCTCATAGCCACGAGGGTCCGGTAACCGGACCCTGAGACTTGGAATGGCGAAGAACCACATAAGGTCCCAATAGGTCAGGTGTGGTAACGATCCGGACGACAGTGGATTACTCTCTACGGTTGGCGGTTTGCAACGATGGCCATGGAATTGGGGCGATAATCACATGAGAATAATGCCTGGTCTGACTACGTACGTGGACGAGTAAGATCTACAGTTCTGAACAGAACTGCGCCACCGGTAGCCTACGGCGATGTGATCAATCTGACTCAAAGTACCTGTAGAGTTAGAGCGCCATACCGCTGTGCGACGTGAACTGTATCGGAAATTGGTGCTAGACAAGAACAGTCGATTGTCTGCACAAAACTGGAGAAGCCTATCCCCATTATCTGTACACTCAGTGGGTAAAGCACAACGCCCACCTATACAAGCTTCTGAAGCACTAAGTTTGCCAACTTGTGCATTGACTTCACCAGCTAACACTACAATGTCAGAACCTTTACTGCTGCGAACGAGGGTGACGAGTTACTCATAAAACTCATCTTTCTGCTTGTCAGAGCTTCAGTCCGTTGGGACGTATGTCGAGATCACAAACAAACTGCGCTTAACACAGCTGTCCTTCCGAACACCAACTGATCCCTGGAGTTTCACAGCACATAAACGACTGTTAACAGGGATCCAGTCTAAAAGGGCAGTTTCAACCTTGTCACTCAAGACTATTACTACATCACGTTGACCCACATCTCTAGCTGCTTCGTCTCCTGAGGTGCGCAGAAAATACCTCAATGAGATACCCGGGGCAGTTAGTTGAATCACACTGCTCGAACCCTGGATACGCGTTTCGCTTGCACAGCAGACATCAATCTTCAGAGAGTTCATTGTGAGGGCTAGGCACACCTGCTAACTGGCCTGCATGAGTGTATGCACGTTGAAGGAGCCGAGATTCAAAGGCCGATGAAGCTTGAGAAAATGTGAGTTACCATACAGAGGATTATCCACCCTATTTGACAATAAACCGTTGCGAGTATCGGCCGTGTTGTCAGTGGGAGCATTATGGGTGAATAGATGGAGCAAAGAGGGGTGGTTAGGGACAAGAGACAAAGGTTGAATAAAAGAGAGGGAACTCTGAGCAGTAGCCCACTTATCACTACCTACCCCGCTGAATACAATGGGCAACGTGTTCCTGATTATTCTGCGCGACGACCGATGCAGCATGGAATTCTCTGTAGTCGTGCAGTTCATGGGAGATGTTGGACGGGTACTGCTAGGGTGTCCAGCCGCAAAGCAGAAGAACGATTAGGGTTCTCAACGAAAGCCTTTAGTTCTAACGAGAAACCCATTTGCTTGGATCAATTATTCTTCTGCTGATTTTACCGGCTGAGTTGCCAGGTTGAATCGACCCCCAACCTGGGGGACCAGGAGACTGGACTTTGTCTGGCCTCTACGTATTGACCTGTCAGGCATGATTGCATCTTCGGCTTAAAGAAGCTATCCTGTAATAGCTCTTTGGGTCATAGAGACTCGCAAGCCATCACACCGCGTCAATGTGCAGTCTCGTCGTGATGGTATTTGAGAGGTGTAGCACCTCTGGTAGACTGTCGTGCCCCTTGGGGCATCTATTTGGTCTTCATCACCTGCTCAGCTCTCACCTATGGCTTCGCGAAACCGAGGCATGCATCAGCGGCCACACTCCGAAGGACCGCTTGACAGACGAGCCAAACCAGATTGAGGGTTACTGAGGCCTATAAACCTCGGTAAAACGGCGCCCAACATGCGAAGGCAGATACTCCTGCATAAGCGGATGAGACCTTCCGGGATCCAACGGCTACCGAGAAAATCCGTTCAATCATTAAGGTTACATGGACCCCTGGGCATATGGACCTCTAATGAATGGCGAACGAGCTCCTAGAGAGCCACCAACAACCATGCATCAAGATCACTGGGACGCGTTGGGCATCCCGGATCGGTAGACCACTATCCAAAGGCGTACGAACCGCTCGTTCGGTCACCGGCCCTTAACACAAAAACTTCCTGTTACCGGACAGGTAGCATTTGGCTGCGCACGGGCTAGAGTTGCAACCTCGAACAAAAAGCCGAATAACGTGGGGAAAGCCACTTCGTACCGAATTCACAAGACTCTTCACGAGGAGTTCCCTTATACACATCACTCGTGCTACGGCGTGCACGGTAAGCGACGCGCCTTGTGTTCTCCCCGCGGCCGGGGTGACAAATATGCTAGCTGAGAGCCTTAAGACGCGAAATCACATCCTAGTCGCTTTGTGGAATGTGAGAACGCTCTTGGACATCGGAAGCGAGGCCATCACTGCGCGAACGCTACGTCACTATCGCATCAAAAATCGCATGCCTCTCCGAGGTTCGGCTGCCGAATTCGGGCATCCGGTGTATAAAGGTTCCCGGAGTAGACAACAGTTACCACCTCTATCACTGTAGACCCACGGACAGCTCTGGTCTCCACGGTGTCGCGGTAGCTGTCAGCAACAAGGCAATCAAAACACTGCTTTCATGAAACTAGATATCCCTTCGGATTGCCCTAGCTCGTCTTCACGCCTCACCCTTGAACTTATCGGTTGTTGTGGTCCATGCTCTGACAGTTGCAGCCGAAGAAGCGGAAAAAGACGCGTTCTACGACAGTACAAGAAGTGTTAAACATCGTTCCAAAACGTAACATCCTCCTGGTTGCTGGAGACTGGAGCGCCCGCACTGGTGCTTCCACCCAAGCAAATAGACACATTTTGGGGAAATATGGTTCCGGACAGCAGTGCAGCAATGGTGAACGCCTCGTCAACTTTGCAAACTTCAACAGCCTAACCGTCACCAACACCCGCTTCGAACATCCCAAGAAGCACTTGTTAACGTGGCACTCCAATGACAGCCACACAGCGCACCAGATTGACGACATTCTCATACGGTCACGTTAGTCATCTTTGGTTGAAGATTGCTTGTCCTACCGAGGTGCGAAGACTGGTAACAAGAATGGCGCCGGCCATACTCTCGTTCGTGCACGCTTCGGGATCCACCTATCCAATCGCCGCAGAAGCTGTACCCCGAAGCAGACTAACACAACAGCGTTAGAATCACCGAGAAAGCACCAAGCAGTCCCAAAGGCTATTGCCTTCCATCTAAAGACCACATTCATAGATGGAAAATCAGTGGACTTAAGGCATCGACCCAACAATCCGCTTTAGATTAACTAGGTTTTGCGCGACGACCACAGAAAGACTAAATCTCAGGGGCGACTCTCCGGTTAACCGAAAAGGCTGGAGATGCTCACCTTAATGGTCACCCAGACCTCTGTGATATCCGGCGAAAAGCCACCTGTTCGGCCAGGAGCGACCGCAACAACTATTGGACCGAAATCACAGAAACCGTAGAGACTGCGGCTAATTGAGGTGACTTCTCAAGGCTTTTCCGTCTAATTCGCACTGCATTCGGTGAGCGACATTTGACAGAACCCCTCCTTCGCGACGCTACCAGGCTGCTCATTCCTCAGCAGGCCAAAAAGATGCAGCGATGGACCGGACACTTCGGTTTTCTACTGAATCGTCCCGCGGCAAGCTCTCTGAACCCAGTCCCAACAATCCAATGAGAGATGATGTAACTAACAACCCACCAAGCCGAGATGATATCACAGGTGTACTACACAAGCTGAGGAACCGAAAAGCCCCTGGGGAAGATGAAATCACACCGGAGGTATATAAATCATGTTTGTCGATACTGCTCCAGCCATTGCACGCCCTGTTTTGATCAATCTGGGAGAACAATTTCCAGCTGTCTGGAAGACCTCCATTTTACTATCTCTTCTAACGAAAGACGACAAGACTGTGTGCGCAAACTACCGTGGCATCAGTTTATTCGACGTGGCCGCCAAAGTATTCTCCGTGATTTTGATGAATCGCTTCTCAGCGGTGCGGGACGCGTGCACACGCTCCAGCCAGGGAGACTTTCGCCGTGGTAGAGGGTGCGGGGACCAAATATTCACCCTCCGCTGAGTATTAGAACATCGGTTCAAGTTCCAGCAACCGACCGCAGCTTTTTTATTGGTTTTCGGGCTGGTTTTGACTCAGTCGACAGAGAATGGTTACGGACCATACCATAAACGGATGGAATGCTCCAGAGGCTTCTCATTTTCGTATGGTCGTACTAAGTAAATACGCGCGCAAGAATGCGCGTCTACGGAGAGGAGTCCAGTGACTTCTCCCTCAACTCCGGTGTTAGACAAGACTATCCCTTGTCGCCAGTGCTGTTCAACTACACCATCGATTGGATAATGCGTCAGGCGATCACTAATTATCCTGGTATTCAGTTGGAAACCGATGCCTTCCGCGCCTATCTAGAACTCGCAGACGATATCGTCATCCTTAAGATAGCCCAATTGCGTTACAGCCGGTTCTCACTCGCGTAGAATCTTCTGCAAAATCCGTGGGACTAGAGATCAATAGGCCGAAGACCAAGCTCATTTCGACATGCACTACATAGTCCCTTCTCCCGATGTACTTGAACAACGAACCAATTGAGCACGTCCAGGCGTTTAAATATCTGGGCTCCACGATTCCCCCGAACAGTCAAGCCGAAGATGGAGTCAAGTTGCGCATTGACAATGCCAGGATTGCGTTTCTCCAACTTCGCGATGTACTTTGGGCGCGCAACGAAACCAGCCTCCGGACCAAAGTCCGCTTCTTCCGAGTCGCTATCCGTCCCATATTGACCTATGGTTGCGAGACGTGACCACTGCGTGTCGAGGAAATCAGGAAACCAGAAGTGTTTGACCGTTGGTGTCTGCGACGCATACTGAAAGTGGCTTGGGACGAAAAGCTTTCAAACGTAACAATATGACAATGGTGCTTTGACATCTAAAAGCTGTCAGTGTTCCTCCAGCACCGACGATATCAGTGGTTCGGACATGTCCGGACACAGAGAAGTCAAAACAGTGCCTCGCTCCTGTTCCATATCCAGGATGGCGTTGTTGCCTCGGAGGACAGCCGAAAATATGAGTCAGTACTGTCAAATTGGACGTTGAGGGATTAGGACTTCAGTGTATCTACGGTATTTGCGACCGAAAGCAGAACTGGATTTTCTTGTGCTCACGTCTCGCATCCAATCGCTGCTTATGAACAGGTGCCATTTAGGACATGCATGAAGCCGGTTCATTCTATCGCGGGAGCTAGCCGCATAAAAGTAAGAAAATATTATCTAAATATACGAAAACCCTTGGACTAGCAGTTGGATTTTCTTTTAAAAAGGTTTTACTGTTTTACATGAATATTTTGCGGTTCTTTTGCTTTTTTGATCGCCCGTCCGTAATGACCTGGGGATTCATAATAACTACACGGACACGAACTTTTGATCAACTTATGCAATTGTCGGTGAAGTGCAATCGTCCTCATGGAAGGTTGAGATTTCGTTACGATTACAAGCTCTTATGAAAATCGTATTGTTGTTCCACTCATCCATAAACACTTTCTGTTTCAGGCAATGGTGGAAAATTCAGATAACCCGGACGGTCCTAAATACAAGCTGTCTAGCTTCCTTTTTGGCAATGTAGACAAGCAAGGAGAAATCGAGGAATATAAGGACGACGAAGATCTAAAATCCATAAACAATATAGATCAGTGTCACGTGAAGGAAGTCGAGGAGACTACACAAACCGTACTAGCATCTGACTCCACACCAATTCATGAGGTGGACTCCGTGCTGCCATCCAACGAACCAATCGCCAATGTGTCTATCCTACCAACCGATTACTACGATGAGCAAGAAGTGATACCAGACGAAGCGATCGACCTAAAGGAGATCGAACATCGGGATGAGGTGTTATCGCGGGTGAAAGCTGTGGTTGAAGTACGTTCCTCTCTTACCTAGAAAATGTATCCCCATAATCATTCCGTTTGCGTCAATATGCAGTAACAGAAAAGTTCACCAAACACATTGTCTTGCAGTTTCAGATTGAGAATGTTTCATGGGCTTCCGATCGCATAGCATGCATTCTACTCAACTGCTTCTTTTAATATATTCTACTCCCGTCCTCCTATTTCTGTAATTGTTGTTGCTGCGTTGGCACCATGCTTGACTTCAAGCCAGTATACATACATGCATATATATATATATATATATATATATATATATATATATATATATATATATTCTACTAAAATTTGTGCAGCGGGCAGGTTTTCATGCATCTTGTGGCAGTTACGTTGACTACATTCATTCATACTCCGATCATTGTCTCATTGAGCCATGAACGCTGAGGTAGTCGAAACCTGGTTGAAGAGTCAGGAAGATTGTAGGCATCTGAATATAAATGTCCTCGCAGTATTTCTGAAATTTATCGCGCACTCCACTTCAATTGTTCTCACTTTCGTTGCAATTTTTCATACTCAATGTTGGTCACTAGTTCAAGCTCTGAAGCCCACTAGGCTACAATGTTTGGGACGTTTGTTGCCTATTGTCCCTGGTAGACGTCGATGTGATGCTCGTACAAACTATATAAACGACAGAGTTGACGCCTCAGTTTGATTTGTGTTGGTCGTGTTCAATAAATGCGTGATATCCTGTCGTGTCTGGCTCTCCCTCTAGCTAGCGGGTGAGCTAGCATTGTTGAAGTTCGTGTTTTGTGTTCAAGTTATTAGCCAGTCGAGGGCTATTTTCGTTGTGCGGTTACGGTTCTAGGAAGTTCAACCCAAGCAATCAGTTTTGTCATAATCCTGCGAGGCCGCAGGTACTACTTATCGTCCGCAGTTGTGTTATGTGTCGTGAGCCTGCTTGGCCTCGTGACCTGCTCCGCGCAGTGGGTTCATTTGGCACCGTGTTTTATGATTGTGTTGTCTTTTTAGCCGCGCGCTTCCACCGTGTGTGGCGTATCAACACCAATTAATTTATGTTATCGAATCTCTCTGAGTTGAAACCTGCGTCAAGTATGTGTCATCGTGCGATATAACATTCTTTCACTTTGCTATTTCCGGGCTTGATTTTCTAGTTGCCGATTTTGGGTCACTTCTGAGCAAAAGCAGCCGGACCCACTCGCACCGAGTACATGATTAGTGGTTTTTCAGGCTGAAATGGAAACACATAATCCACCCGGTGTTTGTGTCCTGACTGCTGCTGTTTGTTGATTTCCTCTACATAGCCTCACCGTGTTAATTGTTCCTCTAGGCTTGCGTCATACGACTATCTCATTATTCACACTCCCTTGACATTCATCAAGATACAGGATTATGGACGGATTATTGAATGTTCAAAACAAGATTTTTACTCTTTTTGTTCCACGCTTCTCGATTCTGACCGCTGCTCTTTGAATGCGTTCATTTATGTTTGGGTAGTGTCTGGGCAAATGGTAACACATGCATTACAGTTGATTGCAAAAGGTTACCATCAGCCTACTTTCCAAGCAGAACGGTCAAGGCAATCAATCTATGGGGAATCAAGGAATTTCACATCATTTGGTACCATTTGCGTTGACTGATTTATTAGTTTTTACGCCTGTTGAAAAATTATCGTGTGTGGTCTGAATAGACTTAACACCACTCGCACTGAAAAGCTGTTTGCATGTTGACGTCTTCTTTGTTAACAGGACGATTATGACGATGAATCTGAACCGGAGACGGTTAATTTCACTGAGGCTACTGCAGTTACCTCGTCTGGAAGTGTCTTGAGCACACATAACGTCCTAACAGACTCAGTGAGACTCCCGACACCGCCGCGTCCCTCCTCGGGTACAGTGTCTCCTGCTCCGGAGTTAAACTATACACGGGAGTCTGAAATCCAGGATAAACTGCAGCAAGGAGAAGTGTCTGTGATAGAATTGAGTGTAACCTCACCATTCGCTTACTCTGAACCGAGTATCAAATCGAGTGAGGATGAAAACACGTGCAGCATGATGCCACCTCCACTGCGTCCCGCACCGGTCTCTTTATCCAGACAACATCCGTCTAAGGTATGCCTTTCACAATTTTATTTTGGTTTTTTATTCCTTATTTCTATCGAATCTAAGCGACGGTCACTTTTGAGAGATACTTTTTTAGGAAGATAATTCAATAACTCTCGTCTTCGTCGAATGGTTCCGCAAGATCAGTAACTGATTGCCTCAAGACAATGAGAGGTCTCTCAGGATGCCGACTACATTGGCGGTCGAAGACGTTTTTATTTCAGCGAACCAAGCTACCTGAATTTTGTCCTTGCTTACTTACCCTCAACCGCACTCGATTTACAATGAAGAACAAAAAAGGAATGTAGTTCGCACTAACATTAGTAGCCAGCATAAATTGTAAAAATTGGTTGAATGTGACACTGAGTTACAATACGACTGCAGCTGTGCAGTCTACATAGTGCTCGTAAATACTGGCTTACAAAATATGAACAATAATGACTTTCTTGATTATGATTAGTTGTGGTGTTAGAGCTTGCGGTCTTTGTGGTAAATTCCATGAGTGATACAGAGGGGAGAGGGGTTGATCTGGTTACACGCGGTCCTGCTTGATGACAAGGGACATTTATCAGAGGTAGAGATTTCACATGAATGTTAGCCACATTGAGGGCAGACGGACTTCTTGGACATCTGTTGTAACGCTAGCTCTGTATACAGCAATCTGCGTTGAGGTGATTGCACGGCAGAAATCTCTTCCGTTCCCCTAGCGAGGGGAACGGAGCGAAGGCCCACACGTTCCTCATATTGACGGGACTAATCCATTTATTTATAGGCTGTCATTATTACTATTTCGACTAAAGAACGATGTTAAAAGCTGTGCTGACCGATGTCGAGGTGTTCATTTTTACGTGTAGTTTACTTCCGCCGGGTGCCGTGACCTTTCAGCTCCTCTCTCAACTGACTCCTAACTGTTTTTCCAGGCTGCTTTGTCCCGTGGACCGGAATCGCCGTGTAGTGGTAGTTCATTGTCCTCCCCGACTTCATCGCGCGTAGACAGTCCGGTTTTTGAGCAAACAACCAGTCCAGCACCGTCGCACGACTCTTGTGGATTAAATACTCCATTGGGCAGCTTGATGCCAACAGAATATGCGAATGTGGAAATCACCGACTTGTTTCCAAACTACGATCCCCGTCGAACTCCCCGTTGGAGTCGCTTGTTTCGATTGCCGCATGCACCAAGTATCTACCGTGAGTTTATCGAACGTGCTCCTCTCATTAACAACCTCCTGGAGGAAAGAGCCACACGTAACATGGATCGGTAAGTGGAGTGCAACAACAAACACCATCCCCGATATGCTCGTTTCGTTGCAGTAATAAATAAATGGAGTAATTGATGGACTGGCCAACCAGTTAACCAACCAAATAATCTCTTCATTATATGCTTCCATATGGGTGCAGTGGAAGGGTTATATCCTATAGTCTCAAAGATCCACCGTACTACTTTACATAGCTGGTAACCAGGCCCTGGGACTCGGATTAGAGAACCACATGAGGTCCCAATAGGTCAGGTGTTGTAATGAGTTAGATGACACCAAATTGACCGGCGGTGGCTGCATTCGTACCTCTGATCTTCGAGGTGGTAACCAAACGCTCTAAACCACTTTGTCATCACTGGGAAATTAAATATTTCTCATTTAACCAGTCGATCATCTGTGCAGTCAACCAACTGGTGTGTAAATCAGTCAGTCAGTGAGACCGTTCTTGAATTGGTTGTCGATTACGGTACGCTAAGTCAAGCTTACCTGTTCTTTTACACCCATATTTACTCGTTTCTTTCTGTGTAACCTCATAGACTTCATCTAGTTTACGATGACTATCTGGATCTGGGTCAGATACCTTTAACTTCGGAAGCAGTAACCCGTGATGAAGTAGATGAACTGAACACCCCCCTACCTCCGGGCTCGGATTGCCTGGCGGGACATGAAAAGTCCTGGTGGCGTCGTGCTTTCGCATCTGCTCTGGCTGAGGTAACCAATACAAATGTAAACGAAACCAAATCGCGTATTTCTGGGTCCGCGGCTACTGCCGGGGATGAGTCTGCGGAGTCCCGAGCCGTTAAAATCACTGCTAGAGGTAACGCAACTGGTCGAGGAGTGGGAGATCATACTGCTTCGGACTCCAAAGAATTATCTGATACGGCAGCAAAAGAGTCGAACGAAAAGGAGCACGGAAAAACGATGTCCAATGAGGAATTGTGAGTGTATCATTTGATCCGTATCTTCCGCCGATAAATTACCGACTGAGTTTATTTAAATCATCCGCTGGCGTTGCTCACTAAGAAAATTGCGACTTATTTTTTTGGATCTTCTAATCAATTTATATTTCTTCGCAAAGTGCAAGCGTACATTCGGTTTGGCTAGTCCGGCACTTTCCAGGAGAGAACGGATTAAGCGGTTGAAATGTGTGTATGATCGCACGCATTCGACCTGCTTGGAACAGCTCACACCGTTTAATCTTTTGGTTATTTCATCTATCATTCTTCTCTGTCTGTTTGGCAGCCACATTTGTCTGCACCATATTTGAAGTACTTCGTGCTTCTTATGGTTACTAGCAACTGATGATAATGCTTGATTGGTCACTATTTCTCGGTCTTCTCCGAACACAATACATAGAAATATAAGGATGTTGTATTTTTGCTAAGATAGCTAATCCATACTGAATTTTTAATGCATGATCGGGAATTCGTGTAAGTAAAATTAGATCGCTCCTCGATTCGGAACTGGACTATTGTAGTGAACTTGTGGTTCTACCCACGACAGTGCCGTGATATACATTTGTTCATCAAGGCGCTCTAGAAAATTGTTCTGCAGTTGAGCTGTCGCTAATAGGTGCACTGCAACCACCACTGTTTGGTCAAGGATATATTTGCAACGTTTCTTTAATTCGGTGGGTAAACCGGATCGTAAGTGCACGAACTGAGCGTGGTTTTGTGTACAACGTCCATTCGCTGCATCAAACAATCTCAGCCAGTTACGTTATGGTTAGTGGATGTATTGCTCTTGTTTCCGGACCAACTTTAGTTTCAGCCCAGGCGAGCGATGATTAGAATGTAGACCAAATTGTCCGGTTCATGACGTCACAGAAATGTCTGTCGAGCTTAACCGATGAACTTGGCCGCGCAAAACTTCGACCGACGCGAGACACTCAAAAACTAACTACTGCCACCGATGTCAGTAGTCAAAATAGGTATTCGAAACTCCCGGGGTGCCCGGAGTTATGAAACGCTATTCGTGTGCGCTCGTCCTTTCACTGTCTGTTTAGTTTTTCTAACTAATTTTCTTTGCACTAGTTGTTGTATGCCATTTCCGATTAGTTCATGCTGAGATATAGTAACCGTAAGCAAATGCACTTCGGTGGTGGGTCAGTGGTTCTTAAAACAGAACATGACTGAATTGAATATTCCCCATCCTACACCCGCTAACCGTACAACACAGATGTCGTGGTTGGCGTTTGGGACCAGCTAAATACTGGTACGATCAGTTAGGCATTCCATTGGACGCGGATATTTCTACATGGACCGAGTGGCGTCGCTCCAATCTGACCACATCAGGACCTGCAACTGCAGCTACGATGCCCACATCAACTGAGACTACGGTGATAGCAAACGGTGTTGTTGATCACAGTGCTTCCCCAACTACAAATACTGTAAATGCGGAATCGATCAAATACGAGGCCCCAGATGGATCACATAATCCAGTTAATGAAGATCTGGGTAGATCTGCGAGCGAACATAATGATGATGATAATCTTAAATTCGAGGCCGTGGAATCCCGGATCGAGTTGAGCGTTGACACTGAGATCAAATTGGAATCGAAAACTGAATCTCAGTCTGCCGGCGGAATTCAGTCACTTGTGAATGGTGAGTTCTACAACAGGAACCTACGGGAACGAACTGTTCTAATAGGAATTTGATCGATCATGTATAACGGCATAACTTTTATCCGTTTACATTGCGGATTGCTATATTATTACTAAACGTCAGGCATGGCGCCAACACCACAAATCTAGAGAGCGATGGCATTAGAGGGAAGTGTGAATGATGTTTGCAAAATAATTGAAACCCACTTGAATCATTTGGAGTGTTATGGGCTGTTTTACTGCTCGGTCATCTAGTCCAGAGTAGGCCAGATGGTTGACGAAAAATCGTCCGGCCTTCGTCTTCGGGGATGCTTTTGCATAGCCGAGGGCTACCTGAAAGGCAGCACGGACCTTCCAGACTACCCGGTAGCCAGCAATAGTTCATGCGCATCCTTCGAATCACCCTGCCTGATGTGTAGCGCCACAAGAGGCAAAAGCAGTACTTAGTACAGAGCCACATTCACCGCGTCACAGTTCTGTCCTAAGCTATGTGTGACGTCCTGAGATTTAACGCCAAACATGCTCAAACACTACCACTGTTCGTCCGCGACCGTTTATTCGGTGAGTCTGGACTCACTTTATTCGCGATTAACCACCGTACTAGTGACTGTTCCCTTATCCGCGACCTGGAGACGCGCGGTAGCATGCAACTCCGCTCTTCGTCCGAGTTGCATTACTGAAGGCTTGTAGTGAACAATGTCGAGGAACAGTAGCAGACTGCAGTGGTTTGAGTAAGAAGAACGAAAGTTCTATACACATAGACAGTTTGAACGCGTTTACTAAAAAGGGAAAGCCAATGTATTAAGGAAATGCGATAAGCATGCTGCAGTATGTGCATGACAATACCACAAGGTTTTCACTCAGTAACCATCCCAGTCGGCTTAACAATACCCTATTATGCTGTGCAATATTTGTTGTGTCACTCTTGCTGTGCTCGCCTATTTTTCAGTCGGCCAATTTGGATGAACTACTAAATATAAGGATTTGCACCGAAACGTTTATTCTGACAATAATATATAAGAACAGTAATTTCTAATCTTCTAGGCCCGTATGTTTTCTCTTGTGCTTGACACTAGCACCTCGCTTACACGAATCTCCAGTACTAAGTGGAAGTAGTAGTTTTCGAAATGCGATAACACTTTGTTCGCTATACAGCTACCATTAGCGTATAAATTTTCGATCAATAACTGTTTGACACCCACAAGTCAATTTTAACCACTTTCAGTTGTGTCGGTTTTCTTGGTAACATCAAAACACAGTGGTGGACGGACGCCATATTTGTATGGCGGACTTACTTTCTTATTGCATTCTTGAGCGTCAGTGCAGTGGTAAAGGTACACCCCATAATTTCAAGGGCCCACTGCACTGTTAGGGATAGCCGGCAACCAGACTCCGAGACTTCGAGTGGAGAGCCAAATAAGGGCGTAACAGGCCATCATATATATATATATATATATATATATATATATATATATATATATATATATATATATATATGGGTGAGAGAGAGGGAGAGCAAGAGGTGACTAAGCTAGTTATAGAGTATTACGTAATTTTGATGCCCAAAAAACCGTTCAGAACGAGCTCGGGTAGCCTGGCGAATAATGTGTGTAGCGGAAATCCTCTATCTCCTGCACCCTCGCCTGTTCGAGTCCCCGTTGGAACTCGGTGGGTGTGCATGTTTGTGCTTTCGACCAGAGGTGAAACAGCTACAGTAACTGAGGGATCTCCGTGATCTTCAGTGTTAAGTCAAGAATGACGAATCATCCAGCAAGTCATTCGTTCTTCATTGTCACGCATTATCCACTCTCCACCGACACTCATCTCTGTGTTTCCTTTCCATTTAATCATGATCACTAACGACTCCTTTTGAATCCAGTCAAGTCTATCGCGGATCGACCACGTGTCACGTGTGAATTGCCTCAGAATGCTTTCTATCCGTACCAGTTAATCAATTGGGAAGATGATATCATTTACGATCCTCAGCTGAGCGCGACCAAGATCAGTGCCAGTTCCAAAATGAATGCAGCCTATGCGGGTTGGATCCCATCACAGCACTGTCGCACAATGGCCACATTCCAGGTATGAACAGATTACCATGCTTTTTCTTCACCCCTCCCCTCTTCTTGTTATCTATTTCACCACCGCCATTTTCGTTTACAAGTGAATCACATAGTACGCATGTATAATGGATTAATTTGAATTGATTGTCAGTTTATTCGTTTTTCGATCTAATTCGATTCTGTCCAAAAGGGTCCCTACCTGAAATGAGACAACGGAGGAACACAGTTGATCATTCGTGATGCCACACTTGTTTTCTGATCCATACAAGCAAGTGAATCTAAAGACTAGATATTCCCTTACATGATTTGCGGTGACTGGTTCGTATCGCACGACAACTCGTATAGTGAGATAACCGTCATTCGAAGCGGTCCTCGAATCTGCAAGGGCAGTTAAGATTAGGTTCTGAATATTGGGTGCATGAAACAAATCGCTGGATTCAGCACCAAAGCTCACTCGATTACGATGTTCGAGACGTGCCGTACATGCCACTAGACAGACTTGATAGGCTTGTCATCTCTACTGAGGCGGTGATAACGGAAAAACGAGTCAATCGATGATTTAAGGGAAAGATGCAGAAACCCAGGCAAGAATTCACATGTGGTCTCACAATCGACTTACGGCTCAGTGAATTGCAGTCTTCTTTTGCACCAGGTTATCTCTCCAATTTTTCGAAAGTTTTCAATGTGTGAGCACTGTCATAAAGTCAGATTAGTTAATCTCTCAAGGGGAGTTCCAAAATCCCCTGTTGACACCTGCCTAAATTTTGGCCGGGGTCTCATCTTTACAGTTGTCTGTCCAATGCTGATAAGAGACGTAATGTGTTTCATAGAATCCGGAAAGGATTGTGGACTATTTGTTGCCTACAGTATCAGATCGTAACAATCTCCCCCATCGATCATTATCTGATGACTGATAAGTAGGACGAAATTGACTCCAGTCGCAATCCATAAAATGTTACGTGCATTGATCAGAACCAATCGTACAAGTTATTGGTTCCCAATGAACTCGCTTCCTACTTCGATTCTTGAAATGGATCATATATATATATATATATATATATATATATATATATATATATATATATATATATATATATATATATATATATATATATATATATATATATATATATAATTTTACGTTGTGTAGTATATGAGCGTACAACAGGTCGCGTAACACCTGCCGTGAGCTTACTATCTAAACTAAACCTCATCGTTAGGCGTGGATAAACGAGTAAATGTAACTAGTATTTCCAAGTGTGTTATTCGGCTATTATTTGCTCTGTCTTTCGTCGTAAGAATTGAAAAGGTTACTTAATGGTAAAAGATTCCAACTTTTCGGTGTAGCAAGTTCTTCGAGTAGAGTTCTCCGTAGACTATTTTACTTTTTTCTGCGGCCGGTTCCTTGGATAGGGTAAGCCGACTTTATAATGACATCATCATACAGTTTCATGGGTGTTTGGCACTAGAGCGTCACTTGGCTTTTTTCGAGACAGGCTGCAGCTTGTTGATTCATAGGTGCCAGTGACTCCTAAGAAGCTCGTTATCCATTCGATTGAATTGGACCCAACCCCGGGGGTCCATGCACCCTGTTAGTTCGACAGATTTCCCTAACAACTCTTGGATTATACGGTAAATCTCATCCGTCTACACAGGGGTAACTGTTTTGGCATGCCGAACACCATCTCACTGAGGTTTTCGGACCTCGGTTAACGTCAACCTGCTTTAGTCCGCCTGTCGAGCGGTCATCCGGGGTGTGGCCGCTGATGCGTGCTGTAACTTTGTGGAGCCACAAGTGGCGGCTGGGTTACCTGACAGAGACCAAAGAGATGGATAATACCCCAATTAGAAGACAGTCTATCAACTCAGAGGTGCTACTCCTGTCAGACACCCCATACACGATCCTCGCTCATGTATGGCTGTCTCACTACCCTTGCGTTATTGTCACCGATCATGTGGTCTGTCGGATCGAGATAGAAGCGCAAAAGAACAGGTGTTGTTCACAATGTACCTATTGATAGTTCATGGTTTTGACAGAATACAGATAAAATTTGAACCAATTCGGTTTACTTTCCTTCTATGGACCATATCAAGCTAGTTCTCAGATGCGTTTAATCGCCGAAGCAAATAGCGATTAAAATATAAGTCAGGCCCATTGTATGTCAGCATGGTGTGGACAACTCACTCAGTAGGCTCGGCCTTGTGAAGTATATTCGGCTTCTAAATTGGGGTTTATCAGATCCGCTTGCCAGATTGGTACTACTAAGCAACATGATCAAATATTACGGTCAGTGGTGTGCTTGCTTTCCCGCTCTTTCTTATTCTACTCATTCTCACCTTATAAGCTGCCTAACTGTTTATTTGCTCTTTG
The DNA here is from genome assembly GCA_948099385.1 of Fasciola hepatica. Classification (NCBI taxonomy): domain Eukaryota; kingdom Metazoa; phylum Platyhelminthes; class Trematoda; order Plagiorchiida; family Fasciolidae; genus Fasciola; species Fasciola hepatica. Next base: position 17,289,780 of record CANUEZ040000048.1, read on the forward strand.
GGCTTCAGTTTATTTCATTTCCGACCGGTCGACACTGCGATGTAGGTCAATCCGGAACCAAGAAGCCGAAGGGAGTAAGTAGTTCACAAGGCTAACATTAAAAAAAACCGATGAGGGCAAACGCTCCGTTTGACGCACTCCTAATTGCCAAGCTTATCTTTTCGGTCGCCGAGGTGGTATCATCGTCAGGCGTATGCAATGATGATGCCACTTTGACTGACGATGGTGAAGTGTTGGCGACCCAGATACCAAGTTAGTCATCGTTTGAATGAAAACCAGTCTTTATATTACGAGTGTTGTGTGTTCACACCTTGTTGAGTCAAACCATTCAGTAAAGGTGATAAACGCTTTACACACCATTTACAAAGTCCGAGGCAAGCAGTCAAGACTTGTCAAGTATCGCATCTTAGCCACAGCCGAAGCCGAGAGTATTCGACTCTACAATCCTCCCCTGTGCACTCAGAAACAATTTGTGCAAGCACTTAAACTTCCATGGCCCACTTCTTGTTCCCGAACACGTGTGTAACCACTCAAACATTCTTCACTGTGATCAGTTTCACACGCACACACACAGGTGCACAGGCAGAATTGGATCATCATTCCCCTTCGTTGTTCTGGGTCATTTAATGTTATATATTGTTATGAGTACGGATATCTGAAAACCAGCTTGTTCGCCACACTTTTGATTTATATCGCCATTGAGTCTTTCTCATTCTTTTATTCCAACCAGTCTTTCAGTTCGTTCATTTACGTTCTTTCTTTTAGGATGCATATCAGGGCAAATTTCCTTACATTGTTGGTTCCAAGGCACTGAGTGGATTGAATGCAGCCAATGCTGTGATGGAATATTTGTTAAACGGACTGGACAAAACGTCCATCCCGACCAACTCACCTTATTCGATTTTTCCCGTGGAAAACGCGGGAATTCTATCTGACTCATGGATATATGACATCATATACGACTCAGATTTACCGACGAGTCAATTGCCACCTCCATTTCTCCTCACATTGGACGGGAACGATGAAACCTGTTTGATGCACTCGGTGGATGATGCGGAAATCGCTGCAGCTATCAATGCGGCACGCGGACAACGTCAGCGTTCGTTACCCACCCGAAGTGGTGACGCGACACCAGATGCGAGTGGCGCGGCTGCCGCTAACACAGGGAGCGTGACCAGTCGTGGTCCGGATTCTCGAATGGATGGGTTAGCTTCCGGGGATAACTCTTGGTCTCAGTATGGCACTCCAGTCACTGATGCGTCTAATACAAACCCGTCTAAATCCAATGCCCCGATCAACCGAGCCAGTCTACAAGTTAGTTTCGGACTAGCCTCTACTCGAGGCATGTTAACTGGAGCACTCGCTAAGGCGGAGCACGGAGCGGAAAAAGTCAAAATGATTTTAGGCAAAGTAAGCGATAGGGATTTGTTTTTTAGATACCAATGGTTCATCTACTCATGAGTACCTAAATGTTGCAGCACAAATATGTTTACGTTTGACAGTACAGCGAATCGCTAACTGATCATTTTGAATAAAGCACCCCGGTTGTAAGACGGTACTGCGAATAAAATTACTCATGGATTATATTTCGAGATGCATTTGACGGAAGAGGGAATTTTTGTGTTATCCTCTGAGACTGTCCTGTTATGGATATCGATACTCCAGTGGCACTGCATTTACATCTGATTCAAAACACGCTACCATTCTCCAAGCTGAGAATTGCTCGTTCTTACATTTTCATTTCTCTAAAGTATTTTTAAGGTTTTGACCCGTTTATGAATCCGTGTTTTGTAGCGCTCAAAGCTCTTACAGTAGTACCTTGGACATTCATGAGGTTCGGTTCCCGAACCCATCTCTATTGGGACTTTATATGGTTCTCCGTCACTCCAGGTCTCAGGATCAGGTTGCCCGTTATCGCTAATACCGCGGTGGGCCTTTGTGGCTATGAAGTATATCCCCTCCACTACTCATGCGCAAGCATGCAATAAAAAATTACGAGTCAGGAAGAATCGCGAATGTCTGATACGAGCCACAAGAAAATAATGTAAACGCTTTTGCAGAGAATTTCGCAGATCTGTGAAAAAAATCATGAATGCAAACTAGTTAGTTTGTTTCGTGTATCCCGAAACGTGATGTATGCAAGGGATGTTACTGAATTATCGTGCATATCCGTTAACATTTACGCAGCCAGTTTTTTTGTACTTATCGATGGAGCATATAACAATATCTGAAATGCACAGTGAGATGTTTTTGATATTTTTTCCGGCCTTGATTTTTTATTCTTTCAAGCATGGTCTTCTTGCCGAGGATGACTGGCAGACAGATCAGGATAAGTTTGCCAATGCCGATGTGAATAACAGCAACGGTTCACTGGGTGGAGAAGCACAGAGCGATCTGACTGGTACAGATGGGAACGCGTTGGCTTCGGCTGCGGCTGCGGTGTCCGGAATCCCACCTAAAGATCCGCTTAATCTGTCTAATGACGAATTCTACGCGATCCGGAGCGGTGCTCTCGGAATATGCGGTGGTTTGGCTCGTTGTGGCCCGCTACAACATAGCACACCGGCAGTCGAGCTGTGGCCGCCATTCTTTCCTACCTATATGAGTTCTCTTCGACTGAGGCAGTTTCATCGAATCCCACTCAAACGGTGAGTTGATAGGATAAGGTGCTTGTATGATATATATATATATATATATATATATATATATATATATATATATATATATGCGTATATGTATATTTTACATAGAAGTCGAGGCGTACACTGAGTTGTAAAACGTTTATTGTGACGTTTCGATCCAAACTAGGACTCGTCAAACGTGAGCGAATGAGTGTCTTTCTCAGTGGATCTCCCGAGGAAGATGCTTAGGCACGTTCTCCGCGAATACGACGAGCGTACTGGATATCCTTGGGCATGGTGGTAGCACGCTTGGCGCGGATGGCATACAGGTTTGTGTCCTCCAAAGGACCAACTAGGTAAGCCTCGCTGGCTTCCTGCAGGGCTGAAACGGTGGAACTCTGGAAGCGCAAGTCAGTCTTAGAATCTTGAGCAATCTCGCGAACTAACCGTTGGAACGGAAGTTTGCGAATGAGAAATTCAGTGCCTTCCTGGTAACGGCGGATTCCAAGTAGAGCGACCTTGCCAGGCCTATAGCGATGAGGTTCCCTCACATCACCAGTCGCTGAGGCGCTCTTGCGAGCAGCCTTTGGGGCTAGTTGTTTACGATGAACTTTCTCTCCTGTGGACTCGCGAGCGGTTCGCTTAGTACGAGCCATTGGACGGAGATTTGCACCGAGACGACACACATCGTTAGACGATATAAACTTCTTCGTTTATTTCGGTTTAATGTGATGAAGTCGGTGCTTCAGACGGTTTGTCACCATGGGTGCTAACTACATTTGCTTTGATTTCAGTGCCAACAGGTGTAGCTAAACTATGTGAACACGAAGCTGTACGAAGCGAGCGTTACACCACGTTTTGTCCGCACTCGATTTGGTCTCTCGAATCACCGTCAGGGCTCATCAGCTCAACTGGCTACCCAAATTGCCGTGCTTTTGTTTACACTCAGTCAACGTCGGTGTCCGTACTCAGATTTGTGCGTCATGTGGCATTGTGTGTGAATTACGAAACCTAATGAAGTGCGGCCAGTGAGGAAAATATACTGCTTTGGCTGCTAACAAGCTGTGAAGTAGTCATTTGTGAATCTCGACCTTTCCGGGGTGTGTTCAGACCTTTTGAACACACTGTACATGCACCAGTTGTGAGTCATGACCAGCGCTCGACACACGGTACACGAAAATTATGGATTGACTCACTCGTCCAATCGGTTTTTTATCGGGAAATCCAAACCCTTGTTTGGTGTGCCCTAACTTCCAAGAATCTTTAAACTCTCCAAAGTTCTGCTTTTCCTGTTCCACAGTCGTAACCTGTGGTTGGTAACTCGTCACCGGTGGTGCTCCTTTTTGTGACTTACATCAGCTGTTACCGATGGATTTCCAAGAAGACAGCGCTTTGTGTCGAATCAGCTCCGTATGAGGGTTTACCGTGCAGGATGAATGAAACACGTAACAATCATCTCATGTCAATCTGATTAACGCCTGTTTAAATGCTCGTATGACGGGGAATGTGAGCGTTGGTGGATAGGACTCCAAATGGCAACTCTAATATTTGTGATTCGTTCTAGCGATCATTATTCTTCACCGAGTATCCACGGTCCCGTTTTCTTACTTTTTGTATCTTGAGACTCCTTTGACGGAATGGTTTCATTGATATTCAGGAAATCGCAATGGATGATACCATTTGGGAACAACCAATTTCGCTCACGGAATTTAGATGACTGCTCTTCCGTCGTCAGGCCACTTGTTGTTCTTGTTGCTGTTGACGATGATGATGTGTGCTTGTCTGTTTTTCGACGGGTATTGGACAAGTCAGCCAAGTGACAACGGCGATCAAAGTCAGGTCGAAAAAAGGAGCTTAAATTTTGGCATGATATAATTCATCATACAGTGTGAATATTCAACTAACCATAAAGTACCAAAAGGATGAAATTGTCAGTGGCGAAGAGGGTCACCTACACACCAGAATGCATCGTCCACACGCACCATGGGCAAATCAGAGGTAATCAGGGGAAAAATCACATTTATTCTGGTTACAGGCCCAAACAGGACTAATCATCTTCTTGATTTTAATCTGTTGCCTTTTTTACTTCGGGAATCGATTGACAGCTTCTTCTTGATTCAGTCAGAGTCAAATATCTTCTGTTGTCGTTAAGGGTTCCATTTTGTCTCATGTTGCAATCCGGTCAATGGGGCAAAAGGTAACAACATGACCACATCTCCGTCTCTCCTCTTTACAGGTGTTGTGGAAATTCATTTGACCAGCCATTTTTCTCCGCAACGATTATCTCTTCCCATAAAATTTGATATTGGTGACGATAGAAGAAACTCGGCCGCTATTGCTAAAGCGTTTTCGATTGTCTCTCGCTCCTTCACCTTGCTGGGTTTCTTTCGTTCGAGTCAGTTCACTTCGTGCCTCGCCCGCCTAGTAGACGCATTGTCAATAGACGTGATTGCCATTGAACACGGTTCCGTAACTAATGAACGTCAGGAAATAAAATAAACAGCACTTACAGCTGAAATTCTCGAATCACCCCGTCGGCAGTGGATCTGGACAGTCACGTCGAAACACACGTACCGATAACGGCGATCGTCTCATTCAGCTGTGTTTTGATCACAGATTGTTTCTGGCAAATACGAACTTCTGTCATAAGAAGCGGCATGGACTCACATAGCGTCCTCCTTCGTCTTCACAACGTTGGACTCAGATTGGCCATATTGTGATTGGTCACCGCTGGCGTGGATCAATTGAAGATTGTCGTTCATTTTGGTCTACGTCTGTGGACTCAGATCACGCCTTGGTACGTGCTCGCTTGTGTTTACGTCTCGTCCGTGGTCGCACAAAAGTAAATGCCACTTGTCCTGCGCAGTTGCTTTTGGACGATAACCAGCAACACAGTTTCCAGACGGAGCTGTCTACACAGTTGGCGATGCAGCCAGATGTTCAGGACCCAAATGAACGGCCGCAACAGATCAAGGAAGTTTTGTATAACGTTCCCCATGCCACCCAGAACTCTGGTTCAAGTCGGTCTCATAAACGATGGATATCTTCGACATCAGCTAATCTGTTGGATGCTCGCAGATCCGTCCCCCCGGGATGCCACATTCAATGAAGTGCTCAAATCACTGAGACGCCAACTGACTAGGAGCCTGAGAAATGACCGCGAGCAGTGGTGGATTGCGAAATGTAGGGAAATGGAAAAATCTGCGTCCATTGGCAATGCCCGCAACCTTTTCCGTTTGCTTAAAGGTACCGGTCCACGGAAGCCTGGTGTAATTGAGTTAATTAAGGAATCCGATGGCTCACTGATTCACTCTCAGGGACGTCGTCTGGAGCGCTGGGCGGAGCACTTTAGGGAACAATTCAGTTGGCCCATATCAACGGTGGACCTTCCAAATATACCTGCCAGCGAAAAAATGCAGGTGGATATCAGTCCTCCATCAGAGATGGAGAATAATCGGAAGACAGGTTACTTGAAAAGGTACAAAGCCGCTGGACCGGATGGGTTTTTTTTTCATCTTTTTTCAAGGATGGAGGCAAAGCTTTGGTTTCGGAGTTAACAAAACTCCTTCGTATTATTTGGGATAGTGAGCAGATTCCCAGGGAATGGTGTGACTCAGTGATTGTGTTGATTTACAAGAAAGGTGGCAGGTCCTCTTGTGAAAACCACAGAGGAATTAGCTTGAGAAGTATCGCGTCTAAACTGCTTACCGGTCTTATTCTCCACCGATTATCTAGTGCCCGCGAAATGTTTACGCGTGAGAATAAAGCCAGTTTCAGACCCGGTCGCGGTTGTATCGACCACATCCTTACTCTTCGGTAAACCTTAGAGCACAGGCACGTCTTCCGTAGGCTCACAATCTGTCTTTCTTGATCTGAAAGCAGCGCTTGACTCAGTCGACCGTATAGTTCTCACTGAACGGTGTGCCGGAGAAGTTTATTTCTTTTTTTCCAGTGTTTGTATGCGAACAGCCGAAGCCGAGTTCGTGCTTACGGTGATCTTTACCCCGATTTTACTACGGGAAGTGGTTCTCGTCGATTATGTGATTGAATCGATTCTTGAGATAGTCCTATTTTTGTGTGAGAGTAGCGGCATAGATCTTTGCTCAGGCAGTAAACTGTCTGATTTGAAATATGCAGACGATATTGTTCCTCTGAGTGAAAATCCGGGTAGGTTGCAAGCTCTCTTAGATAGTCTTAACAACAGTGTAGGAGTGTTTAAGATGCGTTTTGCACCTTCAAAGTGTAAAATGCTGTTGTAGGACTGTGTTGCCTCAACACCAAACCTTGTGTTGGCAGGGGAAGCTCTAGCTGAAGTGGATAGATTTTGTTACCTGGGCAGTTACATCTAACCAGGTGGACAGATAACGGATGAAGTGTCATCTCGCATACAGAGGGCGCATTTGGCTTTAGCCAACCTCCGTCATCTATGGCGTCGGCGTGACATCCGATTGTCTGTTAAGGGTAGAATGTACAATGCGGTGGCCAGGTCCGTTCTTTTATACTGTTCAGAAACATGGCCGTTGAGGGTAGAACATAGGCAAAGACTGTCGGTGTTCGAGCACCGATGTCTCCGTAGCATTGCCCGAGTATGGTGGGAACATCCTATCAGCAATGCTGAAGTTCGGCGTAGAGTGTTAGGAGCCAGAGGTCAGTCTGTGGATCAAGTACTGAATCTAAACAGGTTGAGGTGGTTGGAACATGTGCTACGCATGCCCACCGATAGACTTCATCAACGTACGCTGTTTTCTGAGGCAGGTGGTCATTGGAAGGTAGGTCGAGGTGGTCAGTCCATGACATGGCAAAAAGGTATGAAAACCTTGACCAATAGACTTGGCCGAGTAGGACGTGTTAGACTTCCAGGTTGGGGTCCACATGATCCGCCTACTAAATGGTTGGAGACATCATGTGATATGGTTAGGTGTCGCAGCCAGTGGCGTAGTTGCATTCGGACTCTTTCCTTGTCCTCTTGATTTCCCCTTGATACTTTGACTTTTTTGAATCTTTATCACTATGCTTCTATTCTTTTCGCCCTTTACTGGACGATGCCGGAGGGTAGCAACTAAAATCGGGGCACAAGTGCGAGGTTAGTGGTTAAATAAACTGAACTGGACTGATCTGAACAAAAGGCACTCCGGACGAACTGGGAAGGAGAACACGAGAAAGGTATAAAAACACTAATAAACTTTCCGATAGCGTAATAAGTTCACTGTCCAAAGTGGACGAATTTTGACCAGTTAGAAAGAGTTAAACTCTGCAGTAGAGAACGGAGACACAAGAGATAACGGAAATTTAAGAAACAGCATTCATCCACTGTCGTGGTAAGTCGAGTCAAAGTGAGGCTTTGTTCATCCTAAGGGATGAAGTCGGCTTTCGTCATTGATACGTATATGTTGATCCTTCCATAGGTATATTTTTTCCTGAATCATCTACCATGTGTTCGCCCAACGGAAAGATGCAAAACCGAAGGGAACTCATTTGAAGAACACTAGGTTATCCCGCGGCTCAGTAGCAAACTCACGGTAGATGTTAGCCTCAGCGGAGAACTTTTGGTTCATTTCGAATACTTCAAGATTGTAAACGAATTATCCGGCCGCTTTCCTAAACCTATTCCGGTTTCTCCCTTCTTTTTCGTTTCGTTATTCCTAACCGCGTTAAAGCCTTTCTGGTATCCTTTCGTTTTGGTCAGTCAACTTCACGTCCCAACCGCCCAGTAGACGTACAGCCAATAGACGTTGGAACACGGTTCTATGATTCACAAACATTAGCAAATAAAGGTAAATGGACATACAGCTGAACGTCTCCAAACGTACGGCGAAAACCGACAGTGCGACTGAATGCCGAGTAGTCCCGGTTGAGGGAATCGACCCGTAACACGAAGGTTGCTGATTGGATGTGTCAGGTGTGTGTGTGTGTGTGCGTGTGCGGTGGAATGGTCAAAGGGCAGACAGTTCAGATGGGTGTGTAATGTTTGTGTGCCCATTTTAGTGGTTCCTGGTGGACAATGATCACCAGTGCAGGTTTAAGTGTGTATGAATGTGGTACACCAGGTCAACTTGGCACAACGATAACCGCGATGAATAAACGTCAGTCTGTGGGTCTATGATACAGAGGGCGGTTATGAGTGTGTGTGTGTGTGTGATTGTCACCAAATGACTCCATACTGAGAATCAACTATGTGGGCACATGAGCGTGCTTGTATCAACGATCACGGGGCAGAGTTTGATAATCGTGCGTGTGTGTACGATAGTGTATGGGGACAACACAACGTGGGAGCAGTGCCATATAAACGGTTAAAGATGAGCCAGCGAAGTCTATGCGCGTGACGCATTTCATTCCGACGCGGGTTGTGGCTAAACCAGGTGGTGAAGTTGGTTCGGGGAGGTTGTCTTCTCTCCGAGTTGTTGATAGCACAATTACGGAACGTACAAAGGTCGTACGAGCGCAGTTAAATGTCCATTTCGTCCTAGCTACTGTGGGACCACAGAGCACTTGTTCCCATGATAGACATTTATCAGAATCTTGTGAATGACAGTATTTCTGCATTATTTATGTAAAAGATGGTGTCACAGCATGATATGGTACTAAAAAAAACCAATCCGAATTGGGTTATGATTTCATCTTCACTGGGATAAAAAAGAATAATGTACACTGAGCAGTAGGTGTATCTTCTTTCTTTTGCGCGACTGCCTCCCGCTAGAGGATAAGTTGGCTCCATGAATATCGCAAAAACTATTCATGGGAATTCTCGGGAATATAGTACGAGGCGGTGTTCACAGCAGCGCCCGGGACTGTTGTACTATTCGGTCGTCCAATCCGAAGTAGAAAGTGAGTTGACAATACCTCAATCGACCTTTATGTTCGATGATGCATTTTTAGCCATTGCACACCCAAGTGCAGCCTACGAGGCAGCAGGGTTGTTCCAGATGAGCCGGTGGCCTGCTGTGCGGCTCATCCGCCCTTTCCCGAATACCGGGTGGGGTAGGTTGGATAGTTCTACTTAGTAGCCGTTGGGCCAGTAGATCTCGTCTGCCTATTCAGGAGTTTCTGTCTTCGATGTCGAACATCATATCACCGAGGTTTTTAGACGTTGGTTACTATCGACGTGGTTTTTCCCGTCTGTCGATCGGTTTCCCGGGTTGTGGCTGCGGATTATTACTTCAGCTTCGTGGAGCCACAGGTGAGAGTTGAGTAAATGATAGAGAACAAAAAGACGAAGAATGCCCCGAAGGAAGCGACAGTCTGCAACTCCAAAGTGCTACTCCTGTCAGACACCCCAATAGATATATAACCAAAGAGACTTCATAACAAATTCCCATTCACCACTGGGAACAGGAGAGGAGGAAAGTAAGTTGCTTTGGTCTCCGGCCGATCGAAAGCGAGCATCATGCATACAACAAGCGTAGCTGTGTGCTGCAACCTCGAAAAAATTGCAATCAGATCATAAATCAGCTAGGCCATTAGTTTAGTTTGCACGATCTGTGATGAGACTCGGGGACTCGAAGCACGTCACTCGTGGAATTAGATTTCAAAAGAAACTCATTCCAATGAATGAGATCGCAAAGATCATCCCGCCGGTTGATATGGGCTGTAATAAATCACAATCAACCTTGTTGGTGGACGTTATTAAAGTTGCCGCGAACAAAACAGGTAAGTGGTGCTCAAAAAAGAAGTTGCCAGTCTACCAGACCGTAATTTCTTCCAGAAAGCTATATCGCTGCAGAATAATGTGTCATATCATATCTCACATAGAACCGTACATTTTATAGCCTTGAACACATCCATTTCTTATGGATGTTTACAGTGGCGAAAACACTGGGAACTCCAAAGACCCAATAGTTACAATTTCCTGCCAACAAACCCGATTTGAATACTGCTAAGAATGTATTCCTAGTGTTTATGGAGAGAGTTATGACACTTTTCGATCAGTAGTGGTCGAATAGTTTAGAATGTTTGCTCACCACCTCGGAGGTTCGAGGTCCGAATCCCCGCCACCACCGGTTACTTTGGTGGTAGACACTAATCCCCACTGTCATCTGGATTGTTACCACATCTAACCTATTGGGACCTTATATAGTTCTCGAGCACAGGTCTCAGGGTCCGGCTGCCGGTTGTCTGTAATAGTGCAGTGGGCCTTTGTAGCTATGGGGGTCTACACTGCTTTCATTGCACTCATGCGTAAACGTAATAAAAAAGCTGACAATCTCACTACGGTACAAAATTGAAAGTTGTGGATAGATTAATTCGAAAATCTGCGAAGTTGATGGGACTTTGGCAACATCTGTAGTCTGATGTTATTGGCAATATCCCTGACTCCAGGCATCAACAGAGAACTGTTGTCACGAGTATTCTGATTATTGTTCATTGTTTGAGTGAATTCAACCTACCACATTTTTCTGTTATCCACAATGAACCGTGGTCAAAAATTGCTTTATTTGCGTTATTCCCCTCTGTTTTTCGTTATACCATTCTCGTAATCGTGTTCCACTTTCTTCTGCCTGATGTACAGCTATCTCCGGGGTCCAATGTCTCAACACAATGTCCCTTTCCCGGTCACCAATCTACTTCGGCATATTCAGAAAAAAACACGCGAACGAGAAGAGGAAAAATCGGCCACTGGAGGTGGAGATATATTTTTCATGCGTACTCCAGCTGATCTGTCTGGCACTGACGGGGATGTGATTCTTTGCGAATTCACCGAGGAGTTTCCACCTTTGATGACCCAGGTTTGTCTTTTATGTGCAGTCACGCAAGTGCGCGCTGTACCATTTATGCCATGTTATGTTAATTTGAAGCAAGCCGCTGACTGGCTAACCCGGGTAGCCCAACACGGGTTCGTCCGCCAATCGGATGGGATTCGATGGATATGCATTACACTGTTGATTCTTTGCCTGAATGAAACAGTTTTGGGATGTTTGCGTAGTTTTACATGGTAATTTGGTTACTGTTATTGTCTGAAGAATTGTTCTATTAACAGTTTAAACCTTGTACAGCTTAAATTAATTACATAAGTATTACAGACAAAGAGGCATTGTCCAAACCAACTGAACGAACTTTTTTCTTCGTGATTTATTCCTCTTTCCTTGTCTTGTCGTGGTATATCACTACGGTGGGCTGATATATGGTATTCTATAGAAGTTGATGCCAGTTACGTTAGCTCTGCTGCTATCCGTTGACGATCGAAATTGCGTAACTTTGGTCACCGCCGTAAATTAGTCCGAAGTTCTGAAATCTGAAATTAGTTAATTGTTAAATATGGCCTATTGTAAAACCGACGAAGGTAGAATTCACCATGTTTAGTTTTTATCGTTGAGCTATAAATGCTGATCCTACTAGACACGTTTCTGTTTCTGAATTGTCTGCTATGATTTTGCTTAACAGAGGGAAGTGAAACCGAGACAAACATATGATGAAGAATACTATGTCCTCCAACAGTTCAGCAGCCAATTCACGGTGAATGGTAGCGTAGCCGTAGAAGATTTTCCGGGTTTTTTCGAATGCCTGATCTGGATTTCAAGGTCGTATGAGCGCAACCGTTTGAGCGCCCATTTCGTTTTCGATACGCTGAAGAAAAATTTGCTGAAAACCCCATAAATTCCGCTAATTTATTAGGAATGCGAGGGATTACACTGTGCAAGCCCACTGAACAGTTTTTCCTGCGATAAACGTTTCCCGTTCTTCTTATGGATGACATGTTTTTCTCATCATTCATGGAAAAAGCGGTGTCAAGGCAAGATGTAGTGTGCAGATTCGGAAGATATCCGACTTGGATAATGATACTAGCTGCATTATGAGAGAGAGGGAGAGAGCAGTACGTATTCAATCTGGGAGATTTGATTGGAAGAAATCCTGTGCGCCTTTGCAAATATGAGTAGAGAAAAGCTAGTTGCTCTTACATTCACAGCTATTAAAATATTCGAATCGCATCGTAAATCGTTTTGACCATCGGTTTCCTTTGAGCCAATTGCGGTAAGAATTAGGAGGTTCGCGAATAAGTTCGTCGTAAAAAGAAATTTCAGAAGAAGCTCATTTTAGTGAGTGTTAGGTCGCAAACATTGAATGGAATGACCGAGTGAGCAATGCTGAGGTCTCTAACCACCTCTCTTTGTCCACTCTATCCACCCACTATGCTCCACTGACAACACGGCCGATACTCGCAACGGTTCATTGTCAAATAGCGTGGATAATCAAGCCTCTGAACCCCGGCTCGTTTAACGTGCGTACACTCATGCAGACCAGTCAGCAGGTGTGCCTAACGCTGACAACCGACTCTCTGGCGACTGATTTCTGCTGCGTAAGTGAAACGCGTATCCAGGATTCCAGCAGTGTGATTCAACTAACTGCCCCGGGTATCTCAATGAGATATTTTCTGCGCACCTCAGGAGACGAAGCAGCTAGAGATGTGGGTCAACGTGGTGTAGTAATAGTCTTGAGTGACAAGGCTGAAACTGCCCTCTTAGACTGGATCCCTGTTAACAGTCATTTATGTGCTGTGAGACTCCAGGGATCAGTCGGCGTTCGGAAGGATAGCTGTGTTAAACGCAGTTTGTTTGTGATCTCGACATACGTCCCAACGGACTGCAGCTCACAAGCAGAAAGATGAGTTTTATGAGTAACTCGTCACCCTCGTTCGCAGCAGTAAAGGTTCTGACATTGTAGTGTTAGCTGGTGAAGTCAATACACAAGTTGGCAAACTTAGTGCTTCGGAAGCTTGTATAAGTGGGCATTGTGCTTTACCCACTGAGTGTACAGATAATGGGGATAGGCTTCTTCAGTTTTGTGCAGACAATCGGTTATTCCTGTCTAATGCAAATTTCCGACACAGCTCGCGTCGAATGGTGACATGGCGCTCTAACTCTACAGGTTCTTTGAGTCAGATTGATCACATCGCCGTAGGCTACCGGTGGCGCAGTTCTGTACGCTGTACTGAAGCACTTGTGGCGTCGATCTGATATTTCACTGAAGTTGAAAGGTCGTGTATACTGTGCCACAGTGCGTTCAGTTTTGTTGTATGGTTGCGAAACTTGGAGTCTGTATGCTGAAGATATTCGTCGTCTTGAGGTTTTTTACCATCGATGTTTACGTAGTATCGCTAAGATTGGATGGAATAGCCGATTGAACAATGCCGAGGTCAGAAATCTAATATTGGGTATTAATTCGGAGAACGTTTTGTCACAGCGTATCCAACTTAGTAGATTTCGTTGGTTGGGGCACGTGTTACTTATGGCAAACACACGTCTACCGCATCGTGTCCTACTCTCCGTTCCTACTCGGGAGTGGAAGAGACCATGTGTAGGTCAACAGATGACTTGACAGCGAGGAATGAGAAAGTGTACCTCAGACTTAGGAAAAGTAGGTGTTTCACGTCTTCGTGGTTGGGGTCCAAAAGATCCGTCTACCAGTTGGCTGGGAACATTGAAAGATATGGCTGCGAACCGTGGAAGTTGGCGATCGTGTTGTCACTTTCTTTCGAATCAGAATGATCGATCGATGTGCGTTTGTACAGTTAGACTGTGTATTCCGTGTGTTGGCTCCTAGGGCATTCTTTCCTTTCCCCACCCATGTAGGTCCAGTCCCTGTTCATCTCGTATATTCATACTTTCTAATTCAACGTGCAACTTGGTGAGAAAGGCAGTGGTCAGTGGGGCTTGCCTTACTGTTTAACGCTGTACGATGACGATGTGGTAACAATCCGGGCGACAGTGGGTTATTGTCTACCACCAAAGTAACCGATAATGGTGGGGATTCGAACCTTTATCCTCTGAGGTAATAATCAGACGGTCTAAGCCACGCAATCACCACCGATCATTGTTGACGTTGAGACCAAACTTTCAGACGGCCACGTTTACTAGTGTATACTAAGGACTTTTGATTTTTGTTTCTTCGATATTTTGAACGTGCAATAAGTGGTTGATCATTTTATTCATTCATGTTGTTGTTTTTGCAGCAGTTTTGCTTCGCTCTTCCTAATTCCACATCTAGGTTGGCATGGCGAGTCGCGTGATAAACTACTATCGCCCATTAAATCCCAGAGATCGCTCGTTGTCCCCGGCTCCACATGCCTCAAATGAACCCCCCGACCTCCCTTACGGATCCCTAGTTTATGTCAGTGGCACAGATAGCCCGTTCCTCGGCGTAATTCGACCTGGGGGCTGTCTACAGGTACGCGTAATTTGTATTCGTCGCCGTAAAATCTACATTTATTGCCGATATTTATCACGCTTTCCCAGTGATTTATCTCTCGAGGTTGATCTGGACCCGATTTTATAATTGTAAGCTTCTTACCCACTCATTTCGTGAGTGACCTTCATATTGAAATCGCTTCCGAATTTGCGTTGTGCCAGTGTTCTGATGCAATAAAGATTCCACTACATGGTAGAACACATTTGGTGCTTCCAAACCCGTTCAAATTTCGTCCCTCCATTCCAAAAAGTCCTGGCTTTTAACTAAGTAGTTTCTATAGGTGAATGGAAAAAGCTTCTGAGAAGCACACAATCGCTTTCTCGGTTATTGCCGCTGTTGAACGGCAATAGGATGTGGTACTGTGCTTGAGTAATTTTAGAATTTCCCATTCAACAATCTTTGTGAGATATAAACGCAGTCAGTTAGACGCTGCCGATGGGGCAAGTTGACAGTCATCAGCGATGCTTAGACAGGGGTTTCAAGGCCCATAGCTTGTCAGGGAGACAGTTTGGCCATCGCCGGTTTTAGTGGCCTGAGCAGTTTCTGTTGGATTTCGGAATTTTGAAAAGTCTTCATACATTCGTATGTATCTTGAGTGTCCGCGCTTGTTATATCACGTTTCATTTCCGTTTTGGATTGGTGTCCCAATAATGCGATTTCTTTAAAGAAAAACTTTGTATGACCCCCAGAAAATATCACATACATTCCCCCATTACCTTTTATTCTCCTCTACTCTCATGCGATTCCCCCTTCTATCGTATCCGTCATGGGATAGACGCTAGAAAACAATATGTACCGTGCTCCAATCTATCCTCACACAGTGCCAGGCACAGACTTTTTGCTGATTCGTAACCGGAATGGGATCAGCATTCGTCATATTCCGAATATCTTCACCGTTGGCCAAGAGATTCCTCTAATGGAAGTACCAGGTCCGAACTCGAAACGCGCAAACAACTTCGTGCGCGATTTTCTCCAAGTGTTTATTCTACGTCTGTTCCTACGAAGTACAGATGAACCGAAACGAATCAAAATTGAAGAAATTCGCAAGGCATTTCCAAACCATAGTGAATCTAGTGTTCGGAAACGTCTGAAAGTGTGCGCGGATTTCCGACGAACTGGTAAGTTTTTTCTCGTTTTTCTTCTGCATTTCTGGTTGTCACTCGAATTTAAGTACCGGGTGTGTTTCGATTTTTTTAGTTATCAGTCAGTGGTGTGTGACAGTAAAATTGGTGGACTTTGTGGGTCGAGGACACCAGGGAATGTTATATATATATACATATATATATATATATATATATATATATATATATATATATATATATATATATATATTCGCCTATCAAGTTATGATCCATGCACTGGAGCGACTAATTTAGACACTGCCTCGGCCCAAGACAGGACTCACGGATCGCAAGATAAACTCTAATGACACTCCATCAGTGACCGAAACAGAAGCGAGCTTACTATCACCACCATATCGGAACTTCAGGACCCTCTTGGTAGCACTTTGATAATGACCTTCAGTCCAGACAACGGCTAACGGATTACTCAGTGCCATGTGTAATTTGATCAGGCTGTTCAGAATAATGTACCTGAACAAATACCACTAAGCCCTCCTGTAAGGTACCTAGTCTCTACAGGCTGAACTAGCAGCGGTCATACAGTCAACATCGTGGATTCGAATCTCACCACTGACGTTTAACTTCCTTGATTGTTAACCTCGAATTAACTGCACCTCCTCCCTCTCCCTGAAATATCATGCTACTGTCGCGGTCAAATGAGGGAATTTCACGCAAAGGTCAACATTAAAAATGGATTATTTTCGGTATGCAGCAATTTAATCCAAAAACCTTGATATTAGACAACGAGTGTTTTTTCCTCATCCAGCCAATCTTGTGTTTGAATAGCATCTGTGAACCAGGATGGCTTGACATAGTGTGGAGGTGATTCATAATTCCAACAGCTCTACCATATTCATATCTCCGGACACTGCTAGACGAACAGTATGCCCCCTAGCGATCATTTCAAGTTGACTGGGTATTCATTGAGCAGCCACGCGAAGTTTCAGCAGTTTATCTGGTAGTATCTACGAAGCGAGACCAAAGTCGCCAAATTTTTTCTCAGGACTCTGACCACTCTTTACTACCCAACGAGGAATTTGCGCAATATATGTCCATCGTAAAAAGTTCGATTTCGAAGATTTACAAGCGGTCACTCATCGTGAAGGTTGGTAATGACCACATCTGAATGTTTCTGCCTTCTCTTTGAACGTTTTCGGTTAACAGTGTCAGCAGTGGGCTGGCTTATTATCAATAGGCGGTTTGGTTCGTTTAGTTGACAACACAATGATTCCGCGAACAGCCAACGCGTCTTCGCCTGTCCTGAATTGAGCTCAGGATTCGTGCACACCAAAGACCTAATCAAATGCCAGCTGTCGTCTGAACCGAATGAACCAATTGGGTTTGTTTCCAGATTAGCCACTCAAAAGAGCTGACTTTGAATAACAGGTGAACCAATAAGTGTGTGGGCCAAGGTTTAGTTATGACCATCATTCATCGTACATAAACTGTCGTTCCTGCGCTAATGAGTCGAGATGGTTCGAAGGCAGAAAAGTCTTCTCACTAGAGTTAGTAGGACAGTTTGAAACAAACAAACTTCGTCTACGAAAAGATACCTTTCGCCTAGTTTGATACTTTCTTTTGTCTTCGTGGGACGGGTCTGTATTGCCACAGTGCCTACTGTGTTCTATGGTTGTGTGTCATCTGATCTCGTCGTTTTCGAGGCCCTTAAGCAACTTTCCCTGTTCGACCATTGATGTCTCTAGAATCGAGGCCGTCATGTTGCATCATCTCAGTCAGTATCTCGGATGTTCCACACATTTCTGTCCATCATATACCCCTATGGTGCGGTGTTTGCGTAATCAGGACATCACCAGAAGAGGTGGTGCGGCGATCAGACTACAACGTAGCGTAGGGATACCCGCTGGCCTGAGTTGGTGCGTCCCGACTCCGATTGAGCGTGGCTGTTGACTAGAGATGTTGTAAAGTATGGCTCAGAATCGAATTCAGCAGTGCGAATGCTGTGCGGTGGTTTTAGGAAACTCCTGCAACTCCTAATTATCGAAACACAGAAAGACGGGCATTATCATCAAAATGTTTCGCCTAGAAGAACTTTCTCCTCTTCTCCATTTCCATGTTATAGTGCTGCCATCCTGTTCTTCATGCCCGTAAATACACGTGTTATAATCTACAAGACGTGTACGGTAGAAAGGTTGTTTATTAGAAATCGCTCGTTCGGACGCCGACAAAATCAATTAACTATTAGAATAATGCTCATTTTCATAATAGCTGTCCGGTCCACTCGAAAACAGTCGCTGTTCGGTCGGAGGATGCAGTCACGTGGTTCACATACCCTCCTTTACCTTTTTGCATTCAGTCCGTCTGACTTAGTCGCGTTCGTTGTGAATCCACAATTGTCCGTAATTGTGTTTTGAGCAATCAACTACTTATTTATTCAGTAAGTAGAATGCACACCTCACCACACACGTATATCTTAAAACTTGTTGAAGTGGTTGTTAACATCGAATGTCAATGATGGATGGGTACTACATTTGGTTTCAGTTTAAGGCAAACTGTTGAGAACTTATCCTGGTGCTTCACGCGTCCCACGAATGTATGTCCAAAGCTCGTTTTGATATGGAATACACTGATGATTTCTGATAAGAAGGGAGAAACTGCTGTACAGTGCGATTCCATTGCTATCCAATAATCACGGGCTATCTAACAAGTAGTGTAACGGTTGAGATGGAAGGTGACAATCATCTTCCATTCTTTGACGTTGATTTAAGGTGACGTCTGGTCGGTTCCAATCAAAGGAAAGTTCACAGGAAAGCAACATGGACTGGACAATATACAAACTTCCATAGCTTTGTTCCGATGGGTCAGAAACGAAACTTAGTACGATGCTTAGTTTGTAACCCTACAACTGTCTGCTCGGATGATATGCTAGGGGCCGAGTTAAGAACGATCCGCCGGATCCAGTCAGAATAGGTTACCGAAACAGATTCGTCGAGTGCATGAAAGGGGACCACAAGTGGAAAAGACAACCCGGCTCCTCAAACTTCTCTGCGAAGGAAATGCGGCAGCCGAGAATGTTAGCAGGGTTTTATCCACCACTTGTAAAACCGCTTTCCATGCTGCTAAGCTCAGATGCTTTTTCTCGACATCGACGATCACAAAATGTGAGGACAAGGATAAATAATCTTTGTTGATCTCTTCAGTGATCGTTTATCGGTTCGAGTGCACCTGTGATGCCACTCATATGAGTCGAATGACAAGATGTTTATCCAAGCGTATTAAGGAGCGCCAACCACGTTGGTTTCAATGTGGAGAAAGAGCAGCTGTACCAAGTTCCATTCTCGCTGATCTGTCAGACTTAAGCCACACGGTTGATCCGGTTACGTCATTCAGCATCCTATGCAGGGTTCAACCGAACGAATCAAAGCCAGTGAAGTATAGGACAGACGAGGCAGTCAGAATCCGACTACTACGGCCATAGCTTTGTTCACAAAAGAAGTTGGTCCAAACGCCTGAACTTTCATGGCCATAGATCGATGACGTCACCCTTCAATGTGTTCCCGATTCAATCCTCTAACCGTGACACACAATTTTACCGTGTCCCCTGTTTATCGGTTGATTGATCGGCTAACCAATCTGTTGACTGTTTGATTGATTCACTTACTGATTATACGCGTTTTTCCGTCCCTTCATTTTGTTTGCATATAAATTTTCGTTTGATTGACTGTCCTTTTGGACTCCACGTTTCACGCGCAAACCTCAGGTCATCCGACCAACCTGCACTCGGAAGCACCAGACTCGAGTTTCGCTCTTGTTAGAGCTCATCAGTGGTGCATATCCTCCTTGGTGGAGGATTAACAATCTCACACTACTCGCAAGTAATTGCGTGACATATGCATATAAATTTGATTGTAATTGGCTTGAGAATGTAATAACCGGAAATAGATGTTCACCCGTGCCTTATTTTCTGATGTAATGAATGTGCTCTTTCCATTGGAACGTCCTCTTGATCTCTGTTTTACTCAGGTTCTGATGCCAGTTGGTGGGTACTGCGGAGTGATTACCGTCTTCCGTCCGAGGAAGAAGTTCGTTATCTGGTCTCCCCGGAAGATTGTTGCGCACACTACAGCATGTTGGCCGCGGAGCTTCGTTTGAAAGATGCAGGGTACGGGGAGAAATCGATTTTTGTACTTGACGAAAATCAAGAAGACGAAGAAGAAAAAGAGGGTCAAGTGAGCTTGAATGAGGAGGAAGAGCGTGCGGAGGATTTTTTTATTTCACTTGTTCGCATTTACGGTGACGCTTGTCCTTCTGCTCTGTAGGTAGACATCCAATCGATCATGGAAGAAACAGGATTCTCCAATGAGACTTACTGGAATAGGCCCTGTGACAGAGGATTGAGATCATATTTTCGTTCGATAATGAGAAGCCATAGCTCATGAACAACTAGCGTTGCCTGAAGTCTCCAGTATGGCTTCGCAGTTCAGGAGGTACAGTGTACGCAGGTTCTATCCGAAACCGACAATCGCATTAATTCACTATGTCACTTGTTTTTTATCAGTCGCGTCCCGCGAAAGAATTTATGCTGTAAATGGAGACTATCAAACACGGCTTAGTCATCCGGAGACCAAGGTACAAACATCTAAATGCCGAATAGTTTACGAAAATATTTCGTTTAAATCGTTCTACGACTGCACCTCGGTTTTTGGTACAGATTTTATTATCACAGGAATAATTCTGTCTTATGCAGTTTTGTTTATCTAAGATTGCAATGTTCACATCACGCATATCATATCTGAGCTGTGACCTGTAACTGAGGAGTCCTTTCAGACGTTTGAGATGCTCCGTTATTTGAGGTCTGAGGTCTCGGTGTTGCCGGCACGCGTTCACGGTGGTGTGCTTACACTAGGTTCGGCCGCAATATGAGCAAGGCACTGATCCAAGGGATATATGATATGATAGAAAATCAACGTGCATTTTTCGCATCCAAAATTCCGACGCTGTGAGCCGGATGTGAAAAGTGCGAGTGGATTTTTCACTACATAAGATTCAGGCTTCTCGTGCCATAACACAATAACACGGATAAACAATACTTCAAGTTTGGTCTCCTCCAAATATGTAAATGAAAATGCATGGCCACATTTCTGTGGAATCAATGGAACCCCACAAGAACGATTATTCCAGTCGATGTGGCCTTCCCACGAGCATGTCTGCGAGTTTATATCCTGGTCTTCGATTAGTTTATGCTTGAACTGACTATTCACTGAAGGTTATTCGTCTGGCACGTGATAAGCTAAGAAAACGCAAGGAGTAACCTAGATTAACTGGTATACAGAATCCTCATTGTCGGAGTACGAGCAACATTAATTCACTGAATATATTCATACCATCATGTGCTCTGGTTTTTTAGCCTGGCCACTTTCATCGTGGTGGCCCTTGCGAGCCGAAGATACGAAGGTTCTCAGTGTTTGGACACTGAAGTCTTCAGAGTATTACTTGAATTTGATAGCGTTATCCAATCAGCGATTCTGAGGTTGACGCTAGAATACTGCGTACGAGTTTCCGAACGTTTGTCGAGAAAGGTAGTGGTCAGAAGATGGGCACACATTCGGGTATCAGTTACGTTATGCATGTTAGTTACTTGATAGTCTTACGTAGCTACTTTTCCCAATAGCTTTACAGTTCATTTTCGGCTCATCATCTTTATTATCTGAAGTGGATCAACAGTGATAATAATGGTGGGTCAATGAGCACTGCCTACCATATCGTCCCTATATTGGTTTACGTTTTTCCACTCGTTTTCTCCTAATCACAGCCAAAAATGGAGGACGAAGTTCGTGCTGCCCCGTGGAACACTACACGGGCCTATTTGGCATCACAGCGTGGCGGTTGTTTCCTGGAATTGCATGGCGCAGCTGATCCGACCGGTTGCGGTGAGGCGTTCTCCTATTCGAAAACATCCGCCAAACCCGGTGCCTTATTCCGTCAGGCGGGTGGTGAAGTAGCTCGTGGCCTTTTGAAAGGCAAAAAAACGGTGACAGGGACGGATGCAGATTTGCGTAAACTGCACCTGCGTGATGCGCGTGCACTGCTCCGTTCGTTCGGGATCAGTGAGATTGATCTGAAGTCTTTTAAACGGTTAGTTCATTTTTTTAACTGTTTGTCCGTCATTTATGTTTCTGAATTCGGTCTTGTCCAGTGGTTGCTGGTCCTCAGCATACTGAACTTGTACGTGGCATAAATTGAAACACAAAAAGGAATTGGTAGGCGGAAAAAGAATGCCGTAGAGAAATTAAACCGACGAAGTGAGAATCCCAGCACAAGCGCTCAGCTAACCGTGGAACAGATCCTTCGATATGTCATTTCATCAATGGATCATTGGTGGTCCTTTGGTATAAGTTTTGAACTTGCAAGTCTGATGTGTAATGTTGGCCCACGTTTGTGGTGGCAGGCAGCACACCACCTTCGCCTGATCTTTTACAGCTTTCTGCCGCTCTTCACTCCAAGTCTGGGAGCCATGTTTGCCAACTCTCCGAAAGAGGAAAGTGCTCTTGGATAGGAGTGAAGAAAGAGTATTCACAATCATTTACAAACCGAAACTGTAAACCAAGCAAGTGGTACACGAATGAATTTATTAGGGAGATTTCTGTCTTCTCTCACATGTGAAGAGCATGACCTCACTCACCGTGGGATTAGTATTGTGGGGAGTTACGTCAGTCAAATCTGTTTTTTGAGATTGTCTCACTTCACACCGTTTACGTCCAGATAGAGCGAGCTGGGGCCTGCAAATTAGCCCGTCTATAATGTTCTTTTGCCTCCAGACAGACTCTTT
Source organism: Fasciola hepatica (assembly GCA_948099385.1). Classification (NCBI taxonomy): domain Eukaryota; kingdom Metazoa; phylum Platyhelminthes; class Trematoda; order Plagiorchiida; family Fasciolidae; genus Fasciola; species Fasciola hepatica. The sequence continues at coordinate 17,312,489 of CANUEZ040000048.1, forward strand.
CTCTTGTTGACTTCTTTGATATTCCTTTTGGCCTTTCGCAATATTGGCTCAATGTCTTATATATCTCAGACGCTCTTCTTATGAAGTGGTGTGTGTGTGTATATGTGTGTGAATGAACAGTTCAGGTGTTTTTGATGGCTGATGAAAGATTGGCGAAACATTGATGTTGTTCGAAGCTGAAATTGACGCCACCCCGGCGATCTAAAAGCGAAGCTGAGTGGGGATAAGTTGATGGAAATGCAACAAGTTGGTTGACGTTGAATGGGAAAATCACAGCAAATTGGTCATCGAATTGATACAGTTATTTTTGGTTCTCTCCTAGCTTTGTCATACTGGACAGTATAAACCGGGCCAGTCATTTGTGGCGTGTCGGGCTTCCACGGCGAGGTTCACAAAATCCAAGTAATCAGAGCTTATAAACACACATCATGATCAACGGGGCTCTTGTATGTACACAAATTAATAATCCATTTGATAGCAGTATTTGTATTTCTCCCCGTACTTTGTCCTAGCAGTGGTTGTTTTCACTCCCGAGTTAGTTTGCTGCTGAGAAATAGCAATCAGCAAGCCGCCGTTAATGGTTGTTCCAACGGAACCAGATTCATTGAAGTCTCACATTTGAGAGACCAAAGTGGATATAAGAGAATAAAACGCAAGCAGGTTAGCGGTGAATTTTACGCTAATCTTCGGCATATCGCTGAGCAAATACTACATGAGTTGCTATCCAACACGGGTACTGTATGCAAAGCTCTGCCAAACTGACCAATATAAGCAGTTTTCCACAGTGAGCGAGTCCAGTTTGGTTGATATACATCCAATGGTCCCATCGATGTACGTCGGTAGCTCTATCCGATCACCTGGTGGTTAAATAGACCATCTTTGAAGGTATAACCTGCAAATTCTGGTGTCCTTCACCGTCTTTCAAAGCGGAAAATGCAGCAATTTTTCTCACTGTATATTACAAATAAACAAAATGTAACTACTGCTGCCGTTTCCAGTAGTATTATTGGAAATTCGAAGCTCTAGGAGTGTACCCACTCCCGAAGATCACGCTGTACAGCCTAAAGAACGACGGTGTAGGTTGTATTAAAATATGCAGAGAATATTAAACGGACATTCGATAGACTTACGAGAGCTGTAGCTTAACTTAACATATTTATGATACTCTCTAACTACAAAGTTTTACTTCAAAGCTGAACTAAAATAGCGCTTTGGTTGATACTCCATGAACAACCGAATGGACTCTGTTGTTTAGGGTGCATGCTGCACATTTGAGGAATGCATTTGTGATGCCGTACACAGCATTTCTGCTTGCACTTTAGCTGTTCTTCACAACCGAGATGTACGGCCAGAAGTCACTCATTGTGCTTTTATGTAACCGCATTCCTCTTTTAAATTCAATAATATTTAGGGCATTCATCAGACAGTGTTGCGTTCAAGCTAGTCGTTGAGGCTAGCCCAGATAGCCCAGAGGTTGAAGTGTCAGAATTTCTAGGATCCGTATCGGGTTAGGATCCTTAATTGGAACCTGTTCAATGTTCACAACTGATGAATTTAAATGCAAACAGAATAGCTGCAGTTTTTAAAAGATTGTACGTGCTGTTATATACTTATACTTACTTCTACTCTTACGCGACTATCTCCCGATAGAGGATGAGTCGGCTCCACGAGTCTCTCGTATCATAGCTGATCATGCGCGGTAGTTGGAACGAATTCGGTGCAGATCGCGATTCAGTTTTTTTTCCATTGGACCGACCATAAGCCTAGGCGCTCTACATCCTTCACGACTGTATTGATCCAAGTTTTGAGCTTACCACCAAGGCGACAGTGTCATTCGGGACAGGGTTTGGTATGGAGTATTTGTTTGGTTAATTCCGTCACGGGTCGCCCTAAGATATGACCTAGCCACCGGAGTCGACGACATTGGAAGAAGTCTGAGAGTTCGTCAATTTCACAGCACAGTTTCCTGACTTCATTGTTGTATACTTCGTCGTGCCAGTTTGTTTTTGAAATACGTCGCAGGCACCAGTGATCGAACACCTCCAGTTTTCTAGCGACCAGGGCGTATAGCGGCACAGTAGATACGCACCCTAATCCGAAGGTTGACTTCATCGCGGGTCCACAACGCCCGTCGTAGCTGGAGAAACGCTTTCCTGGTGTCGTCTATCCGGAATGTTACTCCATCCTTCGCCTGACCGTTGTTCGGAAGCAGTGTAGAGCCTAGATACTTGAATAGTGGAACGCACTTGATCAGTTTGTCATTAATGGACAGCTGCTGAGATGGTGCCCCTGGGAAAGTTGACATATTTTTGGTTTTCATAGTGTTTACTTCTAGGTCGATGGATTTTGAAAAGAAATCGCTTCGGTCAAGGATTTATCTGAGGCGTGGCAGGAGAGTTCGCTAGCACAATAAAGTCATCTGCGAATTCTATGTCCGAGATGTGTATCTCCTGACTTAGTTGGATACTGGAATAGTCAGTTAGTGCCTGTCTCATTGTCAAGTCGATCGCGTAGTTGAATATTACCGGTGAAAGTGGGTAGCTCTGTCAGATGCTAGTGATGAGTGTGAATTCGGGGGACTCTTCACCGTATAGCGTCCTCTCAGAGGTTTTGCGGGTTTATCGGGTACCCCGTCGGATTCCATTATCGCCCAGAGATATTCCTGGTTAACTGAATCGAAAGCTACCCGAAAGTCAATGAAACAGGCTACCGTTGGCTGCTGGGACTTGTGGCGGTGCTCCATTGTTCAACTTAGGGAGAAAAATTGGTCCACACAACCTCTACTACAGTGAAAATCCCCTTGGTCCGGTCGGGTGCGGCGTTTTCTCTCAACAGAGAAGCAGTTGAGTAGCGGCACGCAGAAAATCTTTGCAGCCACGTTGATCAGGTTGATTCCCCTATAGTTCGCGCACACTGATTTGTCCCCTTTGGGGTGGGCAGCAAAACAGACGTGTCCCAATCAATCGGTAAGCCTTTTTCCGCCATATTGAGTCAAATAGGATGTGTAATCTGTCGATCAATGTCAACAGGCAGCACTTGTAGACTTCACGTGAAGTGCCATCTTCTTCAGCAGCTTTTTTGTTTTTCGGCTGATTGACAACTGTGGTGGTTTCGATTATGCTCGATGGATCGCAACTGACATCTTACGGCTCTGCAAGAACTGGGGGTTGTAGGGCAGTCGTGTGATCTGATGGTCGGTTGAGCAACCGACCGAAGTACTCTACCCACCATTCTATTTCTTTTGTGCTTACGTATGAGCTGACCGGCTGTGTCTCGCAGGAGTGACTCCTGCTTGCATCGTCTACCCGACGCGGTACTCTCGACAGTCTTCTACAGATGAAGCCCAACTACACTTCGCTAAGATATGGTCGACTCGACGCGAAATGCGACCGTCGTTGGAGTACCACGTTAGTAAATACTTTTTAGGGTGCTGCAAACGATCATTCTGTTAGTCAGTCAAACTGACTAAGCGGTCACTATTCTCACAGCGTTAACCAAGGCCGAATTTCCCCAGGTCGCGCCGCGTTGACGAATCCGACAGGCCTGTGCGAGCGTTGCATTCTCCTGCAATGAACAGAATACCACTTCCTTGGACCTGGTAGATTAAATCTTGAAGGCTGCCGTAGAATCCATCTTTTGTACCGCTGTCCTCCGCGTTGTTCGGAGCATAGACCGCAATCACCGTTAAGTTCTGAGGAGAGCCTTGGAAACATGCCAAAACAAGCCTTGTTGAAATCGACTATTGTGCTGTTGGCTTTGTTGGGGAATGCGACACCGTGACGCCCGGAGTTGTCCTTCGGGCCGCTATGATAAATCCATTAAGTTGCCTCTTCTGGAGCTTTTATGCACCGAGTGCTGGAGTTAGGTGTGTGGACTTCTGAGAGACAAGCTATGTCGATTTTGTAGCTGTGCAGTGTCCTTATTGTGAGGCTTCGGCTGCTCACGTCTAATGGTATTCGTACATTCCAACAACCTATATAAGTCTGTTTCCTACGGTTGAGTATTCCAGCTTGTTGTCTTGACACCTCGACCGCTGGAACACGAGGCGCTTCGCTTGCCGGAGATGGCGTAGCATGATTAGAGTGCACGTTTCCAAAATCATTCATTGAGAATCACGGGAATATAGTGCGAGGCGGTGTCCACACCACCGCCCGGGGCTGTTGTACCACTCGGTCGTCCAATACGAAGTAGAAAGTGGGTTGACAATACCTCAATCGGCCTTTATGTTCGATGATGCACCTTTAGCCATTGCACACCCAAGTGCAGCCTACAAGGCAGCAGGGTTGTTCCAGATGAGCCGGTGGCCTGCTGCGCGGCTCATTCGCCCTTTCCGGAATACCGGGTGGGCTAGGTTGGATAGCTCTACATTGTAGCAGTTGGGCCAGTAGATCTCGTCTGCCTACTCAGAAATTTCTGTCTTCGATGTCGAACACCATATCACCAAGGTTTTTGGACGTTGGTTACTATCGACGTGGTTTTTCCCGTCTGTCGATCGGTTTACCGGGTTGTGGCTGCGGATTAATACTTCAGCTTCGTGGAGCCACAGGTGGGAGCTGGGTAAATGATGGAGACTAAGGAGATGGAGGTTGCTTCGAGGGACGCGATAGTCTACAACTCCAAAGTGCTACTTCTGTCAGATACCCCATACACCCCTGTACTGTTATATCTACTCAGACTGCTCCCTTTCATTGTTTAACAGTAAAGTACCAGTTTAAAATTACTCAGCTTGTATTGCTATTCAAGATATATACACCGAAATTTCATGTAATTTGCATTCACTATCGTCATTAGCTATTGAGGGTGGTCTTGGAAAAAACTACTGGTTTCACTGAGGCCCAGAGCCAGGTGTTTGCGAGACATTTGTGAGAATTGGAATGTGTTCCTGGGGTCACATTGAATTCCTAATTAAAAATTTACACCGTTCATTTTTCCCTCTAAGGGTATTCGATTTAACCCCTAATACAACTGTAACCTATTCCCTACTGTGTTTCTGTGACGTCCAGCTCTAGCATCGAGATGTTGCTGATCACAGAAGTTTATCATTATTATAAAGGCTGCCACTGAACGGATCGCACTGTTTGAATTGGAAGTTACCATCAACATGAAATAAACTAAATTCATGATCGCTAATTTTAGCATCCCGGATGGGATTGGTAGTTTTTCAATCTACTAGCTAGGAACGTGTTTTATTTAATTGCACACAACTAATTTCGATTTGGAACCTGAGTATTTCTTGTCTGTTGTCTTCCAATTCGCCGTTGTTTCATGTACGCACGTACATCATTAAATTCAGTGGTGTAATGTTTTTCTACTTTTAAGTTGGGAAATCATCGATATGGTCCGTTTCACATCAACGGAACGAGCCAAACAAGGCGAAGAAGAAGGCTCGGCCAAGTTTGCTCGTGGTAACCGTTTATCCATGGGTGAACAAGTTCGTTGCTATCGAGAAGAATGTCAACGAATCTTCGACCTACAAAATCGTGTTCTGTCCAATCCGGAACTACTCAGTTCAGACGAAGAAGTCAGCAGTGAAGAGGATGAGGAAGACGCAGGTGAAGCGGCCACGGGTCGTCCTTGTCAGTCGGGCACGAGCGTCGGTGCTGGTTCACATGGTGCTGGTACCTCGGCGGTGGCAACCACGACTAATTCCATTTCAATTGGTGGTGTACGACTTTCCAGTCTGTCATCTTCGGCCCGGTCCTATTCGGCCTCAATGAATCGGAACATCGAGGCGGTCATCTCCAATCGGATGTCTGTGTCCGAGTTTGAACAGCGTCGAGAGGATGCAGATCGGGAGAAATTGAAACGAGCTTTGGAAGCCGGGGTGTGTTTCTATTAGAAATGTGTTTCCCACCTCCTCGTTTATTCTTGGTTGCTGTCTTGAACATTCTCGGTTTCATTATTCATGCACTTATAACAATGATATTTTGATCCATATGCTACCCTTTGTCGAGATATTCGATTTTCCTCAGTTATGTGAACACGTAGAATGAAATTGCACTCGTTATTGCATGTAGTTTGATCCGGAATACAGTTAAGAGTTCAGTCCAAACAATTACCAACCATATACCGTGTGCAGTGGTTTTGGCTTCTATCTCTCAGCGGCAGTCTCAGTTGGAAACTATGGAAAACAAGAGTATAAAGAGAGTAAGAAGAGAACTACAACTAGTATCGAGTCGATGAAGAATTTTTGTGAGTACGAGAGCGCTACTGATCGCGACACCTAGCCATATTCTCCGACGCATCTAATCACAGAGTGAGAAAATCTCCTGGATTCCTAACGCGCCTCACGTGGTCAAGCCCACTGGTTAGGCTTTCCATGCCATGGGTTGGCCACCCTTACTCATCTTCCAACTGTTACCCGCCTCAGCGAATAGAGCGCGCCGAGGAATCCTATCCAAGAACGTGCCTCAACCGTCTTAGCTAAGCGGCCTTACGTTTCATCCAATGTGAGAGGGAAACGTGATGATAGATCGCAGGATTTTGACTGTTTGGCTTTCTGGAATCGGTCAACGTCATCGAATTTATTTTGGCTGGTCATTCTTTCCCCCATGCATTCGAACTATCTGTGACAACATTGGTTTCAAAGTTGTCCTCATCATTCGGGGATCTTTTATGGGCAATTTGTATTAGCGTTTCTAAACTCATACTAATCCCGTCTAACGTGATACTAATATGAAAGCTAGTAATTTTAATATTCAATCAGTCAGTTAGGCAAGCACGCAATCGATCGTCTATATAACCCCAATTTGTCACATTTTCAGAACCTCGTCTGGACACACACCATAGACACGTGTTTTGTCAAGTGGTTCGCACACCATCGGTTATTCACTTACGTTACTCACATTCGATTGGCCGTACCGCGGTAGCTCAGTCGGTAGAGCATCTGCTCGGTAGGTGAAGTGTCGCCGGTTCGATTCCGGCTTGAAACTTTGGACCTCCGGGTGTGAGAAACGCAAGCGGGTTTTTCATCATATATATGGGTCTCCTTTTCTGTCCTCAAGTGAAATGCTATTGTAGATCATACTGACCACATCCGTTGTAGCACGCAACTGTTGCTCTAAATGGTGACCACTTTACAGCCAAAGGGTTGTGTTCACGTATTTTTGCGCGAATGTCATTATCGTAGTCATGTGAGTTTTGGATCGGTGAACACTGCAAATGTGTGTGATGGCGTCGACAGTTACTGCGGTCGTCTCCCCCCCCCCTCCCTCAACCTTTGTCTCAACAAGCACGACCCCATTCTGAGGACCACAAGTAAGTGTAAAATGAAAGCACAAGTTAGCCCTAGAGCGATATATTTCAAACGGTCGTATTATGCCCATAGTAAATCACAAATGTCTGCCCCTCCCCCCGCCCAACTAATCAGGATTCCGGTCTTGGAAACAAGCGCCCTCGTAAAACTAATCCCGCCGGTCTTCCCATCAAAGGTTCCGCCACAGCCCCCGGATCCATAATGGACCACGGCACGGACTCAAACCCGGCGACTGTGAGCACCACAGCCGCAACCGGAATAGCCGGTAGCGGCAATAGCAGCAATGTTTATGAGGCGAGCGCTCAAGCAGCTGGCACAATTCTTGATCTGCCTCCACCGTGGCCGAACGCGACGCGGAAATTGTTGCGGATCATGCGAACCTATTCTGAGGATGGGCAACAGTACACACGAACTGAGCTGGTTCCTTGGTCACCGGTGGTAGAAATCTATCTGAAAATTCGTCAAACTCGAAATGACGAGTTCATTCACAATTTCGTTGACTCTGATAATCAGTTTCGGGAGCAACAACGAAAGGAGAAACGTCGATTACAGGTATGTACACGTGTGTGTGTGTGTGTGTGTGTGTGTGTGTATGTGCACGCACGTTCGCGTGTGTATGCTTGCTAAGCTCTTTTCGTTGTTCGGTTGGCAAAATCCGATCCTCATCGCCTACTCTGGAATTAATTTAGGCTCGTAAGTCGGAAATTCCCATTTTGATTCATCCTATCTCGCAGTTTCTAGTCATCTCTGTATCGGTTTCTTGATGATTAATCGTTCACTGTTTGGTTCAGCTCACGGTGGTAAGGAATGTGCCTGAAGACGCCTGATTTCGTCACATAGCTTTTTGTAGGCAAAATACATTTGTATGTTTACCAAACACTTCTCATTGATTACGTCACCGGTTTCAATCGGATTCCGGAGAATCCGATGGCAGAATTCTCTGCATTTACGTGGCTCACGCGTCCCACGCACCAACGCATTGCATCTGAGACCAATTTTCATGCGACTTTTGCATGCTTACATATAAATGCGATGGAAGAGATGCACCTCATAGCCTCAAAGACCCACCGCACTATCGGGTGCGGCAGGCAACCAGACCCCAGTGGAGAACGACACAGGGTTTCAATACTATTCGAAATGTGTGCGCAGTCCACCATGCACACACTTATGTCCGTTGCTTAAGAACCATATGTCACATTTCAGGAACCTTGCACTATAATGATGCTCGAACTCCGCCGTGCACTGAGGCTATACTGGTGCACAGTACAGTGTGGATTTGGCAGCTCATCGCCAAGAACAATTTGACAGTCCAGCCCAGTAATCAAGGCACGTAACACGATTCATACGAAGCGTATCTGCGTGTGCATGCTACTCGACTCGTTATAGTACCTAGGCCATTGAGTCCACCATTCCGAGTCTCAGAGCTATGGATTCTGGTTATTTTTGATAGTGTAGTGGGCCTTTGTATCTACGGGGTACACCATTTCCGATTCACTCGTACGTGTTCCGGAGATGGCAAAACAATATACCGATACTTCTAGGTATGTACGTGATTGAAAAGTCACATCAGCATCGTACTAGTTGAAAGTTCATGTGTTCTTGTATTGATATTGACGCAAGCCAACTGTTCCCATCGGCAATCGAATTTCAGGTCCTATTTAAAGCACACCGTCTTAGATGTTCGTCCCAAGGTCGTCCGACCAACTAAAATCTTGGCCTATGATGCCCGTGTAATGGACACAGTGATTAGCACTATTTTATTTGAGTGCCATGGGAATACGCAGACCCAAGATCTTTTAACTTATCCGTTCTCATCTCCTCCGCTCGCTTGTAATTCTCGGCCCGTAGGACCAACTGCGTCGGCTACGCAAACAACAAGCCCAAATCCGTGAACGCGGTGGGGTTCCAAGTGCCACTGGTGTCAGCGGCGGATCGCTTGCGTCTGGTGCTCATCGTCCCACCAGCACGGGAGGTCTTACTGGTCCGGATGCTGCAGCTCGGCGGCGTCGCCGGCATAAACCGCTCACCTCGGCATTGGTCAAAATGCGATGTGGCGCGTGTGGTCAAACTGGTAGGTATTTTATAAAGAATGTACTCCCGACCTCGCCTCCTCCCTTCCCCACCCACCCCTCGCTACGAGGATGATGCTGCTGTTTATTTTTCCAAATTGTACAATTTGTGTTTTCCTTGGTCTATTCATTCTGCGAATTCAAAGCAAGATTGTGGGTTTTCGGGATTATTTCCTCCGGTGTACACTCCATTGTTTCGTCTACTTTACTCCTAAGCAAGACCCACGGGACTGTAGAATAATGGTTTTTCTTGTGTTCTATTGAGTGTCACTGATATTCGGATCCCTGTCCGACACCCGAAAGATAGATCAATAAGCAATAAAGTCATTTCATTTATGGTTGAACTCTGATGCGTATAGGATAGCAGACAGGTTTAGCTCGTATGCTTGAATCCCTTGTCATCGATGTATGTCGTGTCCAAGAGACTCGCATTCAAGACTCCAGTTCCATCATCCGACCGATACCCCCATTTAATCCTTCTATGAAGTTTCACTTATGCTTTTCTGGGGCCCTGAGGCTATGGCTTCTGATCGTGCTGGTGTTGGCACAGTTCTCAGTGAAGGTGCTGAAGCAGCACTACTAAGCTGGATCCCATACGACAGTCAGTTATGCGCAATGAGGCGTAGAGGTTCGTGCAAAATGAACAGTTGCTGTCCCGATAACTGTAATCTGTTTGTCGTCTCTGCGTATGCAGCCAAAGATAATTTCTGTCACAAACTACATGACATCTTGCGTAAAGCGAGCTTTTGCTGATATTGTGATCTTGGCGGGTTGCCATCGAACGAGGTGCATTTAGGAGGCCCTCTTGGGCTAGATTCCTGTCGTTCGGAGAACGGAGAACGGGTTTTGGCTCTATGCTCTGACTATCACCTGTTCTTGTAACTGCTCCTAACACCGATATGCCACTTGGCGTACCCCCTCTTCGAGTCAGCAATAAACCCAGATGGACAAAATCACAATATGTCATAAAATGACAAGGCTGAATACAAGACTACCGATAGTACTGGTGCAACCCCTCTACTCCACCCACGCACTAGTTTTGCACTAAGCCGACCATAGGCTCCGATGGGCGTTCTAAGCGCGTGCAGCAATGACAGTTAGATTGTGATCAGCTTTCCAAACCATCTCGCTTGTCTGTCTTTCAAAATGCGCTAGCTGAAAAGCTGGATATAGCCCCGCATGATGATATCAACCAGCACTAGTCGCTTCTCAAGGGTGCTTTGCACTCCGCTGACCGGGTGAATTGTGGCCTGTTTCGTCTTGCCGCAACACTGGATTTCTGCTGAATCTCTGGCCCCTCTCGATGCACGCCAGTAAATCCCATCTGAAAGCGAGTATAACGAAACACAGCTCGTACTGAGACGTGTAATGAAGGCAAATCTTTGTAGGAACGATGAAGCTTGATGGTCGCAACATATATATATATATATATATATATATATATATATATATATATGTATATATATATATATATATATATATATATATATATATAATGCTAACATGTACACAGGCGCATCAAGTTAAAAAAGGACAATTACGCTACTTGTTCTAACCTATTTTTTGACCATACAAATTGTGCCTTGCAAATGTAGTACATATCACTTTTATTTGAGGTGGTTACAAGAGATCTGGTGATATTGTTGATAACCTCTTTTATGATTGTTAACAAACCGACAAGTTGTCGTGATCAAGTAGAAGTGCTGTCATGATCTTCAGTTGATTTGGCTCTCGGTAATGCACGGTAGTCTCTTCTCTATCACTCTGACGACAGATTAACAGTACATATTAGGATTGTCAGTTATCAGTTCCTAAGAGCTGAGTAAACTTGCGTTTTTTTTGGTGTTATCTTCGTTAGTCGATAATGCGAGGATGCTTTTTCAGATTTGCCGCAACACCGTTTCCTCACAATCCCCCAACATTCAAAAATAACAGCTTATGAAACCCTTCGAATTTGCTTTAACCTTCTGATTGTTTTCTTCATTTCCGCAATTCCCCTGGACTTCCTGGTTGCATGAAGGCAGTAATATTGCCCGCTTCAGTACTCCTGGTTTTTAAATTTTTCTCCCTTAAGTCATCATCGTCTTATTTTAACTATCGGCTCTTCTCTGCTTACTGCCTAACTCAGGTCATATGCGCACCAATAAGGAATGCCCGATGTACGGTAAGAGTGGAACTGGGGCAGTTGGGGGCGATTTGGCCGGTTCACGTCGTGGTCTTGATCGATCTCGTGCTCGTGGTGGCCCCGTCTCACGTGGTCATTTGGACGGATTGGGTAAATGCGAAGCAGATGCAATTGCCGCGGCCCAAGCGCTAGCTTCACGACCCGTCTGTGAGTTGTTGGCCGAGCAAGAGGAACACGAGTCTTCCGAGCACAAGCCCGCACCCACAACTGGTCCGGTCGAAGTGGACGGTGCATCACAGGATCGCATTCATACCAGTCGAGAAGAAGAATCACATGATTCGGCTCCTGCTTTTGGCGAGACAGATATGACAGTACGTTTTTTGTACTTTTCGATCCGGTTTGAGAGGAAGTAAAATTTCATTTTCGCCAGTTAATCGCTTGGTACAATCATACAGCGTAAAGAAGCTGGTTTGGTATTGTCAATAGCATATCTAATTTTCTTTGTATTTCATGACCAAGCTTTGGTAGAGCAGAACAATTACACCCATAACGACTGGGCCTTACTGTACCGTCCTAGATAACCGGTATCCAAAACCTTAAAACTTGGAGGTGCAAGGGACCATGTAGAGCCACAGGTCAGGTGTGGTAGCCAGCCACGCTTATGTTTCCAAAACGTTACTAGGATAAAGCTTGCTTTCTGTCGTTGATCCTCCGGATAATACGTTGCCATCTGTCACATAACATTTTCTAACCTGCGAATGGGACAAACAGAGGTTGTAAAGATAGGTTCCAACAAGAAAGCATGATCTGATCCCACACTTCCGGCCACGGTACTGATAGAGCGGCCAAGTTATTCTGGGTATATTCACCCTATAATCTGTCCCAGTAAATCCGAAGCAAACAGTGCTGTCAAACATTTTGTTGCCATTCCTTCTGATCATCGTTTCACTCATTTGCACGATAGCGAAGCTGACAAATTAATCAGTCAGCCTCGGCCTCAGGATTCTATTGCGGCCACCAAACACGGGCAAGTTGTGTACTTTTCATTCAAACTTATTTGTCACGCATTCCTTAAAATTCGAAAAAAGGGTTACTCGCATCCTGCCTTTTGCCAGTGTGCCGGAATGGAACTATGAGGAGATGGTCCTGTCTTTGAGAATGATTTTTGGTGTTCATCCCGATAGGCAGTGGGACCCAGTCCATCGAAACACTGATGATTAGACCGTCGGACCAACTACGGATCACACAGACACATACAAGTGTGCACGTACAACGAGTCATCGCATTTGAACACGTATGAGTGATCTGCTGGATCGGATCGAGAATCTGGAAAGAACACACCTGTCGACAGACCCAACCTTTCTGTTGGAGCGAACATGAGTTCTACTGCCCGTGATTCCTCCGCATTACAGACCCCAACTTACGCTTTTAATATGATCAGAGAAGTTGGTATTTGAGTTTGATAACCGTTCGAAGAAGTTGCACAGTATCTAGTTTTTCTCTCAGTGGGCTATGAAAAGCTCAACGACCGCTCACAGTGTGTGCAACAGTGCGTACTTTCTTTTGCGTGGTCTACTTCTGTTTTCCTTAAATCGCGTGGTTATCACCTGTTAAGCTGTCTGTCTAAAATGGAACTCGATTCGGCTGTACAAGATTATGGTTCTCATACATTGATTGTTGTGATTGAAGTTATTCGGTTAGTGGCCCTATTCTCGTGTGAGAATAGCGGCGTCGGTCTGTGTGTGCTAAGGCCGTCCGAAATAAAATACGCGAACGGTGTTATGCCTTTAAGTGGGAATTCAGATGAATTGCAAGTCTCTCTAGATAGTCTAAACAACAGTGCAGCGATGTTTGGGATGCGTTTTACACTCTCTAGTAAAAAGTGCAGTTGCAGGGCTGAGTTGGCCCTACACCGAACCTTGTTCTGGCAAGGGAAGCTCTGGCTGATGTAAATAAGTTTCTGTACCTCGGATCAGTTACATTTCACCAAATGGTTGGATATCGAAATAACATTCTTCATGTATAGATAGGGCACGTTTGGTCTCTGCCAATTTGAACCACTTGTTACACCGGTGTGACTTCCGATGGCCTGTTAAGGGTCGGGCGTACACCGTGTTAGTCAATCATTTTACACGACTTGGAAGCGTCGCCGGTACGGGTAGAAGACACGCGAAGACTGTCGACGCTTGCGCACGGATTTCTTTGCAGTATTGCTCCAATATGTTGGGAATACCGTATCAGTAGTGCTGAGGTTAGGCGTAGAATATTATGAACCGGAGGTCAGTCCTGAGAGCAAGCGTTTAACCTAAACAGGTTGAGATGGATTAGGCATGTCTCACGCACACCCACCGATAGACATTCTCGGTGTGTGTTGTTCTTCGAGTCAGGTAGTAGCTGGACGGTAGATTGAGGTGGACAGCCCGTGACATTCCACAAAAGTAATGGAGACCTTGCCTAGTGGATTTATTAGGAATGGTCTGTTTCCCGGCAAAATTACGACAAAAAGTACCCATTCCATTTTGCCCGTTTGACACCCACACAAAGCAATTAACTACCGGGGTGATCGTAGTCTGTCCATTTTTTATTACATGCTTGCACATGAGTGCAGTGGAAGCGGTACATGCACCATAGCCACAGAGGTCCGCTACATTATCAGAAATAACCGGCAATCGGGCCTTGATGGAGAACTATGTAAGGTCTCAATAAGTCAGGCGTGGTAACTATCCGGACGACAGTGTATTACTGTCTACCACCAGAGTAACTGGTGATGACAGGACTTCGAACCTCTAACCTCCGAGATGGTAATCAAATGCTCTAAGCCATTCGACTCACAGGCTTAAGTAAAGCAAATCAATGATATGAAGTCACCTCAGAGCCTCATTGTCCTACACATGCTGCCTAATGGGATAAGCGAATTGATGATTGAGATTCTGTTGTTTTGGACTTGGTGTTTTTGCACAATCAAACCAGTTTATCGTTTTCGTTTGGATTTCCCCGTCTAGTTGAGCAGTTTGCTCACCAGCATTTTATCACGAATCATAGGTACGTCACGAGTTCCGTTGATTTCCTATTTTGTTGACGAAGATTCAACTTGAGGTAGCCTTTCACTCTGATGACGTGCTTTGGAGAGTTGCGTATGCTTTGGTTCAGCACGGTAAACTATGAATACAACGACGAAGCCGCACAGGTGTCATCTCAATGAGTGATGACACGTTTGCTACCTAAACACCTAGCTTATCGATCCGAAGATAAAACTGGCCCACGAATATTACCAGCATTCATAGTAGATGAGAATATCTGATTTGTCCCATTTCCATGTACAGATTGATGAAAGTTCCATGGAAATATTCCGTAGTTCTCCCTCCATGGCAATTACGGCATGTATACAGCTTTATCTTCATCCCGGCGTGCTTTTCAGTTGGCATCTCATGTCTTTTTTACGATCACGTGATTTATGAATGTTAATCTTTCCTGCACTCTAGTTCTTCTTTTTTCTGTTTACTTTTCACAACGCAGGTTGAGGGGACAAAATTGAAATTGCACTCAAATCTGACACGCTACATTCAGGAACATAATCGTCGTAATCTGAAAATGAGAATTCACCGTCAGCTCCTTGATCGATTGAATGCCGCGTCTGAAATGGTTCATTCGGCCAGCCAACGTCGTGCGCTGGCCGCACGTCAAATGGGCTCCGGCACTTCCGGTACACTTGGTCGTGGACGTCGGGCCAGTTTGATTGAGGATGAATTTCCCACTGGGATCAAGCACCGAGGCAACCGACGTCGAATTGATCCACGTGTGGCGCTTAATCATATTTTTGAAGGGATTTACAAGGTAAAAGTGCCCAAATGGATCATAATAGCAATACTAATCCTGATAGTATTATGCACAATACATTAGGGGTTCTTTGTTTGTGGCTTCGGGGAGACGCATCTACTTCAACCAAATTGTTCATCTGCTAGTCGTTGTTTCACCGGGCAACTACCACCGTTGTTGGTGGAAGGGATTGCTCATCAACGTTTGGGAATGGACAAAAATGGACGTTGATACTACCCATGTGGTGTTGACCGGATATTAGACATCCTTCCTGCGTATCTATATTACACTTAGATAGAAACGGTATCGAACAAGCTGGTGTTTCCGTAATGTCATCTGGTCATATATACGCAGTGCTAACGCATGTTCCGAATAATATTTGTTTTATCAATAATGTAATTAGTTTTTTGGGATTTTATCCATTGATCGTCAGAAAAATGCGAAGGAGCCGTGTTGTAGTTTTAAGAAGTCAAGCCACTCATGCTAAACCATCAGACAGTCACGAAGCTACGTTTTGTCTGTGGGCTGACATTCATTCTAGACTAGGGCATTTCCAACGACCTTATTAGTCGCTTTTGAGAACTCCGAGTCTGACTAGTGGTTATCTCTAATAGTACTGTACAGGATTGCCATCCTGTAATCGAGTGACTCGCCGATAAAGGAAACCCGAATCTCAAGGCAGAGAACACAAGCTCCCTTTACTACGTGTACTAGAGGACAGATGGTCAAACAATAACAATAACACCTCAGATTGTGAGCAAACCGACCACAGAATCAGTGCAGTCAAAAAAGGCTTCAAGACACCCAAGCAGCAATAGACAGGATACGTCCGAGACGGCAATGCAGGAACGAGTGAAGTGATTTACAAAGTAGGTCCTTATTTATGGGGGCATTTTGGCCAACCAACGGACAGACAAGAATTAATGATTCGGGGGAATGCACTCGTACAACCGCGGGTGAAGAACAATCAAAATAACGTGGTTATGAGAAAGAGCGAGATCATAAAGAGATGGCCAAATCCAGTCATTCACGCGGATAAGCCACATTAGGAAGACGGGATAATTACGTTCAAATGTTTGTATCTCATCATGTAACCCAGGCAATTAAACGTGGATCATTTCAAAACCAGGGAGAAAGGTTACGTAAGCGATAAAATCGAACAGATAAGAACAACAGTTAGACTCATGACAATTGGGGTCAGTCGACACCTGTCATAGGAACAAGACTAAAAGGACCTACATGACGCAACATCCCTGAACAACGAATTGTTACGCGGGTGAGTAAGCCAAGGGGTATGGTCGGCGTGGAATTTAGTGGTGACAGTGCATGAAAAGCAAGCAAATAGTTTGGTGAATGCAAGACAAAATTAGGACAGAAAGCATGGGATCTAGACTAAACCAGTTTAACGTAGTTTCTCGATATGGCGAGCTGAATTTCTTTGTCCAAATCCAATAAATGTTTACAAGTACAGTGGGCTTTTGGGTCTGTCGGGTATACCTCCTGCACTGCACTCATGCGAAAGGACGTAATAAAATAAGGAAGACTTGTTCGTGAAGTCATCGGGTTATTTGATGTGTTCATAATTGGCACTTCATTTTCCGTCCTTTTAAACCTGAATTCGAATAAAAGCATTTAAGCTTGAACATCTATGTCCCAACGGATTCGTGGCACTCCCGAATCCAGTATCACTTCTGACTGGCGTTTGTCCTCGTACTGTTTTTCTCCACAGGATCTGACTCAAATTCCGGGCTACAAAATCTTTATGCATCCTGTCAAGGAAAAGGAATGGCCCAATTACTATTCGCAAATTACTGAACCGATGGATCTATCCCAGATTCGAATGAAAATCAACGAAAATGCATACGCCACACGGGAGGAGTTCCTGGGCGATATTCGACTGATTTACAACAACTCGCTGCAATTCAACGGTTGGTCCAATTATCTGCTTTCTGTCTTCCGCTGCGTTGAAATGGATGTTTTTCTTGAGCATGATACTATCCACTTTTTTAAACTATATATATGACCTGGTTGAGTTCACCCCTTGAAGCTACCTAGTTTGTCTTAAGCGGCTCCATTGGTCATTGTCTTCCTTTCTCTTTCAGTTTGACCCATTGGGGCCTTATTTAGTTCTCCACTCTTGGTCTCAGGACCACGTCTGTCTGTCCGTGCTGCCTAATGTGGGCCTCCTACAGGTTAACGTGTATGCTCTTTATACCAAACTAAAGCGTAAGTATGAACTAATAACTAGCATCGACATCGGCGATGGAGCAACACGATGTTTCATAACTCGTTTTGTCTATGTCGTTCTTTCGAAAAATTTAAATACTTTTAATGTTCTAATCCGGAGACTGGTCACTTGTGTGTTTCTCGTCGTTTCATCACTTATTGGATTAATAATAGTATTTTTACTTCCTTCAGTTATCATACAGCCATGGTACAATAGTTCTGTGAGGGTCACATGACCAATTAGAGGTTTCCGATGAAGTGTCGATGTCGGAACTCGGGACCCTGATGTCCACAAGTTCGTGTGGTAGCTGTCTGGCCACTGCCGGCCAGTGTGAATCAGTGTAAAACTAAGTATTGTCCTACACTTATATTCAGGCTGTAGTAAGTTACTTGCGTTTAAAGTCACATTTATTGTTTGTTCACCGCTCACTGTTGAACCGGGCTCAGTTGCTCAGCCACTAATTCGACCATAACTGCCTGTTTGTACACATACAACCATCATCACCAGGCCGGTACAGTTCGTATACAGAAACGGCGATGAAAATGTGTTCTCATGTGATGGAAGAATTCTGTCATAAAGAATTGAAATTGATGCGACTGGAATCTCTGGTCAATCCATTGCTGGACGAAGATGATCTGGTCGGTTTGAGCTTTCTGCTCCAACAAGCAATTGAAGCAATGCGAGCCGTCGAGCACAGCCGTCCTTTCCATACACCTGTGGACAAGCGACGCTATCCGGTAAGGTCATACACATTCATACCATCTCATTATTACTTTCTCTTCACGCTTGGCTCTCAGCATTCTCTCTCTCTCTCTCTCTCTATGTGTGTGTGCTTGATTTTGGTTCAGTCGGCGACCTAAAGGAGTGAATCACTGGATCCCAGTTGGTCAGTGAGCTGGACAGCAGCTAAGCTGTGCCTACTACCACAGCCTTTCGGAATGTATCTTACTGACCGAGTCGGCCCGGAGCCCCAAAGTAGATATCCTTCACCTGTTTGTGAAACATTTACCGGTTAACTTAGTTATTTAAGGCCTTTTGAGCCTTCTGGTAAGAGTTTGCGACGGCTTCCTAACTGTATATGGAAGAGAATGGGCAACGTAACGAACTCTCGTGGTCAGTAGCCCGTTTGCATTCTTGTGCCTGTTTAGTTTTCTATTCGTCCTAACTTTCTTCTCCTTGCATTTCCGTTTTTATGCAATTTATCACCCGTTTGTCCTTAGAATTAGAACCTCGTACGACAACTCTACTTCGGTCAGGGCAACCGGGTTGTATCCAACCCACATACTTTTCATGAACTTTAACCACAATGCACACAGGCTTCGTAGGCTGTATTGCATCACCTGTGTTCTCCGTACTAGATGTTCGGTGAATATGTATCTCTTTCAGTTGTCTATTTCTTATTGGCCAAGTCTGATCTCATTGCGTAGCGAGATTCTGATGATTCTAAATTTGTTCGGTCATTCGATGCTCACACGGATCATTAGTGGTGAAACTGCCCCATTTCGTTGCTTTGTGCTTAGATTCACTTCATATCTTATTGGATGATGCAGAGGTAGCTAGCGAATTCGAGATTGCCAGGTGAATGATTGGAAGCATTGAGTCGAACTAATAACTGAACCCCCGTCTTTCGTTGTTTCCTCGAAACAGCTGACTAGTCCAGAAAGACGGATTGTGATGCACGAATAAAGTTAGTGGATATGATGAAATTTAAAAGCAGCACTTATTCCTTGTTCGTGCACATCTTATTGTTCTCCTCTTTCCCTAGGACTACTATAAACAAATCTCCAGTCCAATGGACTTGTCTACCCTTGAGAAATTGGTTAAAGAGAACCGATTTCGTTCGCGTGCAGAGTTTCTCGTCCAGGTTGATTTGATTTTGTCTAACTGTATCCAGTTTAATGGGGCTGAAAGTCCACTATCTGATGTGGCCAAAGCCCTGGTCGAAGCGGCCCGAACTCGATTGGAACAGGATGCAGAAATGTTGGACACAATTGAGGCTAATATTCGTAACAAGTAAGTCTTCTCTCCATCTGAATGGGGGACGGATTCCATTCATCAGTACGAGTCAACATTGAATGCATCTTCGTAAATTCCTTTTACTCTCGTTAAAAATCATTCATGAGTATTCACTTAGTAAGCGTAAGACTCCTAATCATGAGATATCGTGTTATTATAATTATTAATATTATTATTATTTTCACACCTGCTTGAAAACATTTATGGTATCAACGCAACGACAAGTACTCAAATGGGAGAGTACAACAGGATATAGCAGCCAGTCATTGCAATAAATGTTTCTTTCATGACTGTATGCGTTGTTGGTTGTTGTCGCCCTGTTCAGAGTAGGCCCTTTTGTTGAAGAGTGCACCTCCAGCCTTTGTGCAGCCGAGCGCGTCCTGCAAAGCAACAGCGTTGGTCCAGTTAAGCAAGTGGCCAATTTTATGGCTCGTTCTCCTCTTTTGGAAAACCTTTTCGGGTAATTGGAACCCCACAAATGGCTATGGCCTTATTTATTGGTGGGTCACACTCGCCTCATCACAGTGCCGTCAGCAGATTTGTGGTGTTTTTGGATTGTAGAGGGCTCACCAAGCAAAAATCCCACTGCCGCTAATCGCACACGACCGCTCATTCTCGGAGTACACCGTATTCACGGCGAACCACCATCGGAGTGGCCGTTCTCCTATCCGTGACTGGGAGACGCGCCCGGTAGCAATTAGCTGTGCTTTCTGCAACCGATCGCTCGGCTACTGGCCGGGGCATCTGTAGTATGCTAGCACCAGTGTTACACTGCGCCTTTAAACAAAAGGACACTGTCTGCAGTACTATGTACTCCATCAAACACAAACCAGTAGTACTCGGTTCATCGGGACTATTCATCCAGCAAATCATTTCATGAAATCACTATTGGCCACTGCGCTTCATAATCATTCAATGAACACGACCTCCCAGTTTACCCGGTCCCATTGGTAGGGTCGTCAAATTGTAGTAAGCAACGATCAGGGTCTTCCGTCGGGGTTGCTCGTGTTCGATCTGCAAAATACGAAAAGGCAGAAAACTCCATGAACACAAAGGCTCAGTAAGTGCATCAACAGGATCCTAAACTCACAATAATCGAACTCAAATATGGTTGCTAACAGCCTGCTCATTACACATCATGAATTATTCCATGACAAAGCATGTCAGTCGAATGTGCGACTTCGGTTATGTCTGTACACATTCGACATTGACACAGTGGATACCTGTTACATCTGCATTGGAGTTAGAGCTTCATCAAGCGTAAATATCATATTCCGTGTGCAAATTACAGGGTCAGAACTTCTCCTGTTTGATGCCTAATATTGAGAAATTATCCACATTTGGGCGCCGAGACAGATGAATAATTCTAATTCTTGGAATTGAAGTGATTTATAGTAGACTTAAATCATTGGTAAAGTGAACCTGTTGCTTCAATGAACTTGATTAGTTACGTCTAATGCGTCCACCTTCGGTTTTTTCTGTCTAAAGTAACCGGGTAACCGTATTTAAGCTGTTCACTGACCGAAATTTTTCGACTGTTGTTATTTGCAAACATTATCTAGCATAAGTTCAAATAAATAGGCATATGGACTTCCTGTCTATGACATTTTGTCCAATTGAGCGTAAGGTCGATGGAAAGGACGTACCCCATGGACACCGTGAGTGCAAGGATAACCGAAAACCATGATTCCTGATCCTTGAATGAAGAACCACATAAGGTTTCGCTTGGTAACGAGCCTGGTGATCTGAGTTGTAGAATGGATTTTTATAATGCATCTCAACGATTTTTACTGACTGGTGCACTTGTCGCGTGAATCACGCTGTATTCACAGTTTCCTTCCGACGCGTTGGAGCAACTACATGTTGATTATCAGATAATTTATAGACGGAATATTAGATAATTAATCGAGTGACCCATAAGAAGCATCGAGTTGTTAGCTATGACGTTCACCATCAAAGCAGGCTGCATTACACTGTCTTTTTTATTACATGCTTGTGCATGAGTGCAGTGGAAGGGGTATTTTACCACATGGCCACGAAGGCCCACTGCAATATCAGGTATAACCGGACACCAGACCCTAAGACTTGGAGTGGCAAAGAACAGCCACATAGGCCCCAATAGGTCGGGTGTGGTAGCGATCCGGACGACAGTGGATTACTGTCGACCACCAAAGTAACTGGTGGTGGTGGGGATTCGGACCTCTGAGGTGGTAGTCAAACGCTCTAACCCACTCGACCATCACCGGCAATTGAACCGAATGTTCCTTCTAGAATGGATAGAGCGCTATACAACTGTTGTCTCTCATCAGCGTTACCGTTGTACAGTTTCTTCTGTGCATAAAGGCAACGAGCAGCTGAAATTTTTCACCTCTAATTGTTACCGTGTGATGATAAATACTCATAATCAAACTGAACGTGTAATACTAACGGTCCACAGTGCACAATCATCAAATCGAGTGTCAACCGCACAGTGTAAGAAAGTGCAGTTCCTTAGTACCTATCCGTATTGCTAAGTGTTTATTTTAATCTGTCTGAAAACACAATCACCAAACTCCAGTCCCACCAAACTGATTGAAATTCTAGCCTTTATCACGTCATTTGTCATTCATCACGAACGTACCATTCATATTTTACGAGGTCTCAGGATTTATCACTTATCACGTGATAGTCGATTTCCAATTAAAACACACTGACGTGGGATACCTAAACCCTTTATCTGCTTCTGTCTTCAAAGACATATGCCCAACTGCGATAGTGACTCTAACAAAACAACAGAGGAACAGGGTTAGATGAGCAAGTTTCCTAGACGCGGTGTGAATCGGGTGACTCTTTTGATCTGTAACAAAGATGACCAGTTCTCTTGTGAAAATCACAGAGTGATGAACCCAACAGGTAGTATACTCATGATGAAAAATGGGACAACGTTTCACTGACCATCTGACGCGCGTCAACAGTACTCGTGTCAGAATGAAGCCGGATCTGGCCTCAGTTAAGTTCCCCTTGATCGTATTTTTATTGTTCATTGGATTTTGAGGCAAACATTCATTCGGTGAACCCAGCATTCTTCTTGTTCGATCTGAACTCAGATTTTGTCTCTAATGCTGTCTGTTGTTGAAGAGTTTCTCGGACAAATTATTTTCCACCCTTGGATCTGCCTACGTAATTTACCGAGTTCATGCTCCAGTTCGGGGTGTTCTTTCACTGCAGCCGAAAGCGATGAATACTTTCTGTCAACATCGCCCCTCACCAGTCGCTCTCCTTTCCTCTGTCTCATACACACGTACTATTGTTAATTATCCTCCTAGTGATCACCTTTTTCTCATGATTAAGGGAGTTCAGCTCTTCCCAGATGGAAAATGTCAAACCTTGAGAGTGCGGGTGATAGTAATCTCAACGAAGACTCGATTGAACGGTACCGCATAGAAGTTCTTAGGATGCATTTGGCACCACTACCTTGCAGTAGCTCTTTAGTTTTTTCTTATCCGAGCACTCGTATTCCATTCAGATATCGACAATCAAATGGAGTTGTCGCACGTATGGAGTGAAATTTTGGCTTCTTCCGAAATCAACCACCCGCCGTGTCTAAATAACATCCGTTTGTCCGTTGGGAATCGAGTTCAGTCTAGTTCAAAAACCTTGACTTTGTTGGTGGAGGACATGCAAAGTTTATCGGTGATTGAGCACTAATTCGTCCGAAACACTCCTCAAGTATAAAGTTAGGTTTGTAGAATATTGAGCACACAGGCTTTAAATGCAGACACTTTTACTTTTATCTGGCTAGCCTTGGCTAGTGAATGATCCGGTTCTATGGATATCACTCACGGGCAGGTGTCCATGAGCAACTGTCGGATGCGAAACCTGAGCACAGGGAAATCTAGTTCTGCTTCTACTTGTGAACTCCGTAGGCAGACGAATCATTGCTCAACGTACCATTTGATAGTACCGATCTATATCCTCAACTATCCTCCCAGACGACAGCGCCATCCTGGATATGGAACAGGGGAGAGATACCACTTTGAGATCTCCGTTCCCGGTAGTCGTACGACGTGCTCTAAACCACTGCAATCTTCGATGTTGGAGGAACAATCATGGCTTTTTGATATTGAAACAGCGTTGTCTTATTGCGTTGTTTGAAGGGCTGTCGGGATCCGACGCAGACACCAATGGTCAAACACTTCCAGGTTTCTGATGCTCTCGAAGCGCAGTGGCAACGTTTCACAGCCGTAAGTCAGTATAGGTGGATAGCCGACTTAGATCTAAAAAATGGTCTCGTTGCTTGCCGCGAATGCATTGCGAAGCTGGAGGAACGCGATCCTACTGTTGTCAATGCGCAACTTGATTTCATTCTCGGCATGACAATTTAGGATGATCATGGAGCCCAGTTAATTGAACGCTGTAACATTCTGGGGTTATTCGCAGTTGATGAGTATCGATTGTATGGACTTTGAGATACAGATTGAAAAGATCTTAATCCTCGACATATTGATCTCTAGTCCCACGGCTTCTACGCGATTTAGAGCTGGCGTTCGGGCTGCCTCAGACACCGAGCATTCACGTCACGCGCTAGAACAGGTTCCGTTTCCGCTTCGTTTCAATCCCCACTACCTTATGGACCAGACTTTTTCAATTGAAATCTCTACTTCGGGTTCCCATAGAAGAACTCACCACTGGGAAATCTCGGGTGGTTAATCATCGTAACAGCCCGATGGCATTGATTAGAGCGCCCAGACAAAAGCGCTTCCTGCGTTGTAGACAACTACTTGGTATGGTTTGTCCAACAACCTCCAGCATTTTTTCGTCATCGTCTTTTTTCTTCGAGAATGGTGACTTTAGGATACATGACACTCTCGATTATTGGTGTTTCCAAATTCACACTGTTTTTTCATCTTCCTGGTGCTTTCTTTTCCAGTTCCTCTTCACAAAACCATGCTCCTAATCAGTTGTTTTCCCATTTGCATTCGGAAAGATAGTGATCGAAATCTCTGCAAGGGAAGTCGCAACTAAAACTCCGGAATATTTGTATACCTCTCCCACACAATTCTCTTCTCGTATTGCACGCCCGTGCAGATACGTTGTTCGGTTTTATCAATCAGTATCCTCGTGTCTAATTGTTGTGATTACTCGCGTGTAGTGTCTCCCAGCATAATCCAGTCGGAAGAGCAAACATTCACTTAACCCAAATGATAAACGTCTACGGTTCCGATTAGATTCGAACCCGCAGTGTAGTGTAGCGTACATTCAACCACTTCATTTTCAAGACTACATCAGGCGCTGGTAGTCGACTGATTTAGAGAATTTGCTCACCACCTCGAAGGTCAAGGGTTCGAGTCCTGCCACTACCAATCAGTTAAGTGCTAGACCGTAATCCCTACCGTCATTTGGATCGTTGCCACACCCGACCCATTGGGATTTTGTGTAGTTCCGCATTCCTAGTCTTGGGGTCTGGTTTTGGGTTTTCTCTAATAGTGCAGTGGACCTGTGAGGCTATGGGGTATGCTTCTTCCACTGCACTCATGCGCAAGCTTATAATCAGAATATAGTTGTTATTCCTCATCCGCCCCCTAACTACCCTGGCGTATGGCATCCACTTCAGCGTACTTGTACTTTGAATATCTTCTTCTCCAGAAAGGATTTCCCTGTATGTCAATTAACCAAGTTATTAAGCACGCCTCGATCAAGAATTGTGGTTTAACAGGTTTTGAAAAATGAACTTTTTTATTACATGCTTGTGCATGAGTGCAGTGGAAGGCGTATATACCCGATAGCCACAAAGGCCAACTGCACTATGAGGAATAATTGGTAACCATAACCTGAGACTCGGAGGGGCAAGGAACCGACTAAGGTCTCAATAGGTCAGGTGTGGTACCGCTCCGAGCGACAGTGGGAATTACTGTCTAACACCAAGGTGACCAGTGGGGGTGGGTATTCGAACCTCGGACCTCCGAGGTAGTAATCAGACGCTCTAAACCACTCGATCTCCACCGATCAGACTGAAGAGGATAAAGGCGAATCACAAGGAGGAAGCGGCTCAAAGTAGGAGCGTTCCGAAGACCAAGACACATCCTCGAATGAAGTTACGCCACTGTTCGTGCCCAGATGCTTCAAACTACAATTAGATGCACCTCACAAGCTTCCCAAGGAGCAGCTTAACACTTGCTGCACGGATTACATTTTTCATTCATTGTTTTTCACATTTTGTTACCCGGACTAGGGAATATCGACTTCACTCCAACAAGTTCGGTTTGTGTAACCATATGCATTATGAGAAAAGTAAAAAAACCAATCTACACACAATCTGTTACTAGTTTTCCATCTTTCTGGTTTCGGTGTTTATTGATGTGAAAGTTGTGGCTACTTCAAGACAACTGACTGCTGTCGTGTGTTCGATCAACCACACCTCGTAGTCTTATACCAACTGAAATAAGTGATAAATGTTCTGATTTGCATATCATTACTTTGAACGCCCAAATTAGGTTTGGTTATTCGTTTTTCTCTCCTGTAACGACGTTGAATACGACCAGTTATTCACCAAAAATCTTGTACAGACTATTCACAACGGTTTTTTCGTAATTCGTACAATGAAGCCAACCGGATTCCGGGGCCAATACAGTGATGCCTCGGTGCGAACAGTCAGGATCCGGATTAGAACCGAGTAGTCCCGGGGACACCGGTCCAAGGCGTGGGCCAGCTGCCTCGTCCGATGCTGATTCGGGTCCATCTGGACCACACGAGGATGAATTACGCAATTCAGAAACCATGAAACGTCGTACTCCATGCACAACCGATTCAACGAGACCGCGAAAACTGGCAAAAGTTACTGGGTCTGATACAAACCTTGCATTGATGGACTCCAATACTCAACCATCTTCCTTTGGTTTGACCAGATCGGTTGAACCATCTGGGCGTAGCCTTCGGCAGCGTACTTCTAGTACATGGTACGGTGTAGACTTAGAATACGATGATGATGACGATGACGACGATGATGGTGGCGTTGATCATGATGATGACGATATGGCGGACGCAGATGAAGACGAGGGAGCAGCAGACACAGAAGGTGATGCTGAAGACGATGAAGATGATATAGAGGATGATGCCAGTCGAAGCCGAAACACTCGGGCGTTTCCCAAAAGTCAAGCCCATCATAGTGCGGATGAGGAGGATATTAATCGAGCCCAACCCTGGGTCACGGATGAGGATAGTGTGGCTGACTCTATTGATCGATTTGCCCGAGTTAGAGGAGTCGAGGAGCCCACATGGTCCTCACAGCCACCCACGACGGACAGTAAGTTTCTTTCAATTGATGTTCATGGGATTCTCCTCTTCTGTATGCGAAACCGCTCTACTTGTCTGGTGGTTGGACATTCTATACCGAATGTTCTCGTTCGGTGTTACTCTTGTTTCTCGTGTGAGGTAGTTTTTGTATTTGTGGTTTTCACATTGCATAAGGCGAAGCGTATCACACCGCTGGAATCGAATATACAAATGAAACGTTACAAATAGGCGCGAAAGTTCCGTAGAAAATGAAGATTATCGGCTATGTTTCATGGACCAAATCCGATACTGACCGGTCCTCACAGCGTGGTCTAGGAAAATATACAAACCTCTGATAGATGATGCAAATCAATGGCTGCTGTGAGTTGTAAGAACATTGATAATAAAGCATTAGCCTAGTTGGGCGAACTATATCTCATTTCATGGCCAGGTGTTGGATGAGCTTTGTGTCAAAAGCTGGTAATCTCATTTAGTTACCGTTAGCGGACATGGGGATGCAGGCAACATACACGCAATATATTCTCCTGTGAGATGAATCTGTAATATTCCCAATGCTACCCTCACCTCAAATTGACTGGGGCGCGGTATTCGTTTGACCGTCCAAAAGTTTAGTGTCCGCTTCTACCAGTGGAGCATTTTCACCTCGCCGCTCTGATACTTGATCGAAGTGATTAGTAGACACAAGAAGACTGTCGGTTTATGTGTAAATACCTAATATTTCTCAACACAGAGATGTCGTAAGTGTTCACAATCAACCAGCATCTTGGTTATCACGGGTAACCCTTCTCAAGACAGGCCTACGCATAACATATCGCGTGGCGCATCGTTTTCACCCAATACATTCCAAACCATACTCGTTTCCGATTTTTCAGCTGTGGATATGAGACCACGTGCTTTTCTTCGTCGAATTTTTTGGACGTGATAGATAATCGAATCAAGTAGACTCACATTTCTTGGTATTCCGTCTAGGTCAGTGGACAGGTACCTGCAATGTGGTCTTGTATTGCGCACGGTTTCACAAGGACAGTACATATGTGTATTGTGGCTTAGGCATGTCGGGTTGGCATTTCGGACGCTGACCAATAAAGGATAATTTGACAGAAAGACACGAAGGCCTTAGCTAGTGGTTGTGGCTGTGTACCAAGTATTGGGCTGGCCAGATGTGGTCCGTCGTTTGAAATAGTATGTGAAATAACTACGTGTCACACCATTCTTGGTGCACTTCAGCTCAAGCTCCCTCTTTATCTCCTTAACCCTTTATTTACTCTTTGATTTGTTTTTGACTACCCGTTTTTTCATACCCCCCCCCCTGCCGTCATTTACGATAGCGATATACTGGGGCACGATGATGCAGACCCAGACGAGAACGTTTCGAATAAAAGTAAACTGAATTGAGTCGGTGGTTCTTCTGGTAGGATTACCACTTTGGGGGTGTCGTACGACGTCAGCTGATAAAACTATTTTCTACCGAAGGAGGTAATCGGCCAACGATAGCAAGCAGTGATTTGACCACTAGTATTCGCTGACAATTAGTGGTGATAATTATCAGACTTGTAAGCTCTTTCTTGAGACACTATTATTGTTCTCCTCTTAGTGAATTTCCTGAAATCTGCTCATCTACATAGCAAATTAACGAACATTCTCACTTTTTAACTCACGTTTTTTCATCTGTTCGATGAACCCTTTCAAAAACGTCGAAACAGCTCGTTCCATTCCACCACTGTTATCATTACCCGGCGCATCAAACCGAACACAGGGACATCTTCATCAACACGGAGTTCGGATTCGTTCGGACAGCGGGCAACGAGAATTGGAAGAAGAGGACGAAGGAGACGAAGAAATGGGACTGCCTGAGGATCATACTCTAAACGCTCAAGTCGACGCGCATTCATACTCCGAGGACAGTATGAATGATGTGCCGGACTGGGAAGCACGCCAGCTTCGTTCGGACGACTCACCAAACCCCTATTCAAGTGGTCGTCAAGTTACCTACATCGATGAAGATACTCGAGTACGTTTACACTGTCTGACCACCGACGAATAAGCCGTCTGAACCCTCCCCCGAACTTCCAATTGGTCAGGGTTATATCCTCACGGTCGACCAACTTAATGTCATACTGTCCCGGTGATCTGGGAGTTATGAGTTTGGTTTCGGGTTAAATCTTCCCCCAGCTACCTCATAGTCGATTTAAATCCTATTGCTGTATTATCATTGTAAAGATTCATCCTGCTTCTTCCGATCCCGTTATATTCCCATCTCTGTCCGCGTTCGTCTCTGACCTAATGAAATTAATACACACTCTTGTTTTGTTTTCTTCCTGATATATCATTGTTCTGTAGGCGAATTTTGTAGCCTACCTTCTGACTCATCCCTAAGCCAATAAGGAATTCGTTTTTTCCGAATTTTTAATCTAGTTTGATATGCGTAGTTTTAACTTCCCGATCTGGCCAACTTTTTGCGGTTCTTATTCGGTGGCTGAAAAGCATTATGTCACTGTGCGCACTAATTCTTGTGATAATAGTCACCTGCATCATGATCGTTAGTGAAATGAATTGTTATCATGCAGTAGCAACACAGCTCACCGTCTGAAACCATTAAGGCGGAACTGTACCGCTGTTTCCCATCGGCTTGGTAGGCATTCCCAACAGCGTTGCAGGGAATCACGCGTCAACCATACGTTATCAACAGGTTATCCGAACTTGGTGTTCACGGTTCCTTTACTGTCAACACCAGATGGTATGCCACCCTTCTGTCACTAAAGTTGACGGTTAACAACCCGTCACTTGCATATCGATGGATTCCCGTGATGGACGTAAAACGTAGGCTTTGTTAACAACCTACATATCCTGATCCTGAAACTGAGAATGGCAGAGAACCACGTAAGGTCCCAATAGGTCAAGTGTCCTAACGGGCCAGACGACAGTGGATTACTGTCTTCCATCAAAGTAACCAGTGATGGTGGGTAATTTAACCTCTGATATGGGTTCTTATTCTTTTATTCATTACACGACAAACTACAGGAAGAAGGCTGCCAAATGTGGAAGTGACCGGGAATCGAACCCAAGTCGTTATAGTCCAAATTTCACGATGGAAACTGTATGGCCACCATCCGTCAAGCTATAGGTTATAAGCAGCACAAATAACTTGTTTCTGAGTCTCAATATTATATTGGTGTGATGGTCACATCGTATCAACTCCAGCAATGTTTACCTGGGAAACTATCCTCCTTTACGTAACTGGTTAATTGAGTTATCTTTTCACCTGTTTTAACACAATCTGCATTATCAGTGTCACACGTCCTCTGCTGGTTCACAATTCCTCACCCCGTCCCGCCCCGCCGTCTTAGTTCTCCATGGGTGAATCGGCCGGTCAGCCACCTGTACCCCTCACCGAAGAACTGGTCGCCCAAGATTTGCAGCTCACGGACTCCGATGATGGAAGCAGTCTATCCGGACAGGGTGGCGAGTTGTGCACGGACAGTGATTTGGCGTTTGATCCCGCGGTACGTATTCAACCGTCAATTGTCTGGATGTTCATATATTCTGGCATCATGCCAAGAACCGACACGGACACTGTCTGCCGTTTAGTCGTTTCTGCGATTTCAAATGTCACACAAGTAGAGTTTCAGCGGTGTTCTCCTTTTGCGCTGTCGCCCAACTGGCAAGCAAATCTGATTTTATTGGAGCTACTGCGAGTCTCGGAATCATAGTTGCTCGTTTATGTGAATAGTTTAGTAAATCCCTGCAGCTACGTAGTTTACCACCCTAACACTATACCCATGGGGTAGCAGAGAATGAGAAAAATCCGGTGGTTATCTAATCAGACAGTCTGGCACAAGTCATCAGGTGGGTTTGTTAGAACCCTGATTTTCATACGAATTTGTGTACAAGTTATCAAACCGTGGTTATTATTCGGAGCATGATCCATCATACCGTTTTATTCTATATTCGACCAAAATGACTCGTCAGTTCATAACTGTTGATACATGCATTACCTCTGATGATTTGTGGGAGTAAACAGTGGATAAATACCCCCATAATTTTGGTTACACACATCAGCGAACAGAACTTGAGAACAAAAGCCGTGTCATATATATATATATATATATATATATATATATATATATATATACCAACACTACAACAAAATAAGGAAAAGGGAGTACAGTACAGTGAAACAGACAATTACTGAGAGAGAGAGAGAAAAAAAAAATGTCGATTTTTCTTGCTTTTCACTGTACACATTTTGACGTTCTTTTTTGGTCATCTTCTTTGGGCGAATGCTATTTTGTGATTACGGGACACGTGAGTTCGACGGACAGACCACACAGCATTCGCACCACGGACTTCTATTTCGAGCCTTGTCTTTCAATGTCTCTAACGGAAGGCAGTCCTCGTCCTTCTGGCCCCAACTAGGGAGGCGAGAAGCACCAACCGAAGCCAGTGTTGTTGCTAGATTTTTCATATCTCCATGCCAAGTCATGGCCTGACCACCGCGTCGCTTCTTTCAGCCCCGGCCAGCGCGTGCAAATAGAGCACGGAAAGGTAGACGATGGGCAGGCATCCGTAAAACAAGTAAATAATAAAATAAATAATAATAAAATGATAAATAATTCATATTCCTCTAATTCTCTGATATGAGCATCTGGGTGGTAGAGATTTTATGCCCAGTAAAATTCTCGTTTTACCTTCAGGATTAACGATTAATAGCCTCTGGTGTCCAGTTGCATTCAGTATATTGTTAATCGTCAGCTTCTTGAATCCGACCATAAGTAGTCTGTAACTGAATGGGTACATTACTCTCAAGTTTTGTGCGACAGCTAGTAATCGCCACTTGTCTGCCGATCCGAATAGGAATCAAATGGCCTATTAGTGCCCCAAGTCTTCTTCAAGTGTTCAGTTGGAAGTGGGTAAATTCATGGTTCTCTCACTCGGAAATACGATCAGTCCGAATGAGTCGCGCATAACTGACAACCGTGGGGTGTATCAGTGTCATCGAGTGCTTCATTTTACACCCCATTCACACTATACGATCGATTTCGACCGAGTTTATTCCGATTTCCAGTGGCGATTTGACCGTTGTCTTTTTCATTAGCGTTTTATGCTATTCTGTATAACCCCAGTCGAGTTAAAGACTAGGTGTAACGGAGTGGCAGCGTCGAATGTACCTCACTTGGGCAGTGACATTTCATCCCACGTTTGGCCAGTGGATCACATGTCATGATGGGTTGTTTGAGTGTACGCCATCCATCCATTTGAACTAGCTGTCTCGTACTTGAAGAATCTGTCCGTTTCTGGTCTAGGACGTTGTAAGCTTGTCGATGCTCTCTCTCACTGTACGAACCGAATTTGGCGGGGTCGTCGGGGGGAGGGGCGAGTGGTTAGGAGTGTTTGTTTACCACCTCAGAGGTTCGACTGCCTGTCATCACCAGTTACCCTGGTGATAGACAGCAGTCCACTGTCGTCTGGATCGTTACCACACATGAACTATTGGGATCTTATTTGGTTCTTCATCACTCCAAGTCTCAAGTTCTGGTTGCCGGTTTTCTCTCACAGTGCTGTGGGTCTTCATGGCAACGGGGTATATACCCCTTCCATTGCACTTATGCTCAAGCATGTAACAAAACAGCGAAAACTTGGCTAGTTCCCAGATCAAATGGTAAACTCACACGAACGACAGTGGTTAGGAAAAGTGTTAAGCGTATCCTCGGGTAGACTTATTCGGCGTGTAATATCCTCTGAGGTGCAAAGCCATCAGAATGTGGGTCGTGATCTTTAGTTCGTGACCTAGAACTTATGTTAAGCTGTGTGGTTCGACCTTGCCAATAGTTGTTTCAAGATAGAGCATTAGGTTAGGTAGAATCCGCTCATTTAGATTCTATTACTCAGGTAGTTCTTGTTTAATATGTCTTGCTTATTTTCTGCTTTATAACTTTTCAAACTGTGTTATATCGTCTACTCGATGGAACCAAACACCGGCGAATATAAATGTGATATTAGCGCTTCACTTGGTTGAAGTATGTAATACGAACATTTTCGATGTCTCCTACGCCATCAAGCCCACCGGGTTGCTCTGTTAATTTTCGGGAGTGCTGTCTGTTTGCATATTGTTCATGTCTTTTCACTGAATCTTTGGTTTTATTCTGCTGCTTGCTTTAGCTTACCGCGGTCGTTTATTGGCATTTTTTGTAGAATCACCAGACAAAACGAGGTAGTGCAAAGCCCCGTTTTGATTCGGCTGCCGCTTCTCATCAGCACCCAGACGCATCGCCGGACGCAGGATGGAACTATCCCTATAACACCGAAGCTTCGGACGAACCGGAACAAAACTCATCGCATAGATCCGATCAGGTGGCCTTTTTCATCAGTGAAGGAGAAGATGAGAGTAATGACCAATGACCGTGCTTCTTTCACCTCTGTCGTGCATAGACTTCTCTGTTCCATCCGTCTATTCCCTGTGTGTACAGCCCTCACCTTCTTTTTTTTACTATTTTCTGAAAAGACTTGGGAATTTAGTAGAGATTTTGTACATATTTGGCTATACCCCGTGGGTTTCTCGCGACCCCCATCACAATGATCTTCTCATTCGTACAGATGTTTCGAATTTCCCATTTTTTTTTAATTTCAACTATGACAAGAAAAAGTGGGCTCAGGTAGTCCATGTTATAGCCTCCTCCGATTTACGGATAGCAACGAGATGAGGTTTTCCAATCGTGGTAACGTTTTACAGTACCCATGGTGCGTATCAGTCGCACTTGTAATAGGTGGGGGAGAGACGAATCACACTTTTCTTCCTACTGTAACCGGCTGAGAGTACATTGGGCATCATCCTGTCTGCCAGTTAGAGGTCTGCTACTTAGTTCTCCGAATGAGTGTAAGGCAACATGTCACCCTTGTGTTGTTGTTTGTATTGAGATAGGAAGGAATGTTGGTCTGTTGTTGTTGTCGAGCATCCAGAACCAACCAAAAATGATGATGAACTAATGTTTCCTCAACCACCCCACCCCCCCACCCCATAATCTGGTCGCCTTTATTTTGCGCACATTAGGAATCAATGAGAAAGCGATAGGATTATTTCCAAATATCTGATTCACGCTTTGATCATATCAGCCTTCACGCAGCACTGAAAAGCCGTGAAAGTTCACAAGGATTCTGTCACCATTGGTATTACATGTGGGTTTTTTCAGATCGCAAATCAAGCCCACTCGGTTCGTAGGCGGATATATTTTCGGTATTCCCATTCTCAAGCCACTGCGACCAATTTTATATTAGGGAAAATAATCCAAAGTTGCGTCGGCAAGGTATATGATCTAAATGCGAAACGTCGGAAGCTTTTCGGTTTGACGTCGTAGCTCAGCTGATTGGGCACAAGTGGTACTAAAGTGTAGTTGGCGTTCATTTGCGGGTTTGGATCCCGCCGGGGTCAACGAATCCTACCATTTGAATCAATTCGATAAGAAGATTGGAGGATTTCTCGCTCAGTTCACATGAACAGACGGGGATGGAGATGAGGCGGACGAGTCAACTTGGGACAGTAGATACTCGTATGGAAGACCAGGTGATTGGTTTGCGTCGCCACCAAGCTCGTACTTAACGTAGTCGGCTCTCGGCCAAGGGATTTGGAATGTTTGGATCAAATTCATTTGTTACAAAGCCTGGCCTTACGAGACGGATGTTGTTGTTCGGAGCCTAATTGTTCTTAGAACGTATTTTGGGATCTTGTAGAGCCGATCGAATGTCTCGTTCTTACTAAGTGCACACAAATCAAACTTGATGCCTCTGCATTCCCCCTATATCTCAGCCACCGTGGATGGTCTTCTTTGAAGCACATTAGCAGCTGTCTTGTCGTTCGATCTATGTACATAACACCACAGGTGCGCTGAAACTGGTGGAGGATCCATCAAGTCAGGAAACAGACTATCCTTGTTTTAGGATCGAATTGTCGGGAGCGCGCATAGGATCCCATGCGTGTTGAAAGTGGATCTCACTACGTCATATAGAACTATCCTGACTCTCAGCGTTGACTAGGAGTCCAGTGAGAAAACCAGTAGGAGACTGTTTCGAACCCCCAACGAGTAGCGCTCGGTCGGTAACACGATTCCCAGTTTCTCGCGCTACTACCGTTACTCGATCCCAGAATAACCCACACACGTAAGGAAAACACCGAAGACGACCTTAGCTCAGCCGCGTATTTGGTGCTGGACCAAAGGTGATCGTACATTGCAACGCCGCTTCTTATACACAAATTGTGCGACCTTGAAGATTAAAACAACGTAGGGCCTCCCGGCGAAGGTGAATTATACAGTTTCTGCACAAAGTACAACCGCGCGTCTTTCAAATCCAAAGTCCATATCAAACCTCAAGATTGAACTTGATTGAAGGCAATAAATTGTCTGCCTAAAGTGTGTGCGTTCGGACCACCGTGTTAACTGCTTGCTCATGTTTTCACGGACGAGTTAGTTGATCGACTGACAGTGGTCACAAGAACTTACCAGACTTGCGCTTTTCATATTCTAGAGCAGTACGTAGTTATCTAAACACTCAAAAAATGAATGATTTGTATGCAACATTACATATAACATGACCAGTGACAGCGGGATACAGTCGATTACCATGGGAGGCCTGAAGTCACAAACTGTCCAATTGAGAGCAGGCGAACGGATGAACTAAGAATAACTCATTCAATATTTTTGTCGCACAGACGGATATGGAACTCAGAAAGAAATATATTCTCATTTCCCAAACGGGAGAGTGCCATTCGAATGAGGGAAAACGGCTCGTCTACACGACATTTTTCCAAAGGGGTTGCATGTCAGCAAGTCTCAGATCCCTAGTATTTTAGCTGACTAGAATAAAATCATGACTCTATAAAACGGTGAAGTTCTGGGTAAGATAAGGTTTTTTCTTACTACCTAGTGGTGTTTTAAGACGATGTGGTTGTCTGTTGTCAAGACCCAGCAATGGTACAAAAACAAGAGCACCATAGCGATTATGGATGGGACAGTCAACTAGATGAAGTTGAGACGAACCCCCTACCACTTAGCCAGTCAATCCGGTATGTGTTTGTATCCATTGCGTGCGCTGACATGAATTTTTTGTCGAACACTGCGCAACTACAGCGTAGTTTGTGCCACGATAGTTCCAAAGTTCGCAAACGACAAGCTTTCCTTCTGCACTATTCCAGACATGAGTAAATTTGTTGGTGCATTCCGATTTTGCATTTTGAAAGGTTGATTTACAAAATTTACCTAAGTTATTCCCTGTTATCGCGAGTGGAGTTCGTGAAACCCGTGTAAGGAACATCCTGCACTAGGGAACACTGATCTTCCTCATGAGTGTTCTTTAGGGGGGTTTTATTGTATCCCAGCTTATGGGATTCGCGTTGTCGATCCCTAGATTTTGTACGATGTCTTTTATCTGCGAATTTGTTGCATAAGTTTGAAAATTGTGCATAAGATGACTCACATGACCGGTGATAGTCAACTGGTAGAAATGTATGATCATCAAGTTTGAGGTCGTTTGTAGGAGAAGATACTCCGTCGTCACCCGATTTGTCACAATGTCAGACTTGCTGGGCACGTACATGTCGCTCAACACCCACTGTAATTTGCTGGACCATGATTACAGATTCTTGTTGATAGGTGATTTTAAGGCTTCAGAATGAAATAATAGCAAATACCATCCCATAACTGGTAACTCACATCAAGGACCTGACGATTTGGTACACGTTATTATGACCTGCAACGGTTGAATCAAGACTTCAAAAGGTTTGGATTGTGATCGCACTGCTCATTTCAAGCAAAAGCCTCCGGCTTTTGGCAAATACTTTCCAAACCAGTTGAATGGAAGTTTCAGAGTTTGTTCCACTCAACTGAGCAATTTTTTCAGTCGAGTAAATTTACGTCACGGTGGACTCAACATGAACCTATGCCTTCAATTTTGTCAGCCGCAATTTATACTTCGATGTCTATCGTCAATATACTCCATCAGTGGGTCACAAGAAGTCACAGTTTTTTACAGTCTAATTTGTGCATCTGCAGTGTGAGTGGATGTTCCCCTCGGATGAACAGAAATAACTGCGAAACCAATCACGTGCTTCGGAGGAAATTTTTCCATCTGTCCCCAGATACTGCTCACATTAAAGGAACCTCCAGTCTTTTGTCTATCTGAACGGACCCGCCACTGAAGGTTTCCGTGATATCACTTTAATTTCGCTTAACTTCCTACTGCTGTAGTGTGTTGATCGCATTAGTTCAGTTTCAGCTTATTCAAACAATAGCCTCGTACTTCTGTTCTCTGGTTCCGATTGCTACCCCCAGCATCGTCCATCAAACTATAAAAGGAATAAAAACATAAAATGAAAAAGATCCAAAAGCACCAAGTATCAAACGGAATTCAAAGGGGGTGATCACGTGACCGACTAACAAGTTTGTGGCTTTCATATAAACAGCGCCACATTTCGGACGATACTTCTTTCACACGTTCTTTGATTGTTTTGCTGAAAAGGAAGTGTGTGTTCCAGCCTAGTTCCAATTCATCTGTGGTATCTGTTCGATCATATTGAATGCCTACTACCAGAAAGTCCTGGGGATCACTGGGCACCGTTTTATCCAGCCACTTCTGATGAATAACTGTCGACACGTCTTTCGATTTGCAAATGATAACTCATTGCCCACCAAAATCAACACTTCGCTTGTATCGAACAATCATTGTCACGGATTGTGACGTCCTGGTAGTTGTGGTGAAACTCACCCTGATCGGTTATCCTCATCTTCTGACACAACCAATCTAGTCGGTTCAGGTGTGATGTGATGCGCTTCCAGTATACTTATACACTGATATAGTCGAAAGATTTATCGTTTACTTCTCCTATGGCCGTTTATCTTTGCTGTGGAATGAAAGTTTGGTCAATTTGCTAAGTAACCGGAGACTCAAACGACCATAAAATCGTTTATCAAACAGTGCTGTTACCACATTCACCGACCAAGATCCATGGTTGTACCGCCGAGATGTGTAATCATGCAAGGAATAACCAGTGATAAATATCCATGAGGATCCCGACCAGAATCAAAAGCATGACCAGATTAGGATAAAGGTTTTCGAATTTACAAAAACTTTTTGCGATCAGCCAGGACCACTGTGATTCATGTATAGAAGGTTAAGTTATCTGATTTCTGTTGACAGGTTGATTCAGTAGACAGTGATTTTGTCTTTTGGAGTCATTTGCTCTCACAGGTTTTCATATGCAACCTATCACAAAAACTAACATGTTTACTGGACCCGTTGAATAGACGAAAAGTTACACAAATGAACTTTTGTCATGACTTACGGTCAAATAACAAAAACCAAATACCTGGTCCATGGAATTTCACGTACTTCATAAACAAAAGTTGTCGGCACGAAACCGCATGGATTGCGACAGCGATCAAAACGCATCTGTCTTACTAACGACCTATTTAACTAGGAATTTCGTGGTGACATGTGAATGCCGTTCAATTGGTTTATCCATGGCGCTGGGGTACATTGAATCAATAAAAACCGCCGGCCATCACGATCCTGGGACCTGGAGTGAAGAATCGCATTGGGTTCAAACAGGTCAGATGTGGTTCCATACCAGATAACAATGAAGGTTTGCTTGACACCGACGGGGGTTTATGTTGATGGGTTTATAACAGCTGAGACTTAATAGTCTTCTCTGTTCAATCAACTGGGGGGATTTTGTTAGTGAATCGCTGTAAGATCTCATAGAAAATACATTCCGGGATCGAATGCCATACATAGGTCTTCTAAAAACCGATCGACAGTCGGTTCGACGTTCTACAACCAATTCTTTCACAGAAACTTCTGATTTGATAACTTATTGCAATTTGATTGTTTTTTACATTTCACTATGAAACATCCTCCCTCTAGTTCGTACCTATTCTACATGATTCAGAACAAGCAGACACAAAAAGATGTCCGGTATCACAAATGTGTTTCAGTTCTATTGGGTAAAGTTTGATTTGTTCCAGATTCGTTCGACATTCTCACACATAGCAGTGCAAGAACTTCATGTTTCAGATAAGACATGTTATGCAGAATCTACAGAAATGAATCATTTACATATGGGGCTGGTATATGGAACCAACGCTTGACGGCCGCCTTTTTTCGGTGCGCTATGGTGAATTAGCCTCACTCTATTTTCCATGTTCCCGAATAGAAAGGTAAGGTCACCGACTCTCTCCATCCACACCACAAAACAAATGAGCCCTGGGGCGAGTGCGATCTGTATTCTTTTCATGGCGTCCACGAATCGGAGTGAATTAAGCCGTCAATTAGACGGCTATAGAATCTGGAATATGAGAGCCACGGGTGTGTTTCATTCTGATCTTTTTTTCAGGACTTAAACCGTTCCCAAAGAAAACACTGGACAAATCAAACTGTTACACTACTCGCAATCAACGGTATTGACCACTAGCAACGTAGTCCGGTGTTATCGGAACAATCTTATTACCTGGTTATGGAAACGTCTGAGTGGTTGCTTAGTGTTCCCTTCCAAAGTTATGACGTATTGTGTGCCCTACAGAAGTGTTCAAATCACCATAGTTGGCATGTAATTTGAGCACATGGTATCAGTAAAATAACAGATCAACCTATAACACTGAAAACCTCAGTACTTTAATACAGTGAACCGAGTTATCTGTAGCCAACATCACCGAGTTGATACATCAGTGAATAATCCCGATAGAGTCACTGAAAGAACAGCAATTTGAAAAAACAACCTTGTTTCCAGTGCTTCATCCTCCGACCAGTTACGGCACGTTATATAACTCGGGGGGGGGGAGGCAAGTTAGGAAGATAAGAATGTTAATTGTGTACATTCCGTAGATAACGTGTTCAGGGGCTGTTGTATGGGTTAGGGAGTTGGGTTATCGACATTCATACCTTGACTGCGTAACTCGTAAAAAAGCTTACAGAGTGTGAGTCCTGACCGGCACGTTTAATGGGAGGATAAGGAAGCTCTTACGAACTGTTTTTGTGTGTGTATAGTTGAGCATTGTTATACTGAACAGATCGCACCGATAGAACGGAATGACCCCCGTACGTTCACCGCGTTATCCGTTCTGGTCAAGTAGAACACACCTGCGCCCGTGCTTATCGATCCACAACTGAGCCAAGTTTGTGGGTGTTTTCTTATCCTTTCGGCCAGGTGCATGGCGGTGCGACCAACGTACTAAAATTTGCTCAGGGCGAATCATTTATTCCGGTTCTTTCAAGCCTGTTTGAGCCTAACTTACTTCGGATATTCCATCCCCGATAGAATTCTGTCACTCGCATAACTATGGAATCGACCTTGGCAGATAAATTTCCTCCAGACACAACTGAAGTCAATGGGGGAATTTTCGTTTTTTCCCAACAACACGAAGCTGTTAAAAACTTTTCTGATTTGTTTTTCTATTTCTTCCATATAGTTGTTTTCAACGTTGAACGGATATTGTATTTTTGGAACACAAACTCCTCTCTTCGAACTGGAATGATTTTGTTCAGTCAGTGAACCTGCTGCAACGTTGGAAAAATGGACAGCCAGAGAAAAAACCTTGAACCGACTTAATCAACCGTTCGATTGTAAACTGGTATTGAGAAACGTAACCCGCGATAACCGAAAGGTCAACAGACCACCATCTTTACCGATAACACAGTTATCGAACAATAAACAATTACCTATAAAGTATCACATGGCGCATCGTTTTCTTGATACACTCCGACCAAATATGGGAACTGATACATTCATTCGTTCACTTTCCCACAGAACTGATTGAGGTCTGCCAATTGTAAGGTGCCCTGGGTTGTTTTCAGAACAGGAAAACGGGATAACCCGTATGTGAACATTGGCCAGGCAGAAATCGTGCAAAGTTCAGTTCATTTCTTTCGTCCAGCAACATATGCTCTAGTTTTGGTCATTTTTTGCGTCTTTTGTTCTGTTCATTTCTAAAGACCGTTAACCATTCACTGGATGCGGTGGCTTTAGTTGCCATCTCCTAGCGGCAATCTAAAAAGGAAATAATAAGGAAGAATGGAATAGGAAAGGAGTAAGAAGAGAACTACATTAATGGAATTAGGTCGATGAAGAAAGTTTGTGGATGCAAGAGCGCCTCTGATGGTGGCATCTAGCCATATCCCCCAAAGTATGTAACCATTGAGAGGGAGGGCCGAGTCGAGAGCAAAATGAATAGAAGCATAGGACGGAATAGCCGAAAACGAGGCGAATTAAGATCCCGAACGGAACTTCGCCTCTGCTCGCGACACCTAGCCATAACGCGATGTCTCCAACCATCTGGTAGGTATGTTTCATGAAACCCAACCCGGTAGTGGTTTTAAGTATTCAATAAGGACTGGTAGTGTAATATTATCAGATAAAATGGCTTTACAAAGGATGACAACAGTTTCTCGAAGATGCAGTTGGATCAAAAAGAAAGTTCAACATCCAACGAGTATATTCCAGGTTTCTTAAGAGAAGACTGGATGAGAAAGCTACGCGAGTTCTGATGGTTGAGTCTGTGGTGCATAGTTAAACTGAAACATTCGAACTGAATCCGTAGCTGACCGCTCCTGGCTGAACCATTCTCTGATGATTCTATCAAAAGAAAGTGTACCCAGGAACAACTTAAACTTTCGGTTGAGGAAGTGTATCGAAACTCAACTTCGCTCTGGTATCCTTTCCACTTTATCTCTGGTTCAAGAAATTTCCCTCGAAGAATTCACAGGGGACCAGTCCCAAACCACGAGAAACCACTCAAGACAATATTCAATCTTCCAGAAGAACACAAAGAAATACTAAAAGGGAAATCAGAAACAGGATTTTCCATTGTATCATGGACCACTTCACTGCATCTGTACACGTGCAAGCTGCATAGTCAACGTGATTTTAAATAGTCAGTAAAATAACCAACGAAACTGAGATAAGATTGATACTTTTATAGCCTAGCTGAAGTATAGTTGAGAAATGTCCATCTAAGGTTGCTTTCTTTGGGACTAAAATTGAAAATTCCACCGATAAGTTCAAAACAGTCACTAATAATGGTACGGTCTGAGAATTTATACACTCGCACCAAAGAAGAGACCGGATGGTTTGAGGACAAACTTGTTGGTTTTCGGAACAACGCGCTTCTTCTCCCCTCCATCAATGATGCTGCCTGACTCCACAACACCAAGATACCATCAAATCATCCGTGATCCGATGCTCCTCCAACCAGATAAGGGCTCCGGCGTGGTAACCATAAAGAAGGCGGATGGCCAGATGTTCGTATCGGAAAAACATCGGAGAACAACATACGCATAGAGAAACAAGTAATTTAACACGTGAAAATCCTACTGCTACAAGCACTTATATCAGAAAGATGATACAACAAAGGGAAACCAGTCGGGACCCGGAAGCTTCACCTATGTGGATTTTCCAGAGGTTCATTCATTCATTCATTCTTCATAATAGAGGCAGAGGGTATCTCTCCCGTGTAAGCCTCCTCACCACAGCTCAGTGATGTAGACTCATGTGTGTCTCCCACCACCTCTTTAGAAATACGTCCAGAAGTCGCTTGAACAATGTGTCGTTGGACTCTTCCACCACTTCGGCTGGTAGCGAGTTCCATAGATTGGTCACCCTCCGAGATAGACGGTACACCAGAGGGAGGCCCACCGAGTGCAGTTTCTTTAGAGTTAGCGGGTGTCCCCTCGTACGGCCATGTCCGCGGAGAGGGAGCTCTGCACGTAGTTCTGGACCGAAGTCGCCTCTGATGACACGCCTGGTGAAGATCAGGTCTCCCCGGACTCTTCGATAGGCCACTGGAAACAGCCCTGTGATCTTCAGCCGCTCTTCGTAACTCACCCCACGTAGCCCTCCGATATGGCGGGTTGCGCCTCTCTGTACTCTTTCCAACTTTGTCACCTCTGCCAACGTACAAGGGAAAACTGCTGGCCCCCCGTATTCCAGCCTGGGACGCACATGGGTTGCATACAACCTCTCGAAGGCGTTGAGTGAGAGATGGCCGAATGAACGAGTAATCGGCCCCAGGATACTCCACGCTGACGAACAGACTCTATCAGTATTGTGCTTCGTTTTTAGTGACGAGGCCACCATCACTCCCAGATCTTTTTCGCAGACAGAGCGTCGGAGGGGTGCCCCGTGTATATTGTACATCCCACTGCTGGACGGTGCTCCTACTCGCATATGCGCACACTTGTCCGTGTTGACTGGTAGTGACCACAGATCTGACCATCTCTCAAGGGCTCTGATGTCCTCCTGAAGAACGAGCTCGTCAGCGTATGACGTAATTGTGCGCCAGATCTTTAGGTCGTCTGCGTAAATGAGGCACGGCGATTGAAAAACTGGTGGTAGGTCATTGATATAGGCCAGGAAGAGGAGCGGACCCAGAACCGATCCTTGTGTAACACCACTAGCTGCCACTTGCCAATTTGACAGTGACTGTGCTACTCGTACTGCAAAGGTTCGGCCTTTTAGAAAGTCCTCTATCCACAGAATCAAGGGATCTACTACACCAAGAGCCTTAAGCTTACCTAATAGACGGTCATGCGGAACTTTGTCAAAAGCTTTGCTAAAATCCACGAAGATTACGTCCGTAGGGTGTCCTTCGGCCTTGGCCATCGTCCAGCGTTCTCGTGCGATTACCAAGTTTGTTAGGCATGACCTGCTTTTCCAAAAACCATGTTGTTGTTGGCTAAGTAGGTCGTATACCTCAATATGGTCCCGGATTCGCGTTGCCAGCAGGCGCTCCATAACCTTTCCTATCACCGGTGTTAGACTGACAGGTCGGTAGTTGACAGCCTCAGCTTTTGCCCCACCTTTTTACAGTGGCACGACGACCGCTTTCTTCCATTCTTGGGGGAGCTTTCCCGCTGCTAAAGACGCGTTGAACAGTCGTGTGACTGGTTGAGTTAACACATCGGCCAGTTCCTTTACCACCAACGGATGAACACCATCAGGTCCGGGGGATTGGTTGACTCTAATGGTGCGCATGGTTGCCGCCACTTCTTCCTCGGTGAGTTCTTGACAAGACATTTGGGGGGCTCCCCCGGCAATGTGTGAGGGACGATTGTGCCTCTGTTCAGGAGCATAGACTGACAAGTAGTGTCTCGCCAGTATCTCTGCCTTGTGTTCATCTGTAACTCCCAGCGAATGTCCGTCCTGTAGGGCTGGGATTGCAGTCGTGGTTC
Source organism: Fasciola hepatica (assembly GCA_948099385.1). Classification (NCBI taxonomy): domain Eukaryota; kingdom Metazoa; phylum Platyhelminthes; class Trematoda; order Plagiorchiida; family Fasciolidae; genus Fasciola; species Fasciola hepatica. Next base: position 17,356,477 of record CANUEZ040000048.1, read on the forward strand.
GCGTTCTCCGTCGCAGATATGCGAACAGTCGTTTGGGTGCTTGTACCAAGTCCATTGCTAACGTCTCCTCGAAGATACGTCGCTTTTCTCGTTTAATTTGGGTACACTGGTTCCGGATGTTGCGGTATCGATCATATCCTTCTCCAGTCGCTTGACATTGTTTCCATGCTCGGTTCCGATGCTTCAAAAGACGCCTAAGTTGCGAGTCAAACCAAGGTGGGCCTTTCGCATGCGGCCGCTGTCTGGATGGTGGAGCAAACGTCTGGCATAACTAAAGGATTTCATCTCGGATTACCTCCCAAGCCTGGTCTATGTCATACGGTTCTGGCGGATACCACATCACTGAGGATGCAGCCTCCCTGACTTGTTGGAACGACATTCGCCAGACGTTGAGTCCGCCCTGTGGTCTGGGGACAAACGTCGCTCCTCTCTTCCAGCTGATGGTCAATACTGCATGGTCACTGCACCCTAGTGGCGGTAGGTACTCGATCTGATCAACATCGGACCGCCTTGGAGATATCACCAGATCTAGGGTAGACGTGTGGTGATCCTGGGTTCGGGTCGGCCTTCTGACGTGTTGGTACAAGGAAAGTTCCAGCACCGTTGAAAGAAGCTCGCGGGAAAATGAATCCGCTCCTGCAGTGCACCGCAAGTTCTCCCAGTCCACATTCGGCGAGTTGAAGTCACCCAAAATTAGACAGTGACCATCGCCCGCCCAACGTCTTACTCCAGTCAGTACTTCCCGTGGGTCTGCTTCTGGTGACCGATAAATGACTCCGACAGACTCAAATCCACTGGGTGTCAACTTCACGCGACACCAAAGCGATTCTTCAAAGCCCTCCGGGTCTATCAGGCGATCCAACTGTAGCGAAGGGACGTCAGCTCGAATGTACATCGCCACGCCGCCTCCTCGCCTAGCTTGGCTCCTATCAGCACGGTAAAGTGTGTATCCTGAGATAGCTACTTCCGAGTCCTGCACTCCACTGGTGAGCCACGTCTCCGTCAAGGCGACCAATGTTGGCGAGTGCTGAACCACCCATGCTTCGAGCTCATCTCGCTTGTTCAACAGACTCCTGACATTAGACGACATGATAAGTGCATGCCCTCTTCTGTCTTCCCTCTTCTTACCGACCCTCATTGCACCTCCACCGCAGGGGCCGCCTGGTTGATGATGCCGGTGAGATTGAACGGATCCCATCTCAGTTGAAGACGCCTCCGCTGAACACGAAAATCCCGGATGAAAAGACCTGATTCACCATTGGCCTGGCGTTCGCGGAGCTCTCTCAAGGCTAACCGGTGCCTCTCCCTTTCCTCGGGGTCAAGATCTCGAAGGAGTCGTTGTTTTTCTCCTTTTAATCTGTAGGACCGCTGTAGCACCCAGCGGCATTCCTCGTCGGAACCCAAGACCACCTTGAGCGGACGAGGGTTACCATTGTCATTTATTTTCCCTAATCGAAAAACGGCTTTGACCTTTACGTTATTTGCCAGGTTTTCCTCATTTGTGGAGAATATTTTGGAAAATATGTCCCGTAGTAGAGAAACGTCGTGCTCTAATCTACTTTGAGGCTCCGACTCGGTTGATTCCGAAAGATTCACGACTAGGAAGCATTGGGTCCTAGGTGGCGGCGCCATCCGTTGACGTGGCTTTACTGTTTTCCATTGACTCATGGTTTCCGTCTGCCCTGGATCGGGGCCTGTGCCTCCGCCGGCTGCATTCGATACTTGCGGAACGTAAGTTTTGTCTTCCGAGTGTACAGCTACTTCGGCTTTGTCTGTGACCACGGATTTCTTTCGGCGTTGCTTCTTCACTGCTCTTAATGGGTTGTTCGTAGCGCCTGAAGCTACTTCTGCGTGGGACCTGGGGCTCGTTGAACACGGTACCGCGGGTGCCTGGTTCGCCGCTGAATCAGCTTCATCTCTTTTTCTTTTATTTGCGGTGGTACAATCTGTGCATAGAATTTGCAGAAATGGGGAGCTGCAGGAACTCAGCCACTCATATTTATCCTTGTCGATTTTAGTACACTTTAGGTGAATCCACCCCTCGCAAAAATCACACATCAGGGCTTTGACCCGAGGGCCAATATTTTTCTTGCACACCAAACACGCACATTGATCCTCAGAGGTAACTGAACTCATAATGTTTATAAATCCGCTGAGAAGCCACAAATATCACAGGACAATATATATATCCACGAGGCATAAAGATAGAGTTCTGTCGAGCCCCATTCGGTGCATGCACAAGCTTACCACGAAACTCCCCGATGACTGGTGGATGTTTTAGATTCCGTCGGAGAACACAACACCTAATTGTTTTTGAGACTCATTTGAAATTGTGAAACTTCCTAGTGATTTTATGGTAAATCCTCATACAACATACCCAGTGGATGTTGAATCTCTTTTCACCAGGGTGCCTACTCGAAGACCGATTGATCACCTTACCGATGTCAGTTTATCCAATAATTTTAAACAGCTAATCCCTGCTTTTAAATTCAGAAGATAATTCGCTCGAAAATAGCTCCCTAAGAGATTATTCGTTTCCCTCCGTTTATCTAGGTCAGTGTTGGACCAATTTACAACTGGCTTTCTTTTGCTCACTAGTGTCAGGTCAAACAAGCTGGTGCGAGGGCAACTTGTAATTTATTCATTGTTATGGAGTGGAAAGAATTCGTGCCACGAAATTTGCGCTCTTTCGCATTAGATGGAACTGGCTCGCACACAAAATTCTGATCAGTGTGTGTGTGTGTGTGTTTGCTAACAATTAAACAAGCAGATAATGGAGGTTAGCGTTCAGGTCAGCACCTGGGCTGATATCTGAGGTGACGGTCAATATGCTCGCCCAGATTTCGTAGAAATTCGGCCTACGGCTCCAATTTTGGCCTACAATATGTCTTCGAAAGCGTATGGTTTCTTGACCTTTCTTACATTCCCCAGCTACTGTCAGTCAGAAAATCTTGATCTTTTAACTCCTCAGTATTTGAGCTTCAAGATTTTCATGCATACTCGCATCCCTAGCCATGGAAGTATCAAATCTGGTCTATATTGCTTCTTTGAAATCATCCAGTGACCCACTCAACTTTGTCCATTAGTGGATTCTGTTGAAGAGTATCAAGCATCTAAGATCTCCTTCGAGAGCCCCGTAGATGCTTGATTCATAATTGGTGCTGCATCCCGACTGGAAGTTTGTATATCTTGATTCTCGGGTGAAATGCTGACTTCTGGTAGCCAGAGTGGCCATCGTAGTTTTTATCCCATCTGTTTTACTTGGCCTTGAGTACAACTTTCCTTCTGTCTTCTATTTCTAGTTCTTTATGAGTTTTGATAGTAGTCTTCTCCTGGCTGTCTTTGTGTACGGCTTTGATTCACGTGACTCACCTAATCCAACGTAAGTTGGTACAATCTTGAGAAGACCACTATCCATTTGAAAAAGTACCTCAAAGCTGAGGAAGTTATATTGAAGCCCAAAAGCAATTGCTGTGACAAATGTTGTAAAGAACTACCTGGACAAGTTTGCCACCGCAATAAAACGACGAAAACCTAAAGAACCAAGACGTAACGCACTATCGCTTATATCTGATCCTGAGAATACAGAAAGGTATACTTTATATCTGGAACACTTCGAAGTCAGTTGTATACCACCACAGATTTTCCTGTCATTTAGTAGCCACTGAAGACGGTTTAGTGGTCACTGTCTGTTATTAAGCGACCACAGCCTAGAGTAAAGTAACCAAACCCTTCCGATATCCTCATGCTGCATAAGTTCAAATCACGTGTGAGCTATATCTCCGAGCTACTGCGCGTATCATTACCTTGAATACGCAGGGACTACAGACGAAAATCTCCAAGTTATTTAATAAAAATATTAGCACATCAAAGAAAATCAAGTTTACAAATCAGAATAACTTTTCTGCAGATTCAATAAAAGTGAAATTGTGTCTGTCAAATGTAGCATATGAAATAGGCGTAGTCCGCTCCACTGTTTTTTTGCTTAGCTGCACTAACATCCCAAACCTATGTTCTTTGGCGGTCTACTTGTATAGGTGATTTGACAGTTCTTATAAACACAATGAATACCTCTTTGATCGGATTAAAAAATGGGCTATTTGGAGGAAGATACCGCGCAGTATTTCCGGTTACTAGCAGTGCTTCACCCGCCCGTCGGTGAACTGGAGCATTACCGGACAGAAATACGGTATCGGTGTTTGATTGCTCAGCTGGTACTTTTAAAGAACACTTTTTCAGAAAGCTGATGAAGATTTCAGCGTTCATTATGCAGTAGCACTCATAGTATGGTGTACCGATCGCAGAACAGCGAGCAATAACTTTGAGGTTTGCTTAACGGCAAAGTCCTGATGCACGGTTTGCCCTTCACTGATCACCCTCATGTCCGCGAGTACTATATGTTGTAATTAGTCTCTATTGTGTAAAAATGTAAGACGGAGCTACCATACTTATGGTGATTCAGCAGCTGTCACACGTGATACGGCCAGGTACAGTTTCGTAACCACGAACGCGGATGAGCCCCAACCAATCAGGATCACCACGGACAAGTCCGACAAAAGCTGCTTGTGATTGGTCACCTTCGAGTCTACCAATTATCTTCTCTGATTTGACATATTTATACAAACCCGTTCTGCAATACAACCAACATGCCATTTCGCAGCTTTGGTCTTCTTGCTACTTTCGTTCGCTTAGTTCTGGGTTGGGGTTATTTCAGTTCGTTCTGCCAGTTCGGTTCATTGCGATTATTGCAATACTCCTGTAACCACATCGCATATTGAGCTCGTCTCTCTTTGACAGCAATCCTGTTTCGCTGGACCGGATGAATGCATAGTTTCCTCGTGGAGTAACCGTCACCATCAAGAAGATGATCAACGTACGATAAATCGATCGATACTTTCGAGAGTATCAGTTCCAATTTTCTTCTTCATCCCAGTGAAAGCGATTGCAGGATTATTCTCTACCGAAGAGCACAAATTCATTGAAAATCCATTGGAAAGTTTGCGTTTTGAGAGTCCTGTTTTAAGGTTGAACTCTGTGCCTCGTATGGTGATGGCTCTCCAGGTTATTTTAATTCCAAGGTGATAAGAAATAGGTTTCTACTCTTCACCACTCCTCGCACACTGGACGAAGCTACAGAGGTCCTGAGCACTAACTGATTTCCACCTTCGGCGCGAATCTTTATTCACTCTTTCACTTAGGTAGATTATCTCAATTTCCTCCACGGAGAATTCTGCGGATGATGAAATATTCATTCAAATGGTGACTTGAAAACTGATGGTGATCAAATCGGTCCTTCACGTGACTCAAATTGCTACCAAGTTCCGCCACTGGGAACGATAACTCACACGTGATTTGACCTTACGCCGTATGAGGGTTTCATAAGGGTTTGGTTACTTTACTCTAGTCTGTGGTCCCAAAATAAATGACAGTGGCCACTGAGCAATCGCCAGAGATTACTCAACGATCGGCAGTGGCTACCAAACGACAGGAAAACCTGCAGAAAGGGAGTATGATGATTTGTTCTGAGAGCTTAATACTAATCAGGGCTGCCTCTGGCTTTCCATTCTATAAAAGTGAAACCTCTCCTCAAATGCAATTATTCCAGTTGGGATTTGAAATTCTCTCTAACACATAAACCAGATTTCAGCGCCCTAACTGGAGTGCTGATGCACTCTATTATGCTTATTGTTTAACGTTTAATGTTATGCATGGTGGAGAAATTCTTTCTGAGCTACCAGAGAGATCCTCAAAAAAATTCCCATTATCTGTGTGAATACGTTGTGATTATTAGCCCCATTTCCCTGCCCACGGTTCAATGTAACCAATGGTTGTGATCCACTTGGACCTTGGATAAACGGGCATTAAAAAGCAGCTGGTTTCGTTGTCTTCTTCAGTATAAGATTGCAGAAGTATCACTTAGAGAGCATGGACAAATGTTATCCAAACTATAGTGTGTACAAATATTCACTATTCACTATATTCCCTATTCACTATTACCTGGTTGTCATATTCATGCAGAACTACAACTTTCATGAAAAGGTATTTAAACCTGGTGGTTTATTTTATTAGAGTTCAAATCAAATAAATAGGAGTGTTAAGATCTGAGTTCTCTTCTATCGCATTTTTGACCGACCAGTCTAATTTGTGAACCAGGAAAGTGAGTGGTTGTCCCTCGTGGAAGGGTTCACTCAGGGATCACAGCTGAGATTCGCTGATGCCAGTCAGTCGCAGCTAGTTTCAAGAACAAAGACCTTACGATCGCCAGTTGAAATATTTCATATAGTGATATCAGCTACTTGTGATTCCTCAGAGGACTCTTTCGGGAGGAACATTCATTCGCATTTCGGATTCAAAAATGAGACTTTAGTGGGTAAAGCGCTTGCAATGTACACTTATAAGGACGAATGGACAGAGGACTACCGGATACGCATATCTGATGGGCGGCAATAAAGGCGAAACCAGTCGCGTGCTTCCGAAAAACTTTGCCCATCAATCTTTAGATACTGAGCAAGTCCGCTTGGGTACCAATAACCAGTTGTGGTAGAAAATAATTCCCGAGGAAGTCAGCTCAAGAGAAGACGGAAAAAACCAAACGCTTAGTTCGGCGATCTATCGTGATTCGTACTCAACCTGAAAATTGTCCATCTGAAATTCAGCAGCAACCGGTTCTATTTTTACAGGCAAAAAACAGATTTCTCGTGGATTTCGCCTCTCCCTATGTGTGTACCAACTCAAGTGCATCTGTGGAGCAAGTTATGCGGGTCGAACAACAAAAAGCCGGTCTAAAAGCATAAAAGAACAACTTCCGATTTGGTTGAACAAAACACTCGTGAAAAAAGAACAAAAAGCAGTAATCATCTATTTCAGAGAATCGAACCATTCAATAAACGTCAAGGACGCTTTTCGTTCTATCTACATTGTCACTGGAAGACTGACAAGGAATATCGAAGACTAGATCCTAGCCCCGGCTGAAGCGATCACAATCCGCCCTAATAATCCCCCGCTGTGCACCCGGTTACCACAGATAAGATCTCTTACCCTGGTCGTCGACTCAGGATAACCCGGCAAAAACAAAAACTTCGTGCAACCGGCAGGACATTTCTCAACGCACACTATTTTTGGTGACACTAATAACACCTTAACTTTGTGGACAAGAACTTGTCGTTTGTTGTTACCGTGAGTACCAATTTTCTTGCCTTTTATTCTGTTACCTCAACTTCAGTACCTAAAAAATGTTAGTTAGTTGTGAAGCACTGAAAACAAGTCAGTGAGGTTCAAAATATCTTGAAATATAGATAAAAGAATAAACCAACTGCGGTTTACTGACTTCGCTGACAGGAGTATCAAGAATTTTCTACTTATAACATATTATTAGAGACAAGACATTTCAACTACCTAATGTAGCAGTTCTCCATAAGGTAGCACATTTCCCGTTGTCCAAGGGGTGCAACAGTTCACAGACTTGAGAGTATTATTATTATTACTGCTATCATTACTTTTGTTACTATCATTATTATTGTTATTATATCGCAAATAGCCTGCGCTCATTTATGGTGCCAACACCACAAATATATGAAGGATTAACCAAGAGGGTAAAATGAATAAAACAAGCTTGTTTTGGCTGCTTCACTGTGTGTATTTTTGTTATTTGTTGACGTTTAGCTCAATAATTATTGGATCTGAGAATTCCTCAAGCACTCCGCATGGCATTCACGCTACGAACAACAATCCACATCCCTTGGGCCTTAACCAGTGAGTCGGGATGCATCTTCAAGGATAGCATTAACGACATCTTCATAATACCCCGAAGCCAATTCATGGTCTGATTATCTCGTCGCTCCTTTTAGCCATATCCAGGAAGTACAACTGGCTGACGTAGTAACAGGCCGTAGGTGGACATGTATAACTTATTCATCCTTGGCGATTTAGTGCTCAATTCTGGTAGGAGCTGACTATCCATACCAAACACTTGACGACGAACCTCATCGTTGCTCACACAGTGTTCCCCCTCAAAGGTAAGAGATAGTCCGGAGAAATCCGTGGTTCGGTGTGGAGACTCGCCGAGCGTCCTTAATGCTGATCGACCCGGATAGGCAACCGTAAAGCAAAGTACTGCACTTAGTGGTACTGTAGACTCGTCTGTTCCGTCATCAAACATCGCACCCTCAGACCATCACAGAACCACCATAGGATCCTCGGCTACTCCGTTTCAGGTTGCTGTCCCTAAAACCGGACAAGTAGAATCGGATTCCCTCGGGGATATTGAAACTAAATTTTCCCTCATTTCTAAGTATTGTATCGTTCCGCTCATCATTCCAACTGAAGTTGTTTGGGGCCCGAATCCTTTTGATCCTGAACGACCTTGAAAACTAGCCAACCAAAGCACTGACCTCATCTTCCTCTACTGAATATGTGGTAAAAGGCGCTGCTGCTGAGCACGCTATCGCTTAAATTCGATTGCAAGAAACTCCGCAGCTACGGCGCACTTGTAAGTTGGTTCGAAGAAATATGCAAGACTCTTTCATTACCCCTGCGGATGTGTATCATCGAATTCCAAGTTTTGTTCATCGCAACATAATGATTTGTATTCTTTTAACACTAGCGAACAACTATGGCCTACCCGAAAATATTCTTGGAAATCGGGCATATGCTCATCCTTGAATATTTGTATACGATTATTTTCGTTCATTCCACCTCGGAAAGCATCAGTTTGCCGCCATTTGTCTGTTTTGACTATTGAAAGATCTCTAGATCTAACCAGAATGTGTCGTCTAACAACTTCATCCACGGGCCCTGTTCTACGTAGAGGCTGTTAAATACTGCAAAACTAAATGAGCCCTACAGGTGCTGTTGAAATTCAATGGACGAACTTTTGTCTTCGTAAATTATTCCACTTTCCTGAACTTTTCGTAGTATATCAAAACACAGGGCTGGAATACAAAACTCTATAGAACTTCATGTCAGTCCCATTAGTTATGGTGTTATCCGTTGCCCACTTAAGTTGCGCAGCCTTGGTCACTTTGATAAATTAGTCTAGAGTTTGGAGATCAAAAATTATTTAAATGTTAAATATGATTTATCTTTAAACCGACGAAAGTAAGATTCACCATGGCTGGTTTTTGTCACTTAGAAATAAAATGTTGGTCCTACTGGAAAGGTTTCTTTTTCTAAATTGTCTGCCATGATTATGTCTAACAGAAAGAAGCAAAAACGAAGCGTATTGTCTAACAGTTCAACAGCCAACTCATGACGAACGGTAACCTACCCGGAGAGAGCATTTGGTTTATTTCGAAGATTTCAAGATCGTATGAGTACGACCAGTTACATATCCATTTTTTCTCGATACGCTTAACAGATGTTTACTGGAAATCGAAGAATTTACACTATTTTGTGAAAAGCATACGGGGACGACACTGTGCGAGCCTATCGATGTTGACCACCTTCATCAAGGCCAAAGCGGCATCATGATATTTGGAGCTGTTCTCATACCCACCGTGATAAATTGTATCCATTCTCGGAACCTTAACACACCAATTGCAGGAGCTAGATACTCGGCCTTTCTTAAGGCTGGCAGAGTCCACGTGGTAATCTTGTAGTATTCGCACTGCAATACTTTGGCTAACTAGATCTACCAGTGTCCTCACATTCTAACAGGCCGAAGGTAATCAAACAGTCTTCATGATGGTCTCTAGACACCTCTGGTCCTCGTGAGAATCCTGCCACTGCACCCGATCATCTTCCCCAACTAGCAACCTCTGGTTGACCTGTACACCTCTTCTTGAAATATTGTACAGTTATTACATAATAAAAGGAAACAAATATCAGAAAATAAAGGACAAGCTATGTGTGTGTGATTCCAGCTCATTATCTTATCACCTCGACCGTTAAGACACGTGGCACTTCGCTCACCGGGGAAGCTGAACCACGATTAGAGTACATCATTTCAAAATGAGCCATGGAGATTCTTGGGAATATCGATTCTAAGCGGTGTTTTCAGCACCTTTCGGGTCTTCTGTAACATTCGGTAGCCCAGTTGGGCTCTTTTTTTGTTCAAGGCTGTGCCTCTAGCCTATGCACATTCAAGTGCAACCTGCAAGGCGGCTCGGACAACGGCCTTATTTGGTGGCAGGCACTATGCGCCACGTAACAGTGCAGTCAACTGATTTATATGTCATTTTAGAGAGGAAGATGCTAGACAAGCGAAGACCCGTCACAATCTCAGGTACTGCTGTATCGTTGAACCTGTGTTCTAGTGATCCACACTGTGTAACTCGGCTGCCAGCTTCTTCATTTTTATACTCTTCAAACCATGTCATAATAAAAATGACGCTTTTTACCTTTGCGATCGACAGGAGTGAATGGAATGCCTGAATCTCGCAATATGTCTTTGAAATTTCAACAATAACTGGACAAAGACGAGATCATTTTTGATATTCAAAAAGGTTGAACTTTTATGGCCCCACAGAAAATGTAGCGGTTTCACTTCATTCGAACTAAACGAACCAATAGATCTAGCAAGATTTTTGTGCTGGAGTACCATCTCGTTCTATCAACACAAAACAGAGTTTGTTCAAGATACCAGGTAATCATGATCAAAAACACTTGTGGAGCGCACTGGTCCAGATTTTCCATAACCGGACCTTACTACTGGCTCTTTCAATTACGAACTCGTTTGGCTAGTTTCTTCCTGTTCGGTTAAAACAACTGTTGGCGGTTGGTTGGTTAATTTCATTTCCGTTCAGCCGAAACAACTCCTAGCCACTGATTGGTTGATTCCGCTCTGTTCGGTAAGAATGACTGTTGGCAGCTGATCGGAAGATTTCTTTCCGCTTTGTCATGAGCTGATTGGGGCATCGATCTGCTTCGCTGACTCCAGTTTTACTGTCGATTTTGGACAGAAGATGACAGACCACCTGCTGTGTCACCTATCGACAATGTGCCCGCCCATACCTTCACAAACACTTGGGCTTGGGCCGTTTTGGACAACGGTCGATCATGCACTAGGATTTTACGGCACTTGGTGCTTTGGTTTCGACAAATCGAAACTATTTCATAGGTGGAAGAAGTGAAAGTATCTCGTATTTAAACACCGACGTGTTCGAGGCATTGTTCAAATATAAAGGGAACCCTAGGTAAGAAGTGCTTCGGCCAGGTAATGATTATTACAGCAGTCTAGATGATCAATACAAGGGGGAAAAGAGATGTAATGTCAGCTTACATTCGTCTTTTTCGAATGCTCTATGATTTTCACTGTGTTCATGTAGTTGCAGTTATCATTGTGTTGTCTTCTGAAATGAAATAGTTCGCAATTTTTATCTATCTTACTCAGAGTCATACTTGTTCTGTGCGGACGGTAGACTGTAATCTGACAAGTAGATGTTGGAGCCTCTCCTCTTCCATCAGCACCATTTTGACATTCATTTGCCCTAGCTTGTCTATCGGTTTCTTTCCCCGATCTCCGACCGTGAGCACCATACACACCTGGTCAGTCAACCATCCCACATCTGTTCCCTCGGGTTCTAATCTCTTCTCCGACGACAGACGAGACTTTTGAGAGTTAAAAAGAACATTTTCTCTTTCGGTAGTAGATTTATAACCCATTTTCATGGTAACTGATCCACCAACAGACATTAGAATGTTAAGAAACCACGCAGTCGAACCCATTTGTTGTAACTCACCTCATGGCACTCGGAGCGGTATTGTCTTTCCTAACCAAAACCTGATCTCATTTCGTGACGATCTCTTCCTACAGTTGATATCGTTCGTATGCGTTTCCCCATTGGCCCGATAACTATTTCGTGATACCCTTATTTAGTCAGACCGGATGACAAATGCACGGAGGAAAAGATACAATTCACGCAACTTGTATATCCTAAAACTTAGCAATTTTTTTTCTTGAACAACAACAATAACCATCCAGAACTGTAGGCCAGTGACACTTAGTACGCATAGACACCATGTCGATTTGTGTCCAGCTAGTTTTATCCTTGAAGCATGGGCACAAGTGGACAACACTTTGTAATGGTATCTGAACGGTTTCCCGAAGATGTGTCTTATACATATATTTCCTGCATAGTCATGAAGCTGACAGTCTACTCACTTGTTTAAATAGGTTTCAGTGATCAGATATCAGCTGTAGACAGAATTTCCACATATATTTCCACGCCTAAACTACCACCAAAAAGGATTTAATCGTTCCCAAAAAATTCACGAATACGGTGAGCTTTGAAAATATCTGGTTATTCCACCGGTTTAAAATTTCTTCAAGTTTCACTATCCTTTAACGGACATATCGATCGGTCCAAATCCCAGGTACATGGAATTAAAGCTGAAAGTGTACAGCTAGCGAGACATTTGTGAAAGACTAAAATCCGACCCGAATTAGTCCGACGCTGAAGCGGGACAATGCCTTTGCAAAACCTAAATATTTAATGAAATAATCCCGACCTGTACATCATGAATCTTTCAAAATAAAATCAATAATATTTTAAAGAAAGCGATAGCGAACAAGTTTGTTTTCGATAACTCTTCTGGCTGAAACAGTCACATATATGTGATATAAAATCAATAACCATGGAATTAAAAGTATCCTAGTTTTAACTAATCTAGTATTGAAGTTCAGTAGGTCGTTTGTTCATTGGGGTGGTCGATCACTCTGACAGCTATTATTGCACACCTGAAATCGATGCAGGACGGGCATTAGGACGTATTTTGCTGACATAGTAACTCCTTGATGGTCAACTCTGTGTTGTATATGATTTTTGTTTTACTGCATCGATGTCGCGTTCTTGATTTGTCCATAAAGGACTTTTCGTTGGCACACTTTAACCTAACAACCTGGTTGACGGATTGGACTTCATAAGCCACTGCTTGCTACTCCCTATTGCACGCTGTAACAATACACTGATCGCTTTTCCTGAAGAACTGACTGCTGAGATGGTGACAATGCGTACAAATCAGTTATGCATTTTTGTTCCAAGCCCATGTTGGGTACGCTGTGTCCTAGGTTACAGCAAAGTATATAAAACAGCCCTTCAGCGTTTTCAGTACCTTCAAATGGAGAGTTTATCGTGGATGCTGTAACCTATGAAATGCAAAAGTTCCACTAGGATTTTTTGTTCGCGGTAGCCAACTCACTCGGTGATGCACATCAGTACTTCAACATGACGATAGCATGAAAACCATAGGCAATACAGTCCATTCTTCCTAAGGCATGCAGGAGTCTACTATCAAGAGGGGTATTTCCGTGCTTCAGTCAGTGAGTGAATACGGAATCGGTCGTCGCATTGTCTTATTGATCGCTCTAGGGCCACTCCAGAACCATGCGTGTCCACGCCCCCGTAACCGAAACAGCTTGTCCATATCTCTCAAATCCACGACTTTCTAATGTTTCCAACTGATACTATGCAAACTACTGATAATAAATCTAATTAAAGTTCATCTAGTACCTATTACATGCAACACCCCGGGACTCAAATTCTTTTCCTTTATGGTCGCAGCAATCAAAAACCTCGGACCACTTATTCCTGAACCATACCTTTGATAACCATGGGGATGGCAGACTCCGTTCTTCTTTCTTCAACATCAAACACTCTCATCCATTTGAATTTTAGTATCAACCCATATACCGCTCCTCTAACTCATGCAATCTCCAAGGGAGTGTTGTTTCGTCACCCACTTCCAGAGCTGTGCGAAAATTCGATTTCCTTCTCAATATCAGACTGCTTTGTAACCTAACAGACACTTCCTATTGTGCAATGCCCACAGTCGTTTCTCATATGAATGATGCAATCACGCACGGTACTGAGTTCCGTCTTCTCATGTCTATTATCATTAACGACTCTACCACAAACTATAATCTTCAGTCGTTGGCCCGACACCGGGCAGTCGATTCACCGCCTTCCTCTATCATAATCGTCCTCTGATCTCGACTCCTTGGTTCCTTTGACCTTACATTGCCAGTCCCATGCACAAGTGGCAAGTTCAGTTTTTAGACTTCTATTTTCAGCCAAACTGTGAAGCACCCCCATCTTTCCGTTTCCCAACCCAATTACAATATCGTTGTTTACAGCAATATCTATAATCTGTTTCATCGATGTTGTGTCTTCAACTCCTTTGATAGTATAGCCTCAGATCGTGGAATTTCATCTCATTTCTGTAATACATCAAATAATGGAGAAAAAGTGCGTATTACATCAACTGACAGTCATCAACCTACAGACAGAAAGCAGGTCGTGGACATTTGATCCAAGGCAACGATGCCCAACAAATGAAACGAACGCTCACAAAACAACAGTTCGAAGAACCCACCTTCGACAAAGTACAGACTGCGCATGAGAGTGGTCCAATGAAAGACGTTCGACAGGAGTCACGCTCATCCTACTCGTCTACCACACGCCGAAAACTCGACTACTCAGATCAGGATGTAGACAATATATGGCACTCTATCGCCCCCTCAGTTCAGATTGGTAGTTTAGTATCGTTCAGTAGTGTCCATTATCCGGTTAATGACAAGTAGAATCTGCTAAGGCGAATCAATTAGGTTGTCGTCAGATCCCGTCGATCAATTTTTCGTTTAAAAAAACTTTTGAACATGACAGCACGGCACAGGGACAGGCGGTGCGTGGGAACGATGGTGGGAGAATTGAAATGCGCTGGCCCGTAACCGACAATACACCATGAGCGTGGCAGCTGGTAAGGCTCAGGGCAACAGATGAGCATCGACCTGACCAAAGTATTTATCCATCCCGATACAGAATCTTAAAAAAAGTCCAAGTAGACTGCGGATAAAACAAACTGATCTAATCAATAATCAATTAGTAGACTCCCCAGGAAAGAGATAATCTGGCCCGAAAACCTGATGCGTAGGAGATGCGTGTGGGAACGACGATAAATAAGACGGAAGTGAAACGTTCACCAAATAAGTGCATCACAATGTACGATGAGACAAGAAATCCGAATGCGAAACGGCAGAAAAAACGGGGAGAGACACAGACGCGGTGTCAGCAACAGATGAATGGAGAAAGACGGAAGCACTTAGCAAACAAATAGGAAGGTATGGACACGAGAGAAAACCATGAAAGGGGTAGAAAAGAACAGAAGCAGTCCACATGCAATATACAGAAATCAGTCGATTACATGGCTGGAACAAAACGAATTCATACATTGGTGGCATTGGGGTGGGGAGAATGTTACAAGTGAGATCTATTCTCTCCTAGGATGAAAAGTATATTGGCACTAAGAGCAAACGTGAACATTTACAAAGCACAATGAAATAAATCAAACAGACTCTTGTTCATTTTGTCGACGACTATGCGCAGCCGGGGAGATTACACTAGGAACTGTACACGAAAAACGGTGCGTTTGCATGTGCATGATACCGAAAGGGATCATCTAACTTAGGTTAGTTCGGGCGAGTGTAAAATCAGTAGAAAAAAATGCATGAATTGAGTTAATATATTGTATAAACCCAGTGAAGGACTTGAATGGTTAGATGACGGAAGAAGCTGTCTGCAGTTGTGTTTGTTTGCCTGAGGTGTGAAACTGTTGTGAAAAACAGATCGCAGTGGCAGAAGGAAGCCATGTAATTCAGAAGACTGACAGCATGAAAACCGAGATCTATTGCAGCAGAATTGGGCGAAGTGAAATCGTTAGTGAACGGGCGTTCGGATAAGAATGAGAACCGGGACTTCGAACCCTATCCACGAGGACCACAGACACCGGGACCAACAACTATTCCGGTGGACCACCCGGGCTGCTTGGCACCAGGAGCAAGCCCAGACGGGTATGCAGTTCGACCGCTTCGCGTAGCACATAACCCAAACGGGCATGTAACGAGCGAATAGCCTCCTCAGATGGTCGATCTATCCAAAATCCGCGAGCATGGCCATCCAACTGGGTTGGAGCCAAACCGTGCACCTCAGTCGACGGGGGAACGATGGTTGTGGCTGTGGTCGTGCCGTTAGTTATTGATCCATTCAAATCGAGCTTGGTAAAACAGTCACGCAAATCGGAATTGTCCAAATCACCAGTGGGTCGACTGCTTGAGCTGATCAGATCAACCGTGGGACTAAGCTGAAAAAATTATCACAAACAGAACACGGGGAGAGTTCTTTTAGATCCGTGGAACGGTATTGTTATTGTTATTACCTATATTATGTTAGCGATGTTCCTGTTGTTCTGTTTCTACCAGTAGCATCCCAGTGTTGCGCGGGAGAGCGAAAATGAGAAAGCTTATATCTCGACTATGATACCATTACAAATCACAGCTCTTGTGGAATATACAGCCGATATTTTCGTAGCATGGTGGAACTAACATACGATGATTTTATGAAGTGACACAACTTCCAGATGCCAAACGCAATTTTTGAATTTCACTCTCAAGCACCAGTTCAGTGGAGAAGGGGTACGGTCTTGTAACCACCACATCCCATTGCCCACAGCGGTCGCCAAAAAACGCTCCCCCCCCCTTCCCCGGTCCTAAATAAACTATTGTCCATAGTGTCAATCCGAAAAATTTCAAACAAGTCCAACATGGCTGCTTCTTTATGTGACAGTCAACTGCTGCATGAGCAGAAACCATGAGATTTGCTATGAAGGTCAGACACATTGGTAATTGTATTTTTTGGTTTGACAGCCTAAGCGTCTATCTGCTCTTTTGAGTTCATGTGATGCTCATAAAGAGAAGGTCTTCTGGCATGCAATCGGAACGTGAGTATCAGGGAAGTCACGCCACGAGCTTACCAAATATTTTAGAGGGACAAACAATTCATGATCGTCGAAGGTGTGTTAGGGAACATATCTATGCAAATGATAAAGCAGATATGACAACAGCCGCAATACATCATAGTGGAAGTTAAGTGCAAGTATGGGGAGCTATTTGATGGGAAGGTCGGAGCTGGTAACTTAGGACGGCATTGTCAATGATCATGATTACCTAGAACTCCCGATTCGACAAATCTTGCCAATCTTGAGCACAACTACTAAAGCTACTTTTCGGGGCGACAACGCGTCTGCACATCGTTTCTTGTCGTAGAGTGTCATGCGCATCACGGTACGAAGACGCTCCGGCGACCAGGTCGACGGGTAAAAGCTGTTACATCACACAAAAGCGGCTCGACCATCTACCAATGGGTGATCGTCTGAGAACAATCACACTATTTTATTCACAACAAAACATTTTGATTTTAATAGAGAATTCTGATTAGTTCAGAGCGTTTCTTGTGGATAGTATACTATCATGGAGAACTGGTATTTATGATTCTAAGAATAGCATGAGGCCCCAAAAAGCCAGATGTCCTGACGATCCGGGTAACTGAGTTGTGCTCTCCTGCACGAAAGCCTAGTGTGCAAGCCTCGCATTTCCGTCCGGGACAGACACCCTTTGGACCGCGTACATCAACATGGTTGTAGATCGAAATATTGCTACAAGATGCACTAGGCACATTTCCGTTAATGAAAAAAGTGAACACATAATTCGAACAATGTGAATTTACAACAATGAGAAAAGAAAATATGGAGACCATCCCAGTCACTGCATAAAAAGACAGCACAGACTGGTCATGTTTGTGTGCATTTTTGATAGGGCACAACAACAGAATCGCAACAGTTGACACGTTATGTTAAAGTCTTCGGCTTACTGGCGACAGGATGTACCGTGAACAAATGGGTGTTACAAAACCACTGTTACTAAAAAACCCGATAAACTGCGGTTTTCACCCATCATTCCGCGTGGCACAACATGTCACACGGTTATCAGTTATGCGCAACACTTGTCAAAACCGTTGTTGTCTGGATTGCAACATGACAGGTACGTCAAAAAACGCACAGATACAAAAATGGAGAAATTACCTCCGGTGACAGTCCGACCGCATTGGCCTGTCGTTTGGTTGCGTTAATCTCAGCCTCTAGCCGTCGAACTTGAGCTTGGGCCTGTTTCAGTTGTTGTTGTAGTTGTAACGAAGTTTGCGGAAGATAGACTGGTTGGCCGGGTCCGTTTGCCCCAACGGGAATCGCGGTCGCGCCGGTCGATGATGAAAGATGCGGCGGTGGTGGTGGTAGTACAGCTGTTTGTAACGTGGTGTGCGTAATGCTGTTCATCGAGGACAACGCACCAACTCCAATTGTGGCCACAGGACCGGGTCCATTCGATACGGGCGCGTGACTAGAATCCGACTATGCATTTAGAAGATAGAGAACATGGGATGAGGTGTGAGACAAAACGGTCATAAAACGGATGGCAGAAATAGCGACCCGGGACCGATTACAAACACGAATGATCGGGCAGACTATCGTACAACGTCACGGAAATTCACACAGCAAAGTAGTTTACCTATGGAGAGGAGAATGCAAATTACTTTTCCGTCTGCTAAGTCATAAGTAACAGTGGACAGTGACACTAGGCCACTCATTTGTCGCAAAATGATTCTATCAAGTCAGACTGAGTCTTCCGCACGATAGGAACCATCGCATACTCGTGGGCAGATAAACAACTGGGTGTCTCTGGAATTCACATGAAAATGGAGGTGTTTTCACATACGCAATGCGTTGATGATACGTCTGGACAGACAGGGATCAGTTTGTTTATTTGCATGTCTGGATCGTGAGGACTAGTATATGGCATGCAGTACTTCATTGCATCAAACACGTGCACTGAATACAAACAGCAGCGGAAAGATGAATTAGAAGATTTCGAATAAGAATACCATTAGGTGGATAAAAATGTGCCCGAATGACAACCGTAATCAAGCATGTATGATATGAAAGTGGATCAGTGTTTCACAGTAGCTATATCAAAAGTCGTCAAAGGCAGTATTCCTCGCATTCGTGGTGCATGGCCTCACTTGTTTTATAAGAACATGACAGCAATACAACTGCTCCTTACCAATGCACGCTAGGACGCAGAGAATGTAGTTGACCGAACAGAGTCAAAACGGGGTTAAGAATCGCGGTAGTGAACGGAGGAATTTACCCACATCTACTCTATGCTCTGTGAGCTGTATACAAACATAGTAGTACCTGGTGTTGTTCGTTTTCCAACGCATGTGTGCGGATAACGGGACCGAAATGAACAGGTGTCAGCAGGAACAGATGGACTGTCGACCGGTTAATGGGTCTTAAATGGTCGCGTGTTTTGGCAAAAAAAGAAGCTACAATGATACAAGCAGAAATGATGAAGCAGCGCGAGTACCAGATGAGGATAAAAACCGATCAGCAACCGACAAACAAGTACTGAACTAAAACCCTAACAGTGTGCTACTGTATGCATGCATGTGCATGTATGGTTGCAGACAGTACACATATGAGGTGTGAGTGATAAATGTTTCCTTCATCAGAGAAGT
Organism: Fasciola hepatica; assembly: GCA_948099385.1. Classification (NCBI taxonomy): domain Eukaryota; kingdom Metazoa; phylum Platyhelminthes; class Trematoda; order Plagiorchiida; family Fasciolidae; genus Fasciola; species Fasciola hepatica. The sequence goes on from CANUEZ040000048.1 coordinate 17,375,817, forward strand.
CTTCAAGAGGGGAACCAATCGGTTCAAAAAGTAGTTGCACGCAACATTTATGTACGTTGCAAAACTTTTTCCCCGTGACAGACCTAACACGTGCGCATCAGCTGTAGATCAACGGCGATTTTGCATGTATTTAGCTGCGCCGAATGCAATCCGAGGTGGTCTTTTCAGTTAGACAGAGTACATTAATTGATCCTCGCGAAATCGCGATCTAGGCTTCACGGGCTTTCCCTGGGAACCCAACTGATAGCTGCTAAACTGTCAGAGACACAGCAGCTCAGTACTGCATACGAGTCCACCTTTACGTCATTTTAAAATGCAAAGCAGTGTGCTGAGGTTCTTTTGTAGTGAAGTGAACGTATTTCGGGAGCATATTTACGAGCGTGTTACGAGTTTAAATTACCAAAACAGCCGTTATTTAGAACATACCCGAAACTCACAGTTTTCAAAATATGCGTGTATCCTAAAAACGTAACCCCTCGAAATGAGGGGGGGTCGACCGTGTGTGTGCCCCGCCCCTCCCCCCCCCTATGGTATCATCTGAAAACGCACATTCACTTTGCACTTGATTTCAATGAGACGCGTTGGAACTTCTTAGTATACATCATCAGAAAACGATTCGAGGGATCAACAACAAAGCGACTGCCGACTACTGTGATTGCGAGTATCAACTAGACACCAATCGCATGGCCTGAAAGTTCAACAAGGCCGTGTTCGTAAACCCGCCAAAGCCGACCAACTTTGGTAGTAAACAGTTATTCGTTGTTGTCTGTATTCTTCGCACGTCTGAACTTTTGGGGCCCTATGCGGTTCTCTACTGCAAGCCTCAGGGTCATTGTTGTCGTTTGTCGTTTGTAAGCCCGGTGAACCACTGAAGTTATGGGGTATGCCCTTTCCACCACACACAAACATACATAAAAGGTAGAATTTAAAAAATCACGTTTATTTGCTAGTCTTGGAGTACTCTTCCCGAAAGACACAAGCCGACGATCAAGGAAGCCAATGCACGAAAGTATGGTGTCGCCATCAACGCATATCAGGTTCAATTTTGGTTACTCAACAGTTCGCTGCTGCCGATTCAAACCCATCCGATGAATTGCGGGTTATAACAATGATTTGGAAAGACAAACCAAGAAGGACAATTTGTTCACGCTAAACAACCAGATTTTTTATTCAGTGACTATATTTTTCGTAGAACTCAATAACTGACCGTGACTAACGATAAAATACCGCAATGAAACGTTCCGGTTTCAATTTGAACAAACATTAACCATGTGCACTGCGGGTGGTAGTTTTGGTTACTCTTAGCCGAACATTATTTGTCACGTGGATACAAATCGAGACTGTTTAAAGGACCATCCAATTTACACGAATGATGACTGGTTGGAGTTCATCAGGTAAAAACAGCTCAGATAAGGTTTTGTTCAAACGAGAAGCATTTCTGTTGTGCGACTACGGGTCCGATTCATGCGCATTGTGTCATGTATAGTGGCCCTTGTGCGTCATTGCCTTGTGTGACCTCAGTCGTCATGCATTTTGTTTTTCTGCATCTATTATGCTGTGTTTCCACTGTTTTTGTGCGGCGTAAAAATTTGGAATGTAATATGCATGTTGGCCTAACTGCGCTTCGAAAAAAATAACAAGTACCTTGATGAGTGGCAGCAGGGTAAACACAGATTTTTCACGGAAAAAGTAAACGAGCATTAATCCTTAAATACGATGCTTCAGACACAAACCAGCAACTCTGGAGATGGCAGAGCACTATTTGTGTTGTTCACTTCAGAAACCTGATTCTTATTCAGCATTTTTAGCGACAGATAAACCAGGATTAGACTGCATCTCCACATCAACTGTGTACCATAACCTGTGCACTCAGTCGACCAAGTCTCACAACTTGACTGATTTCAACAAGTATTCGTCTTCACATCCTGGTTGATCCGTGGATGCACCCATGTGGTTGAACTTTTGAAAGCCTTCTCCCAATTCGGATGAGAATATAATAAGGACATAGCTTGTGAGTGAGACGACCCCACGTAGATGACTATACAGCAATTTCACTTTAGAATAAACTATAGTAAGTGGTGGTATGCTGGAGGACGGCACAGTTGCAGATGAGAGTTCTTTAATCACAGATAAACGATAGTATTACAGTATTTGCTATCCGCGTAATTCTTTCAAACCCCATTAAACTAATGGCATTCCTCACTGAGTGGATTTGGAGTCCACAAATAACAGACAACTTCATCGCTGCCTGCCGCGGTAAAACGCTGAAATATTTGAGACGTGTGGTTGGTCGCTTCACACCTTGTGGTGAGTGCAGTCGGTTGGCTTCAAAGATATACTTTGACCTAACGGTTATGAATTCGAATCACGTGGGGATAAATGGGAAAGAGGAAAGAAGGAATTCGTGGCCAGTCGAGTTTTCACAGCGGGCACGACTTCACAGACAGCGGTACTCGAATAGCTCTAGCCCAGGAGAAATGTTCCACGTTCGGTTTCAAGATCGCGGCGCAGTACAACACAACCTTTCAGTTTTAAAAAGTAATCATCAGCGGACACCCTGAGTTCAGTTTACGTTGCGAAAGCCTCGGACGTGAAAACTAGATCAACTTGATCTTAGTTATTCTACGTCGATTCATCTAACCTGGCTACATGCCTTTCAGCGTGAACCCAACTGATACAATCAGTGCTTGTGATTTCATTCATTTCAAGTCAAGCATTCGAGGGAGAAAAACAGCTGCCCACAAACGAACATGCAAGGGTGAGTGAAAGAAGTATTTCACCCCTGCATTGATCTTGCTGTTAAACAACAAAATGCTACTAAGCGCTTTGATTCCCGTAGCACGTTTGATGACTGGTGTTGAACTAATACCTGCGACCACCTTGTCAGACTTCGACTCGTGGGGGAAAAATGACCAATCAGATCTAGAAGATTCAAATATAACGAAAAAAAACTTATTTATTTTGACTCGTCATGGGCAAATTCAAAGTGTTGTTTTTCTTCTGTAAATGAAAACAACGGGTACAAGCAGCTCTCAGCAACTAATCTGTTCATCAATCACCAGTTCCGGGGTTTTATGTTTACACACACGCCCGAACGCATGCATATATATATATATATATATATATATATATATATATATATATATATAGTGCCGAAAAAAAGACAATGCGCAATATTCCTCAACGCAATTACCCAGTACAAGAATGTACTTTCATGCACTTAAGAACGGCATTATTTGTACTCTCTGTGACGCTTCTTTCTTGTAGTACTTAGTAATACTTTGAGAAGTGCGCTGCTTAGCACTGAACTGCACGTACCATCACAGTTTCTCAAAACGTTCACTGGGGGATGTCAGAGATATTTTCATCACCTTTGCACATGTACGGATCAATGATTGAAAGTTCACGGAGATTACTACCCTCCTGGATGAATTGCATGCTTGAAACTTCAGTTAGTCGAATCAGTCAGTGCAACCGTGTCGTTTGACGATTGACCTTGAGTATTATGGTAAACCCACAGTGACTAAGTGGTACAGACAACTAACCAGCGGTGTTCGGAGATCGAAGATTCGAATCCCAGCCACCGCCGGTTACTTTGGTGGAAGACAGTAATCCACTGTCGTCCGGCTCGTTTCCACGCCTGACTTATTAGGACCTTATGTGGTTTTCTATCATTCCAAGTCTCGGGGTTTCGTAGCGGATTATCCCTAATAGTGCAGTGGGTCTTCGTGGCTACGGAGTATCCCCTTCCACTGCACTCATGCGCGAGCACGCAATAAAATAGACCGAGTGCGTACGAGGAATCGAACCGTGAATAACTGGTGATCCGACTCGGTGGCAGACGTTTCAGTTGTCACCCGATCTGCCAGTACCATTGAGTTATTGTGGACTTATGGAATTCAACCGGTCGAAATCTCATTGACAGATTGTTTGCTGTCCCAACAGAACACCGAATCTCCAACGTGTACGTAGAAAATCAAAAAAGAACAAGTCATATCACATTTCCGTAGCTTGTGCTATGTGAGACTCTGAGATACTGCGAAACCTTCAAACAAATGCCAAAAGACAATGAAAGCACATCATCCCCAGGAACATTTTTTTTAGAGAAGCATTTATAATCACCGCTTTCACTTTACATTTTTAAAAGAGCGGTACACTCCTCGACAGATTTACCGTAACGTTCGATTATGTACCGGAAGTGGCCAAAATCGTGGCTGTTTCGTAACTGGGTCACATAAAAATTCAGAAGTTCACAAGCACAGACTTATGGGATGAGAACGTGAACACACGATTCGTGGGAAAGGGATAAAAAGAAATTTTATCAAACGGGACAATGCGAACACGTGTCAGTCTTCGAAACTGAAGACGGAAAGTATCAACAGGGAAGCTGATTGGAAAAAACCGGGCAGATCACACCGCCTAAATTGTTCCACTCTGGTCGTTACCGTCCAACTCCGTGGCCCAGAACCCTATTCTCTCCCCCCCCCCCCCCCTCCTACACCGAGAAAGAGAGATGACAAAGACCAATTTAATAGACGATCCATTTCACAACAGAAAACTAAGACAAATGTGGGAAATGTGATAACGGGGTCAAACTTGTTAGAAAATCAGATCGGAGGAATGAACCGAAAGTGTTTGGCATGTCGCTTCGCATTCGAACAGGGCCATAATTGTGAATTTACTTCCACTATCACTGACAAGACCTATGATTTTTGTTGTTATTAGCAGTAATGGCTCTTCGTGTGACTAAAATTCGACTTCGTATCATCAATTCCACACAGCTGAAGTTTAAACGGCCAGTTGGAATCGACTGTGTATAAAACTGTAAGGTTTGCTGGTTGTTGTGATGACGTCAAAAGGTACGTAGCAATAGTAGAAAACAGAGAACTGCAAGGTCCAAAACGATTTCCAGTACCACAAACCTCGGGCTACTACTAAAAGATAAATTCAGTCTGTAAGCGACAGATCAACACGGTTGGAAACTGTGTGAACCAAATCCAGACTCCCATGCCCCCCCCCCCCCCCCCCCCATCGCCTGATGTTTCCCGTAAATGGGTTTTGTGCCACTTTCTCCACTGACTAAACCATACAGTGGACGTTTTGACTGATGTGTTTATCTCTTATGACCCTTGACCCTTTTGACATGGACGTTTGCGTCTGTTTTCCCCATTTGATTTGCAAGTAGTTGCGTATATTGCTTCGTTCGGGCCGACTCTATTCTGCGGAGCAGTCATCGTTGAGGTCTGTCTTGCATAAGTATTTACATAAAGAACCGTACTTGAACACAATTTGGTGTTTGCCGTCTTTGTGACTGTCGTTGGCGTGACACAACTGACAGCTCAGTGTTGGTTACACACTCCGTTCGCCAACATGAGAAAACGATCTAGACAAGTGACGCCATGAAAGATAATCAAACTTTGTACCAGCGAAACAGAACGCCGTCATACTTCAACTGCTGCCGATGACATCCGTTTGTACATCACTAGTCGAGCACACGCTGTACCGATTAGGCCAGTTATTCTGAACCGTTCAGAAGCGCATTCACTGCGGTCCGAGGATGACACGAAAATTGTCGGCATTTGATCAAGAATGGCTTCGATTTGGTGGGGGCACTAAATCAGAAATGCTGAGGTTAAGTGCATAGTATTAGATGGGCGAAACAGATCGTTAGATCAAACGCTTTGTATTATGCTCGCAGCTACGGGTAGTGATTGAAAGATTAGTGAGGCTAATGAGTATACAACTTGGAAGAAAGTTTTTAAAACCACAACCACTGGTCTTGGCCGAGTAGAGCGTGTTAGCCTTCCTGAGTGGTGTAAAAGAGGTCTGTCACACAATGGTTCAAGACCATGGAGGATATGGCCGGGTGCCGCGAACAATGGCGCCCTTGCAATCACACGCATTTTCATTATTACTAATATTACCAAAGTCCTGTCCTTGCTTTTCTAGTGCTCTCCATGGTCGTTTGAAGTGAACTGAACAGATAGAGAAGTTCGACTGGTCAGATCCCACGAGCTCCCGATCAGCAACATACAAAGTAATTGGATCTATTACCCCCTGCGAAGACATCACTAACCACCCGTTGTATCTGATCTCCTAAAGTAACTGTATGACGTAACCAGCGGTGGTAGAATGCTCCGCCGCTGTCTGACTCACTAACACACCCGAAGCTTTATGCTGTCGGATTAGATGGCAAAACTGGGCCGTGAAATTTTCGTATAAGCTTAACTTCGCGCAGAAAAAGTATTGACGATCGAACAGCATCATGGTGATGGACTAGATTTAACTCAATCTATGACTCGTATCAGGTTAAAATTAAAATAAAATACCTATTACACACCTAAACGTTTTACTTTTTCAGCTCAAAAAGCTGTAAACAGAACTCTACCGCTTCATATCTAGTTTGTTGCACGACGACAACCCCAGGGTAAGTGTAGTAGCAGACGAACTAGTAAATGTGATCAGAAACCTGATACTTACTACTTAAGATATGGAAGTAGTAATACTGTGCTCCAACCCTCGCGGAGTTACCTGTCGAGACAACTTTGAGAAAAACAATAAATCTCACTTCACATAGAAATATACACGTGTTGGATGTGCTCTATCGTCCTTTCAAAAACCCTACAATACACACTAACCAAACCCACTGCTAGTGAGTTTACGCATTCCACAAAAGCATTTCTTTTATTTGACTGTTATTTGAACTTCTTCTGACCAATAACCGTCACTGCTTCACATTCCTTTATATATATATATATATATATATATATATATATATATATATATATATATATATATATATATATATACGAGGTATATACTTCATAATCACGAAGGTCCACTGCACTATCAGGTATAACCGGCAACCAGACCCAGAGACGTAGAGTGGAGAACCATATAAGGTCCCAATAGATCAGGTGTGGTAACGTTCCGGTCGACAGTGAATTGCTGTTTACCATCAAAGTAGCCGGTGGTGGCGGAGATTCGAACCTGGGACCTCCGAGGTGGTAATCAAACGCTCCAACCCACTCGACCACCATCGGTCATATGCGTGACTTAGATGATCCTTCATTTATTGGTCAACTAGTCTGAGCTATTTGGTAATCAGAACTGAAAGGATATTATCTGTTTTTCATCTCATTGTAATGCGCTTTTTGGTTTCTTGTTTATATCCTGATTTTGAACGATCAATGACCACTGATAGGAACGTTATGGCCCGAAACGCGCACCCGTTGTCAATGTTAACGCTGGATAATCAAAGTTATTTATTTATACGATTCGGCTTGTTGGATGGGTCTTTTAAGGTATATGTGGTACTTTACCCTGGACCGAGTGCCAGAGCTACTTCAAGCTACACTGCGAACATGTACATGTATACGTGCATAAGGCTGGTTCGTAGTAGTACTTTCAAGTCTTCATTGGTCATGCTCGACATCTGTGTACCTCGTGTGCTACCAGTTCGATCAAACAAAGTGATATGATGGTTGTAAAAGAGGAAAAACTGGAGAGACCCACCACTGGAACCGAAATATTGACCCTCATGCACAACTTTCAATCCAGTTCCTTCGGCCAATAAATTTCTTTTATTGCATGCTCACGCATGAGTGCAGCAGAAGGGGTATCTACCCCATAGCCACGAAGGCCCACTGCACTATTGGGGATAACCGGCAACCAGACCCTGAGACTTGGAATGGCGAAGAATCACATAAGGTCCGAATAGGTCAGGTATGGTAACGATCCGGACGACAGTAGATTACTGTCTACCACCAAAGTGACCAGTGATGGCGGGGATTCGAATCTCGGACCTCTGAGGTAGTAAGCAAACGCTCTAAACCACCCGACCACCACCGGTCAAACTTTGAACTTCGGTGACTTCGCTTCGGTTGTTACTGAGGGACATCCTCTAATCGACAGAAAAACCTATGAAGGAACAAGGAGCAAATAAACACAAAAGGTCTGAAGTGAAAATGTTTCAGTTTACCTCTTTCGGTGGTAAAAACTCGTTTTTAGGGTAACTCTGAAATTTTTCTCGTTTTTCTTTCAACCCTCTTCTACCGCTCCTTTGATTTCACCAAGCTCCCATTTTTGTAATCCCATTCGTTCCGAATTCAAAAATGATGTTTTCAGCTGTCCTTGTACTGGAAATGTAAGTTCTAATGATGTTAAAGACAACTTGAACGAACTACGTACCTAGTTCTCCTTTCATTCCCTCCCGCCCCCCCCCCTCTCTCAACGTGTTCAAATTTATCCATGTTCTCTTTAGTCGTCGATACCACCTGCATTATCAAACTGCTTCTAATAACTTAATACACCTTCCTTTGGTAACGAGTACCTTCGTAAAGATTATTCCGTTTGGTGCTTCGGATTTAATTTAGCACAACCCTTTTTGGACTAGCCATGTTGGAACAGTGTTCACCAAAGTTTAAAAACACCCTTGGCGTCGTCCAGACTTAGAAAACTCTGAGTTCTTCATGTTACGGTACTTCACAAGTGCTGGCTATACCACTACCCTGTAAGCTACCCCGGTTGAATAAAAGAAAACGATTACAAGCTGACCATCAAATCTCAAGGGCAGCGTTCTCGTTGTAGCACCAGTATTAGAAACACCCTTGCTGACTTTATCATGCGCAAGCACTGATGCTTGTGACAAATTTACTATTGGCTTACAACCAGATACCAATTACTGCTGTAAGTAGTATGCCGTTGTATACGGATGACAGGACAAAATTTCCCTGGAAGCACACGACCGGTTTCGCGGCTGTTGCCTCTCATCACGTATGTGTACCCGGTACTTTCCTGGCAAATCATCCCAATACTTGAGCACTCCACATTAGGTTCATCATCTTACTCTCGTTTGAATCATGAGGAGCGTGAATGGACAAAGAGTCAATTTATATAACCACAAGCTGATTCTTCGAAAGCTATTTCGTCGGTTAGTTAAATACAACCTTCACTGCCTTCATTGCCTATAACGAAAATCTGTCTCTTACTTTTCCACACGTTCGGAAGACAATGCATCAAACCCCAATGTCTACGTGTAGAAAAGTGCTATCCGATATATTATTGATCTGCTAGTTAAGTTAACGATCTTATTGCTCACCTTCATCGTTGGTCTGAGTGCATTTTAGCACAATTTTTATTTCCGCATTATAAACAGCCCCCTGAGCTTTCTATCCACGGATTCCTCGGCAAATCGTGTACATGCCGGGAGTTCAGTATGCACTGACTGACTGTTTGACTGATTGGTTGGTTGACTGACTGACTAAATGGATAACTGACTGGTTTATCGGACTCAAACGAATAGCGAAATTTTTCGAAAACCTAAAATACTCGACTTTTATTTACGACATTTAACGAATGGACTTCTCTAGTGTCTTGAGAAAGCTGCCTTGAGCCATTAATCAAAACCATATGGCGGTCGAATCACAAATCACACACCGTACGGTAGGGAGGCGACAGAAAGCGTACCTATGCAGACACCAAAACGCGGAGTTGGGATTACTGGCGTCACAGGCGACAGGTTCGAAATCAGAATTATGCGAAGAGAAATCGACATGACGATCGATTAAGTACCTAACGATCCAGAATTATATCACGACATGAAATGTCAAATAAAGAATGACATGCAACGCGGTTAAGCGGTTCATGGCAGTCAAACAGTGCCGACCAAAATATGTTTAAAAATCGCACATGGTCTGTTTTTGTATGAATCAAAATCATGAAAATACAACGAATAGGCCTGAAGGTTTTTCACGTCTGTTTTGGCATCGCAGAACAAATCATTTTGGCCAACAACCCCTTCGGAATCCCGGTCAAAAATGATAAACGGACGCATTGACAACACACACGTGAAGTACGAGGGCAAAACTGAGCAAGTGAGCTACTCTGCCCAAGAGATTCGGTCAAGTGGTCAGGGAAGACCGGTAACCACGACCTTACGACTTGAAGTGGAGAGCAATATGAGATCAGTCGTCGTCACGAATAAGGGGCGAAGGTGGATTCTTGTCTACCACGAGAGTTGGCCCGCAATACCGGGGTCCAAACCGAGCATCCCAAAAACTGAGCAGGATATCTTCAAGCGCTTTTCAACCTCAGGGAATGACGTTCCAGTCAAATTCCTTAACACTGCTTCACTTGTTACTTCACGCAATTGGATTGGGGATGAAGAAGTCAATGGAACAACCATGAACAAGGAGAAAAAGGTTTCAATTTTGGTCACGGTTTAAACAATCACCAACCACGCGCTGGGTACTGGTTTCTGTCGCTGAGCAAGAACCCAGATCGGAAAACAAAACATTATGGAAATAAACGTAGATAACCAAAAATAATATCAAGCGAATGAACGAGGGGTGTGGATAAAGGTAGGAAACTGATTGCGATCTACCATAACATTTTCCAATGTCTCTAATCCTTGGATGATACCCAGCCAAGTCCATTGGTAAAGGTTTTCATATCCTTCTTTCATTTCGTCCATTAACCCATCCTCTCATTGCTGATCGCCTTGTCGAGCACTGCAAACCCAGGAAGCCAATCCCGATCAAATTTGCGACACGCGTCACAATCATCATACATAAATTGACGAGTTATAGTGTCTCATCTACTCAGTATCACTCAGCTTTTGCGATACCAGACTCGAGCAGTGCTTCGGAGAAATCGGTGTTCGAATACCGATAACCTGTGTGTATTGTCCGCCCGCAACGGTCACGCTTCTGAGCCGCATAGAAAAACTAACCTAAACGCTGCAGTGTACGGTCTGTTCAAAAAATTCGGTCGAAATCCTGACATACGGTCGAATTCCATTTCATACTACTGATTCTACTCTCTCTCTCTCGTTAAACAACTGTGTCTATTGTACATTGTTGGCTAAGGAAAGTAGTATCAGTTGTATAAAATGGAATTCGACCGCATGTCAGTATTGCAACTGAAATGAGGTGATCCCGAACCTTTCGGAACAGACTGTACACTCGACCATTGGTGGATAAGTGGATGTCATATCGACTGGTCACTCAAAAATAGGGTTTCCAAAGTGATACGGACGGAACAAGGTTATGTTTCCCAACAAATGAGTCCCAGACAACGCATTCAACTTATGGTTCTGTACGTGGGCCCGCAAATGCGGTGCTGGGATGAAGCGGCCCAATTTCTCCAGGTTTTTCGGTTATGTTGTGGTTATTAGCATCAAGACACGGATGCACTTGCATCACTGCCGAGTGCATTTGGTACGAGCCACAATGTTCGACAGGAACAATTTTGGGCATGAGACACAAATACGGAAGACATTCACAGTGTGAGCCAAGCAGGGACGGAGACGGAGACGAAAACCAATGTGTACTCGAAGTGTACGAAGAAGAAAATTGGAACAGTTTGATCACTGGGAAGTTTCCTGCGACAAACAAACCGACCGCGTAAATCAGAATATTTTTCGAGAGCAGAAAAATGAGTTTGCAATCTGCTCCGCCCGGGTAGACAAGGCGAGAGCCTCAGAGGGAACAAACAAACCAACTACTGTTTATTCCAAATCCTATCCAGACTTTTGGGGCATTCTAAGAGGGCACAATAAGATACCATTGGCGCACCAGCTACCGTGGTTACCGATCTAATGTATATCAGATTCTTTCGTTGCCCGATAAGTAGCACCTGTGTGTGCATAGATAATACAGAGTAGTTTCGGGAATAGAAAAAGACGAGAGATGTCCGAAATATCACGAGAAGCTATAGCGAACTAAGCTGTTGTGATCTACATGAATACCGTCTTCACTATGTAGAGAGAGCTTCACGCGGAAGACAAGTGCATCAAGGCATAAGTGAATAAGCGAAATGATTTGACTCGGCAATCAAGCGCCAGAGGATAAATTTCATTTAAAACAATCACAGTTTATTCGATTTACTGAAAGCACTTAACATGACCTGTGCATCTCCCCCTCCCCACACACAACCAGTCCCATCGTGTTTTTCTGATACCCTACGGCAGCTTTACTTTTATAATTGAACCTTTATCAACCTTAGCTACAAGCAACACCAATATTCAGAATCAACAGGAACCTTTATTAGTTTTGCATGCCACATATAATCCGCCTCTTCATAACGAGACGGCGTTTGCCATAGTCACATCAATCAACCACATTGCTCGTGAACCAGGTACTACATGAATGTATTTCTATCAAAACTTTACTTAAAAATGTATTTTTACAGCAAAGAACTAGTAAATTCCACTGCCATGGCTCCAGCGCATTCCGATTTCACTCCGGGCAATTTGAGCACTATGGAATGCGGTGTTCAGACACGCTGAGGTTGCCCATTTTCACCGCACCTAATGCTTAAACGGATTTAAGCATTAATTCAGAATAATTGGTCTCACAGAAGGGCATTTTGGAGGTATGTGTATCGAATAACCGTTAAAAAGTTCATCTAAGATTAAACTCGGTAGACTCCGAGGGTAGTGGAGAGAGGGAGGGATAAAATTATAACTGACTCATCGTGCCAGAACACAGACATGATCAACAACCTACAAAATCTGTCACCTGTTGTCAACCGAACAGTCAAATCAAACCATCGAGCTCATATCCCCACAAACAGAAGGTCTCATAAAATGTTTGATCAAGTATCCGCATACCCCCCACTTCTAGGTCCAATAAACTGTATCAAAAGGAAGGGAAGAACACTCGCGTCCAAAGCATCGAAACAAAATCTGTCTGTTAGGGGCAGAAATCACACGAAGACCCGTGGACGCCTGAGTGTCACGCACCGATGCTGACAGTGGAAGAAAATCGGCAGCAATAACAATAAAAATGATTTTCGGCCCAGGAAGTGGGAAAAATACATAAATCAAGTTCAGTTTAGTTCTCTAAACTATTAATTCAGCACTCTCGTGCTGTGGTTTTTTCTGTGGTTACCGCACCAGCGGAGTCATTCGACTTGACTGCTGCATAGAGCAGCATCGATCAGACTGTCCGAACGCCAGAGGTAGGTTAATTAAGCACCCATAAACAAAAGTCAACGATGTGGAATGTATCAGCCAATTGTTTATTTTCGTTTTTCATTCCACATGACTGGGCGTGGCTTTTGCTCACACTATTACATCATTTCAAACAGTGATTAAATTATACTTTCATTTCAACAAAAATACCGCGAGAAGCAGTTTGGAAGCCCAAGTGAAGGCCCACCACAGAGACAGAGGGAGACTACACGAAGAGTTTGTTACAAATCACGCGAACTAGACGAAAATGGACAATATTGGTTCTGACGGATCTGGATGACATTATCTTACTGTATGTTAATTCACAATTGAGGAAAAATAGTTTACTTGCAGGTTGTTGTTTAATAACTGCAGGACTACTGAACTCTTGTGATTGGGAGATCTAATCTCTATTGAAATGTACTCAGGGAACTAAAAATTGGACATAACAGATGTACAGATTGCCTTCAGCTGAAAAAACATGATGACAATAACCCCATTTGAAACGGAATAAGAAGCAAAGTGTGACTAATTGACCGAATAATTGACAGCCCAAACTTACGGGACGCCCGTTGGAACTGGAGGAGGTGCATGGTGATCCTTTGGTAGCTTCCACATATTGTTTGAAGTGAGTGACAAACTATAGGGTCGTAGAAGAACAAAATTACGTCCGTGAAAAACCAGTTTCGAATGAGAATCAAATCATGATAAGCTACTTACAAATGTCTACGCTGTCACCGTAGTAGCTCAGAAGTAGATTTTTTCAACACTGGATGACCGTTGGCTTCATTCCTTACGGAGAACTCACGCGTTCCGATAACGCTGTTGAGTTTTGCGGCTAGAACGATAAGCAGAGACGACAGATCTGTTCGTGATAAAAGCTTACCCGATGTCGCGCGTCTGGTAAGGTCTTTTGAGATTGCAAGAATCACGAGTCAGGCTAATTGAAACACAAAGATGGGTTAGAAACCCTAGGATTTCTTCCAAAAAACACATGAATCGTAACTTCCGGTCACTGATGTTTAACGAATCAGATGTCTCGAGTTCGCCCCACTGTTGCACGGGCAGACCCTCCAGTCTAAAATTCGCCGGTGAGGTATCTAGTTCGATTTAGGTAACAGGGTAGTATTCAGCCTCAGTTCAGAGCCACAATAACCCGTGGCATTTCGCATCGATTGCTGCTGCCCACGCTGCTGAAGGGGTTTCTCTCTCGGAATGCTAGCCGTAACCTTTGACTCAAAAGTCTGACCTACAAGGCAGTGGTTCGTTAACTCAGCACGGGAAGGTGAACGAACAGTCCATGAAGGAACTTCTGTTTTGTCATGTGAGACCTGATTGTTGGATGGATTGTCTTGTCTTCGCTGGTGCTTTGTTATCGTTCCGCCTTTGGGGTTCAGTCTTCAGCCCCGTGCACCTAATGGAACAAGCGAAACGTGGACGAGGCAGCACCCTTTGGGCTGGGGGCTGCCCAGCTTAGGCGGGCCACAGCTGCCCAATGAAGTGTGATGACTTCTCCCACCGTGGAAAGAAACCCCAGGTACTCCACTCCCACGTCCATCTAATGGAGGTGTTTAGACCGGTAAACTATTTCTCTCCATGTTTATTTCCCGAAGTGTCCGTTCTAGGGGCATGTTGGTTATGACCAGATGTTGCACATCAACTGGTTCAGAGGTAATGAACTTCGTTTGGCCTCTATCTATTGACTCGTCAGGCATGATTGCACCATCGTCTTTGTAAAGCCATCCTGCGTAGCTCTGCGGTTGTAGAGGCACACAAGCCATTACACCACTCTAAAGTGGAGTCTCGTCGTGATGGTCTAGCTGTGCACTATGGAGCTTTCAAACCCAAAATTATTGGAAGGCACAACGCTTCTGAAATATTATGGTATATTCGGACGGCCAAACAGTTACGATACTAATTTTGGTATCTTACGGACCACATGTACGCAACAGTTCAGATGAGACTAATATCGAAAAATCGATCATCACCATCGCGCCATTTTCAGCCAAATAGCAGCACTCTGAGCTTGACGGAGAAAGTGTAATTTTGTAAACCAACACCAGTGTAGAAACCATTGGACACGTTCACTGCATTCTGATTTGCATAAATGAGAGACAAACAATGCTCGAGAACAAACGAAACAATCATACCGATTGACTATGTTCATAATAAAAATCTGACAGGTAAGAGATGGCATTCGAGACACTGGTCACCACCCAGGCATGCGTGCCAACGTCAGTAGGGCATGTTCATAAGGTCGGTCGGTCCATGGGTTGGGCAATGAACTCGATATTGTTTAGCGGAGGCAGATTTTGATCATGTGATTGGTGCGCTAACACGAAGTCGAATACAATTCAGGCTGCACCAGGCCAGAACCAAGTGTGCATGAATGGGACAAAAACGGACACACGGAAAAACCCCGACTTCTATGCATTGATTCAGACAAGACAAATTTGTTGTGACTGATTTGATTGATCACGGCGGGACGTGTATGATCCAAAAAGATATTTTGGGAAACCGATTGTTTTATTTTCGTCAGGAAATTAGTTGTTGGGACGGTTGTGATTTGGTAAGTGTGAATACAGTCCAGGCGGGTGTAAACTGCTAACAACAATTTTCTCTGGGGGTTTGCTACCACCTTCGTATTGAGCGATGCCAACGGATGAATGTGAAAATTATATTTACAGTAGTAATAATGATCTTTTTTACTTTATATATATATGTATATAATACGATATATACATACATAATACAATAATAGTATAAGTCTAACGGAGGGAGCACGTGGTTCGTTAGAGGTCGGGAAAATCGAAGTCGATCGGCGGCGGCCTCGACGGCGGTGAGATTCGAACCTGGGACTCTTGATTTCTGTGGTTCTTCATTTTCATTCCACGAAAAACGGGTGCGGTGGAGTGGTCATATATTCACATAACCATTCCTTTAAAAAACCGGCAACCACGAAGTTGAGACTTAAAGTGTAGAGAGCTACTTAAGATCCCGGTAGATCAGGTGTGGTGGAGGGTCGGGAGATAGCCACGACCATCAACGTGACGGAGTTCACACCTCGTGATTGTGTCATATCCCACTCGCCCACCATCGGTCATGATTATTCGCTGATTCACCTAATGGACGACTAACTCAGTCGTTTAATGGATGAGTTTGTGATCTAGCAGACCGAATGAGAGGATCATACACTCTTCGCGTGGTCGGTTAAGACTGAAGCAACCTCCTCGAGCCGGGCATTGCTGGTTTGTTCGCCACGACACTCGAACATCACCTGAGCGGAGATCAAGAAACGTTCGTGACCTAACTGACAGTCCAGATGAACAAACCAACAAAATTTGCTGAATGAAAGATTTCAGAAAGAATATATCATTGCCGATACACTGTTGCCAAGCTTCCAAACAGCTTAAGCAAACGGTGTTGGTCCAATGGTTTAGAGTGTTTGCTTACCCCCTCAGATGTCAGAGGTTCAAACACCGCCACCGACACCGGTCACCTTGGTGATAGACCACAATCCCAACTGTCGTCCGGCTCGTTACCACAGTTGGCCTATTCGGACTTTATGTGTCTCAGGGTCTGGTTCGCGGCTCTCTAACAGTGCAGTGAGGTTATGGGGTATACCCCTTCCACTGCAATGATGCGCGAGCGCGTAATTAAAAAAAACATGTGAGAACGTTTGGGATATACAATAAACTCTGGAAGCACATTAGTAGTGCACAACTCGGTGACCTGTACCGCTCAGCAAGTGCATTAGTAACAGACGGACGGGTCCTCCAAATGAACAGAATAGGCATTCCGAACTATTGAACACTTCGTTTGTCATTCAGCAAGCACTATCTCCCAGGAGAAGAGTAAAATCGGCTGCGCTACTAACTTGTAGGAGTTGTGTCAGACACGGACTGATAAGTATCAAGTTACTGGGATAAGTGATTGGAATCGTGTTCACGTCAACTGATACAAAAAGGCAGACAGCGATTAGTAAACTGATATATGGATACACAGTGGGAGGTCCCATGATTATAAATGGACAACTCGGTTATGCCAGAGTGACTACCGGAACAAGAAGGAAAAAGACTGAACGCCGAGCTCAGAAGTCCGTGGGCAGCAAAAGACAGAGCTAGACGTCCATGTGAATGAATGCTGTCAATAGTTATATGAGTGTTCGTCGTACAACAGACGGTAGGTGTTTGCATTTTTGGACGTATGTGTATTAGTGACCGATAATCGTGAGCCGCTTAGTGGTCAGTTCTGCTCCATCTCCCTTTTACGCAGTCTTCCGGTTCGGTAAGTTTGGCAAAAGATAACAAATGGATTATTTACACACACATACATACATACATACATACATACGCACACACACACACACCTACCGATCGGTCCATTTCTCCCTACTCTGGGACAACGGAAAAGTCAACGCCACGCTCTCCACCACCACCATCAACTCGGCGGGGATCGCTGATTTGTTTACAACTGCATGCATGCGTCTGTGCACGCCTATTCACATCGTTATGATGATCACACCTGTCCAAAAAGTTGAACGACGTATGCCCAATGTGGGAATTTTGTCGGATGCATTTGCCATTCTCCGCCCAGCGCCCGATGGAGATAGGTAGACGAAAAGCCTAATTCAACTACCTGTTGATCATTCACGGGAGAGAGTGAGCAACAGATTAATCGACACTGGGATGTGATTGGAAAATAGCGAGATGAGTTTCCATGTATTTGAATTGGTGCCGAGGGGTGGCGGTGCATTCAACTCGTCGATTAACTCGAATCAAACTGACTGGGCATAACTCATGTGATGCAATGTAGACATAGAACAACGTTCATGGCATCCGAAAATGTGCCAAGAGAAGTGAGAAAGGAGGAAAGGATCTCACAACGTCTTGACTCAAAAATTGATGGAATCCGTACAGCAAGCTGAGTGATTCGTCGCAAATGTCCACACATTTCTAGTGCAATATCATTTAATCAGTATTCTGAACAAAAATGATCAGTTTGAAGCTACAAACATCAACGGTGTTTAAGGTTACTGAGAATGGAGCACAACTCCGATAGCGCACAACGAGATGAGAATCGTTACACGGAAGAAACGTGGGACTGGAACTTCGGAGGGAAGAGAACCTAAGTGACAGTATGTGGTCAGAGATGGGTTGTTACAATGGGAGCAGCGTCAGAAAAAATAAAACAGAGAATAAAAGAACTGGAAACCATTAAGCGACCCATCCAAATTCTCACCTCAGTCAATTCCGCCTCAGAATTGAAACCGAGCCCGTGTACACCCCCTGTTTTGGAGTCCGCCCATTGTCCGAATTTCTGAGAGGTTTTCTTGAATGTCATTTTCTCGGTCAATGTACTGTTGATAATAACCTGCGGGAGCGGACGGGGGGAGGGAAAGACAACGAGTGCAGAGTTCAGAAACGACGAGTACTTGAAGAACAATAAAAGAATTGTGTGATCGGCCGTTCGATTTCAAAGACATAGAATGAATAAGGAGGGGAAAATTATTTTGTCATTCGCGCTTTTTACCTAAATGTAAAACACTACAGCATAGTCGGGTTGGTTTTTAAGCCTAGCCAGATAAATATAAACCGAAATAGATGAGTTCTGTCATGTTGGCCGTTACACCTCAGCGAGTGGTCAGATATTGGATGAAGTGCCACGGAGAATACATTGAAAGATTATTTGAGTTTTGCTAACCCCAGCCACCTGTTGCACTGATGCAACATTGGTCTGTCCTTCAGTGGTTCAGTGCATACTGCGATAATTAGATCTGTCCTCCTATTCGACTGAGAAACGTGTCCGTTACGAGTCAAAGGTGGGAAAACAATCTGACCGGGGGCACTGTGAGGTGTCAACCAAAATCATGATTCTGGCGATCTTTCAAACAAAAAAGAAACTGCGATTAGATAGCTTTGAGAACAACTGATACCAGTACCCGCGTAGCGAAAACACAGACGTGGCATGACGGCAAACGCTTTCATCGAAAATGTGAACGACGAATCACAAACGAAAAGACCGTACACGCGTGCGCGTGCGTCAGTAGAGTCAGCTGACTCTACGGATCGATACGCGTACGAAGCAAACGAGCGTGGATAACACAGTAAAGATGAGTAGAATTCAAACTGACAGAATGTCCGAACTGAGGCAGTCGTGCAAATCAATACACGCTCTAAACCAGCACCAGTACATGCACAAAGATAGTCGGATTTGGTACTCGCAGACAACAGCGAGCGTTGTATAAGGTGACACTCCCGTTTATTGCTCCTAAGTAAACTCAGTTGTTTCTAGTCACTGAATTCCATAAAATAAAACCCCGTGTGACTGCTGGGTGGGTCCATTTTCGTTGGCCGCACAATGTTCAATCAGGAATAGTAAGTCTGGCAAAGTGACAGGCAACAATTGCCACGAAGCTCCTCTTTTATTTGGCAGATAGTGGATCACTATTACTTTTATGGGGCTGTCTCCTGTGAGAGGACCAACCGGCCTCATGGATCTCCCCATGAGCGGTGTGTAGAAGACAGTGGCTGGCACCAAGTGAAACGCTACTTACCTCTGATACAATTCATTAAACAAAAATGAACACTCAATGATTAGGTGTTATTCGTCATTGGCTTTGTGTGACGTTAATCAGTTGCTAACTTGCATTTCATAGCATTACAGAGTGCATTAAAAATAGATAATTTATAGTTTTCAGTGCTAGCTGGAATGTAGACACAGAGATGGGTGTTAATTGATTCAGTAAGATAATTAAGAATCAACAGTTGATTGAAATGTAACCGGGGAAAGTCTACTTGAATCCGTAACACACGGGACAAGCAAATCGACAAGAAACAGTGTTGAGGGGAAGGACGTCAAAGACGGTGGGAGGATGGAGAACTAGTGAGACAGTAAGACATCATCAGTATCATCACGACGGCAGCAAGAGTTACGAAAAAATATACTCGTTAATAGGTCCGGTTTGGCACATTCTGACAGCTATTTAAAAAAAATACAGATGTTAAAAGTCCCCAGCCCGGATTAGATTGAAACTCAATCCATTGTCTCGTGTGCCCTCCCTAGTTTTGAAAAATGTAAAATTTGCTCAAATTCGCCGGAGTATTCAGTAGATGAAAAGGACAGTCAAGTTGCAAATTTAGTGTTTATTGCAGTGTTCAGTTGTTATTTAGGCGAGCGACCGATGCGACTAACATGAGAAATGGTCGAAGTTACCAGTTCGGTCATGTGGCTTAACAATTACAGCGCACTGCATGACAGAGCATGGATGATGTCCACGAGAGGGTTGAAATCCACTTTAAAGCACACTTTGAGTTTACAACTCCACCCGCAATCGACAAATCAGTTACTACCTACATGAAATTGAACAGTCATTGATATCGAGGTCGTCTGATGGTTTGGATGCTCCGCGTTTGATATACTCAGTGGTGTCAGTTCAACGAGTTATGCATTCGTGTCAGTATGTGGTCCCCTTCCATCTTAGGCGTCCGAAATTTTTCCTGTTTTTAAGAAGTGTTGCGTGATCATCATATGAAATATGCCCTAGCAGGTGATCGATACTAAGCGAAATCGGTGGTCACAATCAGTTCCTGTGGCAGGAGATCTGCACTGCTCATCAACTGAATCGTCGTGCAATACCAATGATTAACTCATCGCTGAAAGCCAATTAAGCACTGTGTAGCTGTTTCACCTGCCACTAGGAATTATCAGCTGCAGTGCATACATACCGAGTCCAAAATGGGAATCCAACTCGGGTCGAACACCTAATCACGGGGCTATCTGGGTTAGCGCTCAACGGTTATCTAACATCAAGATCACTTGATATAACGCCCCTCCATCAGTGAATTTTGAAAGAAAACAACCTACTGCCCGCTCAATCATCGATTCTTATAACGATGGGCAAAATGATTTCATTTTGGTCCCTAAAAAGAACTCCTCCACGGTTTTCTAACGTGCAAAGGTCCGAATTCTTTCCGCTTTTGAATACCACCGTCATGTTTAAGACTTAACCTTGTCTTCTTTATTATCCCTAATCAACCGTATCCAACACAAAAACCATCCCGGTTTTCCTTTTCCTTACGACCTCCGTACTTTTAAGCCTGGAACCAACAAAATGATTTTCACATAACTGTTCCCAAACTTGTTTCCTATTGTATAGTGCACGAAATGCTTCCAGAGCATCCCAATTTTTGCGATTTCTCACGAACGCATATAAGCAACATCGTTATAATTTGGTGTGCATACGTTTTATTTCATCACCATATTGGGATCGTACACAGATTTGCATTCTGATTTTGGAAAGTCGATTTTGTTCCCAATAATGTGCTTGAAGGGTGCGAAATACTTCTAGCGCACCGCATGATTACTGTCGAAAGAGTGTACGTTATATTCCATTTAATAGACGAAAGGAATCACACATATAGCCGTTGTCTTGACCGATGCTCCGTGATATGCCATTGAACAAAGTCCATACCATGAGTGTTTTGTGGACGAATTATACCCAGTCCATTAAATCAAACTGCATGTTTTGACCTTTCCCCCACGAAAATAAAAGAATGTCATACGGATGACGGCTAGCTGAGTTGGAACATGGAAAATTACCTGTCTACAAAGACTCAGGAATTGGTATGAGCAAGAATGCCAAAATAATTCACAGATCAAGGAAAGTTATCAGGAAGTTTTTAAAGGATCCAAACAATGAGACACCTATGAACAAACGTGGAATACGAAGAAAAACCTCTGAAAATACCACGAGGCAACTTCTACGCGCTGCCTCCAACCGAATGACAAGTGCATCAACGTTACAGAGATCCATGACACTGAATATTAGTGTTTACCGTGTACAGCATCTGCTACAAGCAGTAACACGTCTACGGTGTAGAAAGATGAGAACAGTACCCTGGATGACTAAACTTTATATTCCAGATCGAGTCGAATGGGCGAGAAATCGCATCAGATGGAAGGCTGAATGGAAGAACATGATATTTAGTGGTGAAAAAAATTCAACCTGAACAACCCTGACGACTGATGTGCTGCTGGCATAACATGCGGAAGAGCAAGCTTGACTTCGACCGTCGAGCCTTCGGTGGGGGTCCGATGATTATCCAGAGTGCTATTTTCGCGGACGATAAATCACAGCTGGCAGTTCTCGAAGGAAAGCAAACAGCTGATTCGTACATCAGAAGATTGAATGCCTTCTTATTCCCCGCAATTCTGGAAGATCGGAGGGGATTGATACTCTTCCAGCAAGACAATACCGTCTTACATAAGGCCGACGTCAGTAAAATGTGACTATTGTATCGGAACATAAAAATCTTCGGTTGACCCGCGCACATTCCCGATTCGAACTCCAATGGAAAAGTTTGGGGTTTGCTAGCGAGACGAGTCTATGCAAACAGACGAGTCTTTAACGCCATTCACGAATAGAGGTCATCGAATGGCAGGACTTCGAAATTGAGATAATCCGAAATCTAAGTCTGGATACATCCGGTCGATGTTTTTGTGTTCCGTGCAATAAATGTTTTACATCTGACCACCCGGGGGTGCGCTAAAAGCACTTCGCACTCTTCAGGTGCATTATTCGCGATAAAATCGATTTTCCTGGATCAAAACTCAAATCCGCATACGGTCCCAATATGGTGATGGAGCAAGACATAGGCACCTTAACTTTTAGTGACCCCACGCACATGCGTTCGTGAGAAATATCAGAAAAATGGAGATGCACTAAAAGCATTTCGTGCACTACACACTAGGTCATCAGGCAGTGAGATTTAACCCGTCTACTGTGATTAAAACGCCAGTGACGGAAGGGTGCTATATCATGTAGTGTTGGCGTTGAAAAAACCAGTCTGGATAGCCTAATCGTTGGGTGGTCGACTCGCAATCGTTCGCTTCAGGTTCGAGCCCCAACTGGGGTCTGGTGGGTGTGAAATGATGATTCCTAGAAAACCAGTTGGAGCAGCTGTCCAGTGCTTCCGTGGTTTTTAATGGTGAGTTGAGCGTTCATACTACATGACGAATGATAGTACGCATCAATCAAACATCCGTGTCAATTTGTTGCATCAAATTTCAGGTACGTTCCGGAACAAACATCAAATATGAAAAGAGGAGTCAGAAACATAGTTTGCACAGCGTATCCTGGACCATTTGGCTGCATCTAATGTACAGAAATGGCCCAGGATACACTGTGTAAACCTATTTTTCCTACTTAACTTTTCACATTTGTGACAGGAAATCATTTTTTCCAACCATAAACTAGCTTTTCATCAGGCAATCGTTTGATTTCAGTTCGATTCATTTTCGGGGTTCGAAATATCGACTTTAGATTGGCCAATGAATCCGAAAAGTGTATTGATTGGATAGCCATGGTTAGTGTCGGGATGAGGTCCCATAAGTTCGAAACGCAGCGGCACATAAACGCAGACACACACACACACACACACACACACACACACACACACACACACACACACACGAACATAGGTACACAGTCACCGTGACGAGACATAGAAACGTGAACCCGTAGTGATATTTAGCGCACCTCCCCGAATCGATGCGTCATTATTCCGTGGGCAGAAGGACGATGATACGGTCGGAGTTCGTATACGAATACTTGATGGGCAGGCCGAGCGAATGAGTGAGCTATGCGTACGTGACATTGCTGGTTCGCGAAAAATTAGGACATCATATGACGTAGAAATAAACACTACCCTGAGCGTGGACAGGGCTGGATGTGTGAGGGGAAACACAAGTCTGCGAAGTGACTGGTCAGCAGAATCAGTGAGGATATAATCGAATGATTTATCAACCAGTAGCAATGGGATGTCCAAAACCTTACGAATCCTCACCAAAGTGGACAACCGACTGCGAGGACAGCCGACCTGGTATGGTTAGCGGTTTTGTTCTTTACGATACAGCTATGTTCGTGATGTATTCCCATCCAACGAATTGACCCAGCTCAGTGAAAAAATTGAATTTTTTCGTGAATATAAGATGATCACCAAACACCATTTTTCGCCTAGGCACATGAACTGATAGTGTGGTTTCACAGTGAAAGGGTTAACCCTAACAGAAGACAAAAACAAACAAGGGCATCCAGATAGTTGGTTACCAACGGAGATATTCTTGTCCATTCCCCTTGGAGGAATGCGGCTTTTAGTCATTGAAAGATGAGAATGTGTCTGTCACACCGTAGATGAAGGGAAGCCTAAGAATCCCATCACGAGCGCTACCATCAACTCTTAAAATTATATAATCATCGGAGTGGTTGGTGGTATGAAGAATAGTACTGTTTCGAAGTCTTGCAATCATGGCTGCTTGTTCGCCCTAATAGCCTAATGAAATCTTGCAGTTGATCGTCCGTTGTGACCTCTCCACTGCATTTCTCCACAGGCGTAGGATTTCTTTAAATGAGTACAATAGAAGGGCATAATAGAGGCATAATATTAAGATGATGCTCCATTTCTTTTTCATTATGCGGCAACATATAATACTTCTGGATGGGGATGCAGCCAATCAAAGGCTACTGAATACAGAAGTGGCCGATGGTGGCGGGAATGAAACCCAGGAGGGCAGGGTAGAATGACCGTTTGATCACTGCCGCCCAGGGTAATCTTGACTTTCAGATATCGAACGACGAATCGCGTGATGACCCTAACAGATGAGGCGTGCCAGCCAGTCGGGCTGAGCTTCTCAGCAGTAAAATTAGTTGGTCTCTGATAACGCTTAGGTACAACTGGTACAGAGCATCTAGTTAGAGCATATCGTAAGAACTAGTGAGTCCACGATTGACAAAAGGATTTGAGACGCTAATTCTGGTGTGCTGTGCAAGTGTTATAATCCAAAAAACGTGCCTGGTAAATACGTTGTTCGTTGGAAACTGCTGGTTCAGATATCGTCAAAATCAATCAAACGTAACAAGAATGCTTGTTTGCATAATATCTATTCAGTCCACCTAAAGAAAGTTGTTATCCAAACGGAAGATGCAACCGTGTGGTTCGCATGCCTTCCTTTACCTTACTGCGTCCGGTTCCTCTGACGTAGTCGCGTTCATTGTCAATCCACAACTGTCCATAATTGTTTTGAGAAATCAACTACTTACTTATTAAGTAACTGGTATGTACACTCCACCGCACAGGTAAAACAAGAAAGGGATTTAGTCTTCATTATTATCAATAGAAAATCACCTTACCACAAAACCACATTCACATCTTCGATGAGATATAACGAGTGCGACCACACAGCCAGGTCTTGCTAAAATATTGTCACATAACGGTCACTTTTTTCTCAGTCCTTCTTAATCCAAGTGTCATTGTGTCAGTGTTGAAGAGTGACAGAGTCACACGAGTCTGCATTCTCGTTGTGGGAAAAACTAACAGCAAGTTTTTTACTTTGCTCATGCCAGACCTCTCATCTTTCGTGTACTTCTGTACACCCAATGAAGACAATTGTACATCTAATCTATTTCTCAAAATTATTTGATTCTTTTTCTATCTCATCGAAATGCATCGTAGGACAGAGATTCTCAGTGATTCTTCACCGCCCGGACCATCAGTCACACTTGAGTAGTTTCTTAATGAAAAGTATATGATCAAAAAGTCCCACTCGTGAGGAGGAGTTAGTCCGACTGTGAAACAAGCTTTGTGCATACTATGAGTGACGCTGCGGATGTCTGTTGTACCAAACACTAGTAAAACTTCATGATCACGTTACCTACACACCCTATTATTCACGCTACGGTTTCGGTCAACTGCCCAGCATGGGCACTCGCAATCAGACAAAGACATGAAGGCGACTTATCGTCCCAAGAAGCTAGCTGAAGGAAAGTAAAAAAAAAGTGAGTATAATATGAACACTCTGGGCGGGTTGTTTGACACGGTGGGTGTTGTACCTCATTATTAAACTTCAATGTAATCACATAAAAAAGTAACCAATAAGGTTTGGCTTGAACGCGAAAGTAAAAACTCACCTTTTTCCCCGTGGGCGAGTCTTCCACACTGATAATTCGATAACAATGCTTGTTAGAATCATAGAAAAAGTTCACGTCCACCGCCTTTGAACTGGACGGGATCCAGGACTTTTTTGTTTGTGGATTGATGGTGAACACATGTGCTTGACAGGTGAATACGGGTAGCTCGCTGTGTGTGAATCAATCATCACACGTGAGCAAGATGGGGAGAAGAAGAAGAATGAATGAAGAACGTGAGTGGCTAGCGTCAAAGTTATGCGAAGACAATGCCCATGAGAACTGAGGAAGTAAGACTGTGGTGACAACCAATGGTTGTGGGACAGAAAAACAAAACAGGCTTAAACAGTTGGTGCATGATGTTATTGCTAAATTATCACCAGCTGTTACATTTTATTGATTTCGTTTTTCCTATTGCTATTGCTTTTATCAGATTCAGTGGAATAGATAAATTTAGGAGGCGGAAGCGTCGGCTCTAAACGGGACCTCATTTGATCTTCAATCCAAAGTCCCAGGGTCCGATTGCTAATTATCCTAACAGTGCAGTAGGCTTCCGAGGCTGAGGTATACATCTATTTTTATTACATAAAGTGATTTACAGTGGAGGGTTAAATACAAAAGCCAAAAGAGGTATTGTGAGAGGAAGTATGGGGACGAATTCACGTCAGAACACGCTCGGTGATACTGCCTTTGAAGAAATAAAGGTTGTAGGCAATTAGGAAGACAAAAAGAAGTAGGTTCTTTTACAATTTTTCAGTCGGGCGAAAGAAGAAAACTGGGAGACAGAGCTGCTGCATCCTGGGACAGAAACCTGATAAGGATGAATGGTCGCCTGTGTACGAGAACGGGGAACCGCCAAGGCAAGCGATGAAGAACAGAAACCAAAACAGTAACGGTAGAAAAGAGATAGCGAAGTAACCGCTTGATGCTGGGCCAGTGACTGCAAAACTGGAGGTTAGAGAGGGCTATCGACCGGCCGAAGTGCCTTATGTTGAACTCGATCGAGAAGAGAAAGAACAGGAAACGAAACCCTACCCCACATGTGACTGCAGTATTCGAGTGTGGGGCGGATTCAAGCTTTGTATCATAGGGGAAGATGAGCCGGAGGAAAGAAACGTCCAGTGCGGACTAGAAAACCAACTTTGCACGCAGCACTTTGGTGGTAAATATTAGTCACCACTGTCGTCCAGACCGTCACCACGTCTGATCTATTGGGACCATATGTGGTGGTTATTTACTCCAACTCGGGTGGACGATTATCCGCAATAGTGCAATGGGCCTTTGTAGTTATGGAATACACCCCGTCCACTGCATTCATGCGGAAGCATAAAATTAAAAAAGTACGAGAAGCTATCTGAAAAATGAAAGAGGACTAACACAGTGAATAAGTTACAGACAGACCAAGAAGAATGTAAGCAGACTGAATCCAAAGAGAAATGTGAAGAGAACGAATGATAGTTAGGAACCCTATCGACTGGGACAGAAATGGTCCTCTTACTGAGGAAATTTGATACAAAAGTCGGAGGGAACCCGAATGTTGGCAGTTTCACCAGTGAACCTTCTTGATAGACTCCGTCGAAGGCCTTTGAGATGTCGAGCGAGACCAAGTGTGATCGTTCGCAGTTATCGAGTGCCGCTGACTAGGAGTGCGAGACGAGAGCAAGCAGGTCACTGATGGAACAACAGAACCGGAAGCCGTATTATTACTTACTTACTTCTTTGCTTTTATGCAACTAAATCCGTATTGGTGGTTGTTCAATAATCCTTGTTCGAGGAACATGCGCAACTGGTAGGATATAGTAGCTTCGCAAACATTTAAAGTCACACGTGAGGGAGATTGGGTGATAGCTGTTGAGGTTGGAGAGGTGAACTCGTTTGGGAATGGGGAAAATTACGGTGTTTCCGATGGGATAGGAAAGCAACAAGAAGGGAAGAGAGACAAAAAAGATGGCGTAAAAGAGGAGACCACTCCAGAGCACATATTTTAAGGATGATGACTGGATTACCGTCCAGACCAGGTCGGTTGTGTACGTTCAAAGAACGCAGTCTAACTGTACAAACGCACATCGATCAATCATTCTGATTCAACAGGAAGTGACAACACGATCGCCACTGTTCATGGTTCGTAGATATATCCTTTAATGTCTCCAGCCAACTGGTAGACGGATCTTTTGGACACCAACCACGAAGACGTGAAGCACCTACTTTTCCTAAGCCTGCCGTACATTTTCTCATTCCTCGTTGCCAAGTCATCTATTGACCTACACGTGATTTTTTCCACTCCTGAGGAGGAACGGAGAATAGGACACGGTATGGCAGACGTGCAATTGCCATACGTAACACGTGCTCCAACTAACGAAGTCTACTAAGCTGTAGATGCAGCAACAGAACGTTCACTGAATTATCACCTAATACTCGCTTTCTGGCCTCAGCATTTCTCACTCAGCTATTCCATCCAATCCTAGCGATACTACACAAACATCGATGCTCGAGAACCTCAAGAAGATAAATGCCATCCACACGCAGACCCCAAGTCTCGCAAACATACAACAAAACTGAATGCACTGCAGCACAGTATACACGGCCTTTCAACTTCAGTGAAATATCAGGTCGACACCGAAAATGCTTCAGTCCAGCGTACGCCCCTAGAGCCTTGGATATACGCGTACTCACCTCTACTACTGTGCTCCCATCCGTCGTCACGCAGCTACCGAGGTAGGTGAAGTGGTCGACATTTGCCAGCACCTCCCCATCGAGCATCAACCTCGGAATTGTTGACGTCCAGTCTTGTAACATCACCTTACACTTTGAAGGTGCAAAGCGCATGCCGAATGGAGCCACAGCTCTTGCGAGATTATCTAGTGCACGCTGAACATGTTCCGTGGATTCGAACAAGCAGACAAAGGCGTCCTCGTAATCTAGGTCACACAGCTTTCCACTATTTCCTAGTTCGACGCCTACACCCTGAAGATTTTGTAACGCACTCTCCATTATTTCGTCCATGACGAAGTTGAACAGGAATGGAGACATGGGACATCCCTGTCGAACACCACTCGTCGTTAGGATCTGACTGGATAGTTCACGTAAACTCTAACGCGGCCAGAAGTATGAGAAATCAATCATCTCAATAGGATCACGAACTTCTGGGGCATACCTTTTCGTTGAAGAGCACTGAATAGCGCTGAATCGAAGACGTCTTTCAAGTCTAAGAATATCATTATTGTCGGTCGGTGGTGCGTGTGACGCGTTTCAAGTAGTTGGCGAAGAGTAAAAATCTGGTCGATGCATCCTCGACCTGGGCGGAATCCAGTTTGCTGGTCGCGGATGTTCCTCTTGCGAGCCGGTGTAAGACGATGCAGCAAAATCGTGGTTAATACTTTGGTGACTATCGGAATTAAGCTAATCCTACGATGATTACTAGTCATCGAGTATTCCCTTCTTGAAGATGGGAACAATAAATGACTCGCTCCATATTAACGGAATACGCTCCTCGTTCCAAATGTCACGGAGCAAAGCAGTAAGTGATTTTATCAAAGCATTTCTACCCAGTTTGAAAAAACTGTGGGAAGTTAGTCGGGACCGACGGCTTTCCCACTCCTTAGTAATCGAACACATGATTCCACTTCCACTTCCACTGGGGGCTCGAGTGATACCACCCAAGGAATGCACTTGTTGACGCAGGAGTAAGTAGACTAACGCGCAGCCACCTAAATTGCTACTTGAAGTATTCGGCCCAACGGTCGAGCCTTTGTTGTTTGCGATGAATGGGTTCTCTATTTCTATCGCATATCGTTTTACTGACCTGGGTACGCCGTCCACCGGTCTCACGAATAAGTTTGAACAGTCTTTGACTGTTACTTGAAAAAGTTTGTATTTCAATTTCTTCGGCCGCATTGACCCACCAAGGCTTTTCGTAACTTCCTTTTGTATATATCTTCGTATCTTATTCATCCCCTTGCAGTTCGGGAGCTAACGCTTTTGATCCATTATACTCAACGACTCCCGCAAAGTCCAGTGTATTTGATGGACATCGGGTCTGGGACCACAGGCAAAACCTGCTGTAACGTGCATCGCCTGTTTGATATGGGCCCAATGCTCATCTACATTACTGTTCGTCGTAGATACCAGCTCATGTGCCGATGTCTGCTCATGATGGGTGTGGACTTCTGGATCACACAAACGTTGTACGGCTAATCCGGTTTGTGGTTTTCGACGATGACCATGGAGCTGATGCGAAAATCGAATTAAAGCCAATGCACGGTCCGATTCCACATACTTGGACCAGTAAGATCTACAGTGCTGAACAGAACTGCGCCACCAGTAGCTTACGGCGATATGGTCAATTTGATTCAAAGTACCTGTAGAGTTAGAACGCCATGTCGCTGTGCGAAGCGAGCTGTGTCGGAAATTTGTGCTAGACAGGAACAATCGACTGTCTGCACAAAACTGGAGAAGCCTATCCCCGTTATCTGTACGCTCAGCAGGTAAAGCACAACACCCACCTAAACAGGCTTCTGACACACTAAGTTTGCCAACTTGTGCATTGAAGTCACCAGCTAGCACTACAATGTCAGAACCTTTACTGCTGCAAACGAGGGTAGCAAGCTTAACATAGAACTCATCTTTCTGCTTGTCAGAGCTTCAGTCCGTTGGGACGTACGCCGAGATCACAAACCAAATGCGCTTAACACAACTATCCTTTCGAACGCCAACTGACCCTTGGAGTCTCACAGCACATAAACGACTGTTAACAGGAATCCAGTCTAAAAGGGCAGCCTCAGCCCAGTCACTCAAGACTATTCCTACACTACGTTGACCCACAGCTCTAGCTGCTTCGTCTCCTGAGGTGCGCAGAAAATACCTCAATGAGATACCAGGAGCAGTTAGTTGAGTTACACTGCTCGAATCCTGGATACGCGTTTCGCTTAAGCAGCAGACATCAGTCTTCGGAGAGTTCATTGTGAGGGCTAGGCACGCTTGCTAACTGGCCTGCATGAGCGTACGCACGTTGAAGGATCCGAGATTCAGAGGCTGATGAGGCTTGAGAAAATGTGAGTTACCAGACAGGATTATTCCCGATTCTATTTGACAATGAACCGATGCGAGTATCGACCGTGTTATCAGTGGGAGCATTATGGGTGGATAGAGGGGCAAAAAGACGTGGTTGGGGACAGAAGACAAAGGTTGAATAAAAGAGAGGGAACTCTGAGCAGTAGCACACTTATCACTACCCATCCTGCTCGATGCAACGGCCAGCACAGTCCTGATTTTCCTGCGCGACGACCGATGCAGTTTGGAATTCTTTCTTTCATGGGAGATGTCCCAACAGAGAGAAGCGACGGAAGTGAGAATAAGATCAAGGGCATGAGTCTTGTAGCTGGATCGATCGGGGATTTATGCGGGGAGGTCAACTAGCTGACTTGGGTTGTTGACCAGAGCGATAGTTTCGACTTCGCGTCCCAAAGCCGAAGCGTCAGAAGAGTGAGCCAACCATTCTCGGTTGTGAGCATTGAAGCCTCCTAGGATAGTAACGTGTCAGTTGGGGTCCGCAACAAATAAGTTGACAATATCTGAGGACAGGGAATCGAAGGTAGGGTCACCACTGTTTGGAGAGCGATAAACAACAAAAAATTAGTGGTTAAAGGAGGAAAACGGAGTTTCAGTCACATTAGTTGAAATTCGTGACTGGAAAAGTCAATATGTGGCACTCGAGAAATGGCGACTGATCGGTGGATAATGGTGCAGATACCGGCTTTGGGTAGAAAGTATGAGTGAAATGTGTAATTGGTTAACTGAACATAAGTGGCATCCGAGGAGGGGGGAGATTTGGGTTTCGGTCAAATATAGGGCAAGAAAAGAATGGAGAACTTGGTGTACAGAATCAATGTTGCGGTTCAGTTTAAAAATGTTTGTGAGTGTAGTCAGTGTCTCATTTGCTTGCAAATGACCGGGGCGAGAATGAAAGTGAGCACTTGTATGATTGCGCATTTTCATGATGATTTATCTTAAGGAGAACCGGCAACCATGATCCTGAGACTAGGAGTGACCAACAACATAAAGTCTCGTTCCACTGCACTCATGTAAAACCACACAATGAAAGATCATTAATAAAAGGAATCACTGCCATTCCCCGACTTGTCACGACATGTGGCCAAATGGACCTCAAATGGTTCTCTGCTCAGTCTCTCATTGATGGGATTGTTGCATCGCCCTGACAGTGTAGGAGACAGAACACCTTACACGGCACGGAATCATGATCTTCGACAATAACTGAGGCTGCCTACAGAGAACAGATGAACTGAAACCTAAATGTTTATACTGTACCGGGGCATCCTGTAGCAGCAGAACGAGTATCAAATCGATCGGCCCAACCAGTCGACAGCCACAGATCAAAGGAGAGACGGTGAATGTGTCGGAAGCATCTCGCAACTGACAAAGAGACATCCAGACTCGTATATGGAACTCAGTGTGGTCTTAAGCAACTCGAAAGGTAGCCCATGTGAGGGGCTACGGTTTAAACTGCCAACCGAACGGAAATGATAAGAAAAATAATCAGCCTAATGGCAGCAGGCACCTAGCTAGACAGGAGCTGAAATGCACGGGCAGCTGGAGGATCAGTATCACTACAGCACGATCTGGAAAAAGAACTATATAAACGGCTGTACATGTTTTACCGACTTGACCTGTTTGGCTGGTGAAATACATACGTGCCTCATCCGCCCTGGTGTCTTACATTGGTGCCGTGACCACACACACAATGAATTTGTCCTTGCTTCTTCCGTTTGTGGGTAAAGATGTGAAGTCGTGGATCACCGGTTTCGAAGGGATAGGACCACGCAACAGAGTGCAGAGAGATACCTTTGTTGGTGGCACTTGTGAAACTGCTGAGTGGGCGTACCAAGGTCGTGTACAATCCGAAAATGTGAGAAAAACGGGCCTTGTGCTTCAGGAGGTGCTTGCGGGACTGGTGACTGAATTCACGCAGGAAGGTGATCACCCGAGAGCTATGCCTCGTCGTATCTGGAATCCGGAGGAATCGATCTGCACGCATGAATAGCTGAAGCCGAGTTCAGGCTTACAGTGATCTTTCATCTGAGTTCATCACGGGAAGGAGTGTACGTCAGGGTCCAACACCAAACCTTTCAGTGTCTGGAGAAACTACAGACGTGGTAGACAAGTTTTGTTATCTGGGGAGTTGCATCTCATCCGGAGGTCGGATATCGGATGAAGTGTCTCTGCGTACACAGAAGGCTCGCTTGGCATTTTCCAACCTGGGTCATCTGTGGCATCGACATGACATCCGTTTACCTATCAGTGTACGCTGCAGCAGTCAGGCTCGTGCTTTTGTATGGTTCAGAGACATGGCCACTACGGGTGGAGGACATACAAAGGTTGTCGGTATTTGAACACCGATTTCTTTGTAGTATTGTTCGAATCTGGTGGAAACACCGTGTGAGCAATGCTGAGGTTCAATGGAAAGTCTCAGGTTCAAGGATCAAATCGTTAGATGAAACACTTAAGTTAGCCAGGCTAAGATGGTTGGGACATGTGTTACGCATGTACCCTGACAGGATTCCTCGGCGTGCTATGTTTGCTGAAGCGGGTACCGGCTGGAAGATGAGTAAGGGTGGTCAGTCCATGACATGGAAGAAAGGCATGAAAACCCTAACTAGTGGACTTAGCCATGTAGGGCGTGTTAGACTTTCTGGGTGGGGTCCAAGAGACTCTCCCACTTAAAGGTTAGGCACTTTGGGGGATATGGCTAGATGCCACGATCAGTGGCTCTGCTGCATTCATAAACTTTCTTAATCGACTTAATTCCATGAGTGTAGTTCTCCTCTTACTCCTTTTATACTTTTTTCTCCTTCATTATTTCCTTTTGAGATCGCCGCTAAGAGATAGCAACCAAAGCTACCACACCCAGTGCCTGGTTAGTGGTTGTCTGGACAGAACAGAACAGAGAGCCATGAAGCGATTCAATACAGCCCAATCTGATAGCTCCCAGGACTCGGTCATCTATTGTCAAAAGCTTTTGCGCTAGTTATCGATCGAACTGCCTGAGACAAATGGAGTAACTAGAGCACGCCTCATTCGTGATCGTTTTGTTCAAAGTATGCCCCCCGACTGTCCAGGAAGGGCTAAAAATGGGAATTACATTCCTTGCGAACAGCATAGAGCGCCTGTTGACGGTTTTTTTGGTGTTCAGGAAGAGTCAACAGTTTCCTGATTGGAGTCGTTAGGAGTGGAACTCAAGTTGCGAAATATTTCTGATGAAGTCAGACAAATAAAAATGGAACTCAGTCGACAAAAACCACCGTAGAATAAATTTTAAGACACACAAAGTGAATTACAGTAAAAGGGATCATCATCATCATCGTACAGCGTTAAACAGTAGGGCAAGCCCCACTGACCACTGCCTTTCACCATGTTGCACGTTGAATTAGAAAGTATGAATATACAAGATGGAGAGGGAGTGGACCTACATGGGTAGCAAAAGGAAAGAATGCCCTAGTAGCCAACACACGGAATACACAGTCTAACTGTACAAACGCACGTCGATCAGTCATTCTGATTCAACAGAAAGTGACAACACGATCGCCACTGTTCATGGTTCGTAGATATATCCTTTAATGTCTCCAGCCAACTGGTAGACGGATCTTTTGGACCCCAACCACGAAGACGTGAGGCATCTACTTTTCCTAAGTCTGCTGTACATTTTCTCATTCCTCGCTGCCACGTCATCTATTGACCTACACGTGGTCTCTTCCACTCCCTAGGAGGAACGGAGAATAGGACACGGTACGGTAGACGTGTGCTTGCTATACGTAACATGTGTCCCAACCAACGAAGTATACTAAGTTAGATACGCTGTGACAAAACGTTCTCTGAATTAGTACCCAATACTCGCTTTCTGACCTCATCGTTGCTCACTCGGCTATTCCACCCAATCCTAGCGATACTACACAAACATCGATGATCGAAAACCTCGAGACGACGGACATCTTCAGCACGCAGACTCCAAGTTTCGGAACCATACAACAAAACTGAACGCATTGCGGCACAGTATACACGACCTTTCAACTTCAGTGAAATATCAGGTCGACACCGAAAATGCTTCAGTCCAGCGTACGCCCCTAGAGCCTTGGATATACGCGTACTCACCTCTACTACTGTGCTCCCATCCGTCGTCACGCAGCTACCGAGGTAGGTGAAGTGGTCGACATTTGCCAGCACCTCCCCATCGAGCATCAACCTCGGAATTGTTGACGTCCAGTCTTGTAACATCACCTTACACTTTGAAGGTGCAAAGCGCATGCCGAATGGAGCCACAGCTCTTGCGAGATTATCTAGTGCACGCTGAACATGTTCCGTGGATTCGAACAAGCAGACAAAGGCGTCCTCGTAATCTAGGTCACACAGCTTTCCACTATTTCCTAGTTCGACGCCTACACCCTGAAGATTTTGTAACGCACTCTCCATTATTTCGTCCATGACGAAGTTGAACAGGAATGGAGACATGGGACATCCCTGTCGAACACCACTCGTCGTTAGGATCTGACTGGATAGTTCACGTAAACTCTAACGCGGCCAGAAGTATGAGAATACAATCATCTCAGTAGGTTCACGATGAAGAGTACTGAAAAGCGCTGCTCGATCAACTGAATTGAAGGCGCCTTTCAAGTCTAAGAATATCATTATTGTCGGTCGGTGGTGCGTGTGACGCGTTTCAAGTAGTTGGCGAAGAGTAAAAATCTGGTCGATGCATCCTCGACCTGGGCGGAATCCAGTTTGCTGGTCGCGGATGTTCCTCTTGCGAGCCGGTGTAAGACGATGCAGCAAAATCGTGGTTAATACTTTGGTGACTATCGGAATTAAGCTAATCCTACGATGATTACTAGTCATCGAGTATTCCCTTCTTGAAGATGGGAACAATAAATGACTCGCTCCATATTAACGGAATACGCTCCTCGTTCCAAATGTCACGGAGCAAAGCAGTAAGTGATTTTATCAAAGCATTTCTACCCAGTTTGAAAAAACTGTGGGAAGTTAGTCGGGACCGACGGCTTTCCCACTCCTTAGTAATCGAACACATGATTCCACTTCCACTTCCACTGGGGGCTCGAGTGATACCACCCAAGGAATGCACTTGTTGACGCAGGAGTAAGTAGACTAACGCGCAGCCACCTAAATTGCTACTTGAAGTATTCGGCCCAACGGTCGAGCCTTTGTTGTTTGCGATGAATGGGTTCTCTATTTCTATCGCATATCGTTTTACTGACCTGGGTACGCCGTCCACCGGTCTCACGAATAAGTTTGAACAGTCTTTGACTGTTACTTGAAAAAGTTTGTATTTCAATTTCTTCGGCCGCATTGACCCACCAAGGCTTTTCGTAACTTCCTTTTGTATATATCTTCGTATCTTATTCATCCCCTTGCAGTTCGGGAGCTAACGCTTTTGATCCATTATACTCAACGACTCCCGCAAAGTCCAGTGTATTTGATGGACAACGGATCGAGGACCACAGACGAAAACTGCTGCCACGTGCATCGCCTGTTTGATATGAGCCCAATGCTCATCTACATTACTGTTCTCCGTGGATCCTAGCTCATGTTCTAACTTCTGCTCATAACGGGTGCAAACTTCTGGATCACACAAACGTTGCACGGCTAATCCGGTTTGCGGTTTGCGACGATGACCATGGAGCTGGAGAGATAATCGCATTAAAACTAAGGCATGGTCCGACTCTACGTACGTGGACCAGTAAGATCTACAGTGCTGAACAGAACTGCGCCACCAGTAGCTTACGGCGATATGGTCAATTTGATTCAAAGTACCTGTAGAGTTAGAACGCCATGTCGCTGTGCGAAGCGAGCTGTGTCGGAAATTTGTGCTAGACAGGAACAATCGACTGTCTGCACAAAACTGGAGAAGCCTATCCCCGTTATCTGTACGCTCAGCAGGTAAAGCACAACACCCACCTAAACAGGCTTCTGACACACTAAGTTTGCCAACTTGTGCATTGAAGTCACCAGCTAGCACTACAATGTCAGAACCTTTACTGCTGCAAACGAGGGTAGCAAGCTTAACATAGAACTCATCTTTCTGCTTGTCAGAGCTTCAGTCCGTTGGGACGTACGCCGAGATCACAAACCAAATGCGCTTAACACAACTATCCTTTCGAACGCCAACTGACCCTTGGAGTCTCACAGCACATAAACGACTGTTAACAGGAATCCAGTCTAAAAGGGCAGCCTCAGCCCAGTCACTCAAGACTATTCCTACACTACGTTGACCCGCAGCTCTAGCTGCTTCGTCTCCTGAGGTGCGCAGAAAATACCTCAATGAGATACCAGGAGCAGTTAGTTGAATTACACTGCTCGAATCCTGGATACGCGTTTCGCTTAAGCAGCAGACATCAATATTCAGAGAATTTTTTGTGAGGGCTAGGCACGCCTGCTGACCGGCCTGCATGAGTGTACGCACGTTGAAGGATCCGAGATTCAGAGGCTGACGGGGCTTGAGAAAATGTGAGTTACCAGACAGGATTATTCCCGATTCTATTTGACAGTGAATCGTTGCGAGTATCGACCGTGTTATCAGTGGGACCATTATGGGTGGATAGATGGGGCCAATAGGGATGGTTAGGGACAGAAGACAAAGGTTGAATAAAAGAGAGGGAACTCTGAGCAGTAGCACACTTATCACTACCCACCCCGTTCGATGCAATGAGCAGCACAGTCCTGATTATCCTGCGCGACGACCGATGCAGTATGGAATTCTTTGTATTCGTGCAGTTCATGGGAGATGTTGGACGGGTACTGATAGGGTGTCCAGCCACAAAGCAGGAGAACGATTAGGGTCCTCATTCAAAGCCTTGTTCTAACAAGAACCTATCCGCAAGGCAGCGAGATTGCTTAGTGGAAGCCCATTTGCTTGGATCAATTATTCTTCCACTGATTTTACCGACTGAGTTGCCAGCTCAAATCGACCCCCAACCTGGAGGACCAGGAGACTGGACTTTGTCTGACCTCTACCCATTGACCTGTCAGGTATGATTGCATCTCCGGCTTAAGGAAGCCATCCTGTATAGCTCTTTGGGTCATAGAGGCGCGCAAGCCATCACACCACTTCAAGGTGCAGTCTCGTCGTGATGGAGTAAAAGGGATAAACCCCATAGTTTGAAAACACACTGTAAGTGGAGTCTGTATGGAACATTCACGTCAAAACTAGTTTTTCTTATTCTGATTTTGGAAAAAGAAAGGTCGTAGGTGGGTGGAAATACAGAGAGGAAGGGTGTTCCATAACTTAACTGTCCGGGGAAAAAGAAGATTGAAAGGTCGAGATTCGAGATCGAGTGACAGAAACTTGATAAAGGTGACTAGGTGCCTGTGCTCGGGATTGGCGCTGAAAATTAATGGGAATAGGAACAGCCTGGGTAAGCCCGGAGGAACAAAACCCGAAATAATAGCGGTAGAATAGGGACAATGAAGCAACTGCCCGGCGATGGGCAAGTGACTGCAAATTAGATGTTAAAACTGAATTATCTACCTGACGAATGGCTTTACGTTGGACACGGTCGAGAAGAGACAAGGAAACTGAAGCTCAACCCCACACGTCACAGCAGTATTCAAGTTTGAGACGAATCTCAGCTTTGCTCGGTAAGAGGAAGTGAGATGTTTTGAAGAAATGTCTGGCGTCGAACAGAAAACCAATCTTGCGCGCAGCACGAGAATCAAGTGAATATACGCATGAAGACCAAAACAGAAAGGTGACAACTGAAAGACCCAGAGAAGGCATCGATCTGGAGGAACAAAAGGGAGTCAAACTAAACTTTAAGTGGGGAGAAAATAAATGGTATTTGAGAGAAATTGAGAGACGTCTTAGAAACTTTGAAGAGAACGCGATTTTGAGAGCCCCAGGAGGAGATCTGTCCAAGGTCCGAACTGAGCGACGTTACAAGAGCACAACGGTTGCGGTCGATGTTGGCGGTGGCACGGTGAGAGGTGGGATATGAAAGGGAGTATTAAATGGTGGCATCATCGGCAAAAGCGTGGAAGGGGTTGGAAGTGGTAGATAAGAGATCATTAATGATAAGCAGAAAGAAGGTGGGTGGTATTACAGAACCTAGGGGTACATCAGCATTCACGGGAAATGGCTGTGATTGAACTCCATCGACACGAACGGAGATGGTTCCGTTGCTGAAAAAACTCAAAGTCCACGAGACAAGGGTTAGGAGAAACCCAAAAGTGGGCAATTTAGACAGTAAGCCTTTGTGACAGACA
This sequence comes from Fasciola hepatica, assembly GCA_948099385.1. NCBI lineage: Eukaryota > Metazoa > Platyhelminthes > Trematoda > Plagiorchiida > Fasciolidae > Fasciola > Fasciola hepatica. Next base: position 17,415,020 of record CANUEZ040000048.1, read on the forward strand.
GGGTCAAAAGCCCTTGATATGCCTAGCAAGACCAGGTGTGTTTCTCCGTGGTTATCGAAGTCCGTGGACCAGGACTGCGACACCATAGACAGTAGATCACCAGTGGAACGATGAGGTTGGAATCCGTATAGACAATCGTTTAGCAGTCCTTCACGTTCAAGAAACGGTCACAAGTGATCGGAAATTATGGTCTTCATGACTTTCGAAGTGGCAGAAGTTAGGGAGATAGGGCGTAAGATGTTCGGGTCGGAGAAGTAGCCGTGTTTGGGAGTAGGGAAAATTACGGCTTCCCATGGGGCGGGAAACGTATCACATTGGAGAAAAGCAATAAGATGACGTGAAATTGGTGCTAACTGTGGGGCATACATTTTCAGGGCGACGAGTGAAATACCGTCCGGACCAGGTGGTTTATTTTGATCGAGTAACTGTAAGGTCTGGCAGACCTTTCTGGTTGTGATAAGGGGAATAAAAGGACGTTTAGTAAGAGCAGTTGGAGGTGGAAGAATAGTTGAGTTGGATAAAGTGGAATCAGAGGCAAACTGAGAAGCGGAAACCTTGGTTTTCTCATGGGGTTCACAGACTGAAAAGTCAGAGGCGCTGCAGATGAGGGAGAAATTAGAGGGGCAAAAACTACGGGAAACGGTTTTAGCGAGAGACCAAAATGATCGGCTATCAGTAGCGGAAGAAGTTAGACGTTCGGCTTTGTGGCGAATGAAACGATCTTCGGCTTTTCGAATGGAAAGCGAGCATTTATTTTTGGTCTGCACGAAGGGACTACGAGATTTGGGGGTAGCGGAGCGGCGGTACCTTTTGAATGCTAAGTTTTTTAAGCACACAACGCGACTGCAGACGTGGGTAAACCACTCAGGAGAACGTAATTTGCTGGATTTGGAAAAGTGCAAAACGAAAAGAAGCATGCCTTGGAGAACAGCCTCAGTAAAGTTTGAAACGGAGGAAGAAACATCAGAAGTGAAGCAACAGTCACCCCAGGGATAGGAGGCCATAAAATCACGAAAACCATCCCAGTTGGCTGAATCGTAATGCCAATAGGTACGTTTGGAGTTGTACATAGGAAATGGACAAAAAAAGCGGTAGAGAAGGAGGTAAGACAGTGGTTCGGTTAGCCAACTGGAGGAAGGGAGGTAATGCCAGAGAATAAGGAGGGGAACGAAGTGAGAAGACCGAGGATATGTGCACGATCGTCAGACCGATCAGGAATGCGTGTGGGGAAGTCGACGAGTTGACCTAGATTGTAGAGCAAAGCGAAAGCTTCGGCTTTGCGTCTCACAACCGTAGTGTCAGAAGTTTGCAAAAAGCCAGTTCTTGTTGTGAGCATTAACGTCACCAAGAATCCTAACTTGGCAATTGGGGTCTAATATGAACAAGTTTTCAATGCCAGAAGACAATAAATCGAAAACTGAGTGGGCGCTACTGTTATGAGAGCGGTAAACGGTACAGAAGTAACGGTTACAAGAAGGGAACCGGAGCTTCAGCCATATCAGCTGAGACTCGCGGTTGGCAAAGTTCAAGTGTGAGGTAAGGGAGGTAGCGACCGATTATCAACCGGAGAGAATCTCGTTGTCACCCAAAGATTGCTACACCTGGCCTTTATATATATATATATATATATATATATATATATATATATATATATATATATATATATATATATATATATATATATGTATATATATATATATATATATATATATATATATATATATATATTCACTAGGATCCAATTTGAATCGTCTGGTGTGAATGGATACTCTTCCGGGGAAATTTGGTCCACATGTCCACATACTACTTACTATCAATATGTAGATGTATTCATCTATAAACCGGTGCGAAGCACAGAGACGTGGTCTACTGGGGGCTGAAAGTGGTCGCGTGGTTCAGCGTATTTGTTTATTATTTGAAAGTCAGAGGTTCGAACCCGGGCACTACCAGTCACTTTGGCGGTAGACAGTAATCCACTGCGGTTGTTTAGACTGAAACTGAAATTGTAGTTCACTGTCGTCAGGTTCGTTACCACACCCGACCTATTTCATTCACTGCATGCCTGCGCATGACTTCAATGGAAGAGGTATACCCCATAGCCACAAAGGCCTACTACACTGTTAGGAATCACCTGCAACCAGACTCTGGGACTTGGAGTGATAGAGAACCACATAAGATTCCAATAGGTCTACCACCAAAGCAATTGGTGATGGTGGGGATTCGATCCTTCGACTTCTAAGGTGGTAAACAAAAGCTAGAAACCACTCGACCATCCCCAAGTCTCAGGATCTGGTTGCCGACTATCCCTAATAGAACAGTGGGCCTTTGTGGCTATGGGGTGTACCCCTTTCACTTCCCTCATGCGTACGCATGTAGTAACAGAATACTGGAGTCATATGTGGTTCTTAACTCAGAATCTCGGGGTCACTGTTGCTGACAATTCCCGACAGTAAGTTGGGCAACTGCGTTATGAGTACGTTTGTTCCGCTGCATTCATGCGCAGGCATGGAATAAGAATACACAAAAAGCATGCAGTGAAAGAGCGGTGGAACGTGCGCTTGGCTTTCAATGAAGGTACACAGGAACGGTTATCGATCATCGCATCGCCAAATCCTAATATGTAAGTTAATCGGCTACGTCTGACCTTGTTCTATGATGCACTCACCGCAGTTAAGCACCAACAACTGGCTGACAAAAAAGGACCGACGACCGCCAAGCAGTTCGTATCTCCAAGGCTGGTGCTGACTTCATCCAAGGTGCCAGAAAATCGTGGAGGACTTGGAATGATTACTGATTCTTACTTTTTCTCAACGCATTTCATCGACGAAATGAAATAAAGGTTCCGCGCTCAACTCTGCCGCGTTCAGTAAAAAATTGAGTTAAAGTTTCCGGATGATAGCCCGATAACCTTAATCTTACTTCAGAGTTAATGGTCAATTATTTTTATTGCTAAACGCAATGTGAATTACATTAAAAGCGGTAAGTCCCATGGTTTGAAAATAAAGTGTAAGTGGAGTTTGCGGAAAACTTTCACATAAGGACCAGTCTGCTGATTCTATTTTTGAAAAGAGAAATGATTCACAGGTAATAACCATAAAAACTGGAGATTCCGTTACCTATTCCCTGCTTCATTATATATATATATATATATATATATATATATATATATATATATATATATTCACCGAAAACCTGGAACTTGCTGCCGCTATGGGAAATTCCTGCAAGCTGTGTTGTCTCATTGAATCACCGGTGAGCAGACATTGGGTGTGAGCGAAACGACCTGTGAAGCTTACAGCTTGCCTGTCCACATTCTGCAGCGACGTCTTATACGCTGAGCGGAGCACTTTAAGATCGTTTAGCTGGCTTCCAGCATCAGTCCCTCTCACAGCTACTCTGGTACACGTCCCGTGGTCTGTCTCAGTATATCTACTCTCTGAGGAGGAGATCCGCAAGGAAATCCTAGTTTTAAAACATCAGAAAACACCGGGTTCCGACGGCCTAGCCCAGCTCATTTTAAGGGTGGTGGAATGGAGCTTGTTACAGAGCTTTATTTATTCCCTAAGGTCTGGCTCTCCGAGAAGGTCTCCTCCACAAGGGGGGGGGGGGGTCTGATTGCTGTCCCCATCTTCAAGAAGGACTCGTGCAGCGACTGTTATAACCATAGGGATAGAAGCCTAATCCCGATAGCATCTAATCTGCTAGTGTCTGTTATTCTTCGCAGGTTGTCCAACATGCGCAATGACGAAACTTGCAAGGAACAAGCTGGGTTCCGTACCGGTCGTTGGTTTATCGATCAAATCTTTACTCTGCAGCAGCTGTTAGAGCACCGTTACGCTTTCCAAAGGCCAACTGTCGTTAGGCTTTTAGACATTCGCGCGGCCTTCGACTCCGCCGATAGGTCTGCACTATGGTACTGTTTGTTGAGGACTGGTATGCCTGAGAAGTACGTGTCGGTTCTCAAAGAGTTGTGCCGTCATACCTCAGGTCGGGTTATGGTTCATGGCCAGGTTTTATCACCCTTCATCGTCTCCAGCAGAGTACGACAAGGGTGCTCAATATCCTCGTTTCTTTTCAACTTTGCTATAGAGGACGTCCTGTAGAACGCTTTGTTTGATCTAAACGGCGGGGTTGGACTCCTTCCAGAAAACAGTTTTTACTTGGGGGTATGTTGATGATATCGCCTTGTTGAGCAACAGTGCACAAGCAATTCAGCACGCATTGGATCGCATGGTGATTGGGGTATCTAGGTACGGTATATGCTTTGCGCCTTCAAGACTGGAAGGGGCCTGTGCCTACATTCACTCTTTGTGATGATCCGCCAGAGGTAGTCAATAGCCTCAAGTAGTTTGGGGGCTTGATTACAGCTGGTGGCAGTGCTGGGGAGAAGATCACGTCACGAACTGCGAGAGCAAGCTTCACGAACCTGTGCCACCTGTGGCGCCCCTATGACATCCGGCTCCCTCTCAAGGGAGGGGTATACAATGCCACAGTTCGCAGTGTTCTTGACAGTTGCGAGACCTAGCCTCTTTGCCTTGAGGTTGTTCCGCGGCTTTCTGTACTCAACTACCGATGTCTCCGAAGCACTGCCCGTGGCTGATGGGAAAATCGGGTGAGCAATGACGGGGTACGTCGTCGTGCTTTCGGTGCTGGTAGTCGCTCTCCGACCGATATAATCGCTCTACACTACCTCTGATGACTCGGCCATATTTTGCGCATGCCTGCTTATCGTTTACTTGTTCGTGTACATTTTGCATGTGATTGTTAAGACTGGAAGAAGCGGCCCGGCGGTCAGGCTATGACTTGGCATAGGAACATGAAGAAGTTAGCTTCGGCTTTTTCGGTTGGTGCTTCTCGCCTTCCCGGTTGGGACCCAATAGACGAGGATTGCCTATGAGTAAAGACATTAGAAAATACGGTTCAGAACCGAATCCAGTGACGCGAACGCTGTATGGCCTGTCTGTCGATCTTCCGTTCTTGTTCTCACCCCGGTGTATAGTATGTATGGACCAGTCAGACGGATGGCGGTTTTGGGGTCCTTGACATGCGTTTTGCTTATGCAGCATAACTCAAATATTGGTGAACCCCTTTATACTGCCGGTCACATGTTATACTCCAAAAGACCAATGGCGTCGCGCGTGTAGGTAAAGCATCTGCCTGAATGAGGCGACCATTCGTGAATTATGATAAGTAGCCAGCCAAATGAAATCTCGTTGTCATTGCAGGTGACGGATATTGAAGACCTTAAAGGTCCAGTTTCTTGTCTTTAACCGTAGCTCTCCATATCTTAGTATGACCTAAGCGATAGCTCAATTATGAACAAGGCGTTGAGAGCAGAATTTAAATTCTAAGACCCGTTTCTGGTGGCCGAAGGGTGTAACTGAACCAATATAGACGACGGAAATTTTCTTCATCGTATCGTCGGAAATAAACCTCCATCCCAGAAAATATGTCGGTTCCTGATTTTCATACGGAAACCATACTGTTTTACGTTTAAAATATACATAAGTGACACACCCGTTTGCGAAGACGATACGAATGTCTGTTCGATGGATATGCACTACATCGTATCAAGAAGACTTACTAAAATCGAGCCGCTAATCACTCCGAGCATAACAAGCCGGATCTAATAATCAATAACCAATAAACCGCCAGATTGCGCAAGGATTGACCGTCTTTCTTTAATCGAGTAATTACCTACAGTCCGAAGCAAGTCGGATCGATGATCAATAACCAACCACATCGACGTTTTATCAATCCAATTATCCCGACAGTGCATGAACCTTAATAAACGCCCGAATGCGGGGAGGCTCCATTCTCTCTTTAAATATTGCGTCCTTGATTCATATCGGTTGGCGTGCCGTGTTACAGTCTCATGTCATTGAGTGCTGAAGTGACAGGAGTCGCAAGCGGAGGTTCTGTGCAAGTCGTCCATAGAAATCGCAGAGCAGATAGCGAGATTTACAACACATGGGCGTGTTAACTGAACTGCAAACAAAAGACTGTTGGCTGGGACCCAGTCTAAGGGGCCCATTCAGCACCCATAGTCAAAGCGATCCCAAAGCCAGCCTGATCTCGAGCTCCAGATAGCGAATCTCCTGGAAAGCGAAGACTGAAGCGAGAGACTGAGAGTGTATCTGGAATGTGACGTATGACCGCAGAAGTAGAGTCTCGTATGCACGCCTCGGATGGTGTTATTTCGCTCGTATTATGTGGTTTTCTTTTATTCATTGTATTTGCATCTCCGCCCTTACACTTCAGTCAACGTACGCTCGTTACTAGTACATTCAAACGTTATATTCAGAATTGGAGTATCGAAGTCTTCTGCATTCGTTGCGGTTGAAATCACTTACAGTTGGTATATAGGAGACACAAGACACTTATTTTGAGAGTTTAGAGGGCAGTCTGTTGCCCTATCTAACAGTGTACGAACAGTGAAGATAGTCAAGTTCAATGAACATGTGTGCTTAATATGTTCAATTTATGTTCTACTTCCGAACTACCGTTTTCTCCGCGGCCGTAATAACCCGTGGCATTCTGCATCGATCTTAATTTAAAATAAAATTCTAAGGTCCTTCAAAGGAAGAATGCTCGGGGGTTTCCCGGTTGGTCACATTTAGAGGCGACCCACACCACAGAGGAAGTTTCCTTTAGGAACCCTAACCCGGGCTTTCCATACAACACTCAGATCCAAGAGGCAGAGGGGAGTAAAGCCAGTGCGGAAAAATGGCCGAAGCACTGATAGGGAAACTTCTTTTGGTTTGGCATGTGAGACTTCATTATTGTTCTTATTGTCTTGTCTTTTCTGGTGCCCTATTAACGCCCTCTGGTGCCTCAAAATTGAGACGAAGAACTTTGAAATATTAACTTGGTGTTTGCTGTTTTCACTGAAACGACTGGAGCCCCTAAAACATAAAACTCATCATTTGATGGCTGTCGACCAAAGAGGTCGCTACACTAGATCTCAATCAGAGAAGCACCCAGTTCTACCTAACTTTAACTTGGCTTCGTTTATGCAATGGCATCTGAAAGTGAGTTTCGCAGGTTGGTCACGTGATACAAGATGCTTTTCTACAGGGTCGCAGGGGCGGTGATCATCTAGTCAACTAAAGCTTTACAAGCTTCAGAGTGCTTCTGAGAGCAATCATGACGCAATGAGGCAACCTCTACTCAAGACCTGGATCACATCATCTAGAATATCGTGGCTGGTACATATTAGGTCCGCATGCCATCCAACGCAGGTAAGCCTACGATTTCCTTTGACCGGAGTGCGCAAAAAGCGCAAGACCAAATTTATATGAAACGCTGACTGCTCGAAGTGGATAAAAAGGGGGATTCTAACTGACTGCTGTGCAAAACACTGAGCTAAAGTTATTTTAGGTCAAATTGCTATTCGAGGCGATCAGGGACCTACACCGGAAATCCTGTCAAACATATCGCCAACAAATCAACGTCAAGCATAAACTAGTGCTCAAATAAATTATTATTCCGCTTACTGACATCATTCAAAAACTGGAATCGATAGTCAACAGATGTTTTGCAAAAGACTTTAGGAGATCCAAATAAGTCGGCTGAGAATATTCCCAGACACCACGACAATCACCTGGGCGTCCTCTGACAATCGCCTGAGTGTCCCCTTTGAAACAAGGGACATTAAGGTGCCTGTCAGCTGTATGTTATACCCAACAATAAAGTTGTAATGATCATCAATCCAAGATAATAAATCTGTACTTGCGTATCAAATAAAACTGACATTCGTAGTTTTATTAACCGACATTATCTTTCAAATAAATCTCAAAACTCCCCGATGTTGAAATAATGACCTTACTAACATTTCCTGGATCTAATCACTCGATGTTCGAATATTTGATAGGGGTTCTGTCCTACCGTCCCCTAAGGGACACTCATGTGACGGTCGGAATTCCCTTCTGCGGCTTGGGCCAGGGTGAATTAGCTAATTCACTGAAGTCATCGAGGAAACGTGGAGGAGAGCGAAACGACGATGGGAAGATTGGAAAAAATTTCATCACCTCTCACTAAGTTATTATACCAAACAATCAAAAAGGAAGTGAGGACCATTTTGAAATGAGACGACCTACCCCATCGGGAAAGCGTGTCAACGACATTCAAAAATCTGCTTGCACCGCAACAAGGTCAGTTCCGTTCAGTGCAGTTCAGTTCAGTTCAGTTCAGTCTGCACAGGACAGGTAATGGCCACGGCCAATCGAGCGTCCAGAATTCCTTCGATGGTATGCACACCAGTTATGCACCCACCACTGCCGAGTGTATTTCGTCGAATCCCCGCTAAAAATGAGAGGGAAACGGAAAACCTCATCGCACATCAACTGCGAGAGACATTATGCATCGTGAGCGTTTACTGAGACAGTATGCGATGAGGGAAAAAGTCTGTTAAAACATACTCCAAAGGGACCACAGTGCTACCCGTCATCCATCTAGTTGATATACTCAAGGCTCACTACAAGGAAAGATCTCGTACCACTTGCGATCTAGGGCACCTTTGAAGGATTGGACAGTCTGCAGATCTACCATTCCACCAGGCAGACCGTTCAAACTGTTCACAACCCTGTTGCTGAAGAAGTGCGATCTAGCCATCAACCTAGCTCGAGCTTTTATCAACTTCTTTTCATGTCCCTTTGTTCTGGAGTCTACGGCCACTTGGAATAGACTATCTGGTCTAAGGCCAGAACAGCACTTCATTACCTTGAACGTTTCTATGAGATCTCCTCGACTTCTCCTCCTTTCCAACGAGAAAAGATTCAGGTCACGGAGTCCCTGCTAGTAAGTCTTACCCATCTGCCCTTCAATCGTTTTGAAACAGGTCAAAGCGATTGCTTCTTCTCCGTCTGTCCAGCCTCCTCTCTCCGTGGCCACAGCAGAAAAGTTTTCAAACCGAGGCCAAGCACTTCACTAAAGATTAACTTTTTTGGCTATAGGGTTATTACTATGCGGAATGCACTTCCGGAAGATATTGTTCTCTCGCAGAACAAAACTACCTTCAAGAAAAAGCTAGACCTCTACCTGGGTCTCTCCCAATAATTCCCTTTGTCAAAAAAAATAGTTGTCTTTTATCGCATATATGTTCATGAATGCCGCACCCCCACTCAGCTTAAGGCACTGTCCACAGTGTGACACTGCATGATGTTATGTGTACCTTGTTTTCGCTGCCACCCCCCCCCCTCCGCTTCTTTTTACTCTCGTTTCAGCTCGGTGAATCCGACAGAAGATCAAAGATTTCCCCAAGAACCGGGACAATTGGGCTCAAAGCCTCGAACCCGTGTAGTACTTCAAGACTTCAAGACAACCATTCGCGTGGCGAGACTTTTGACACTCTCTAGGCAGGCAGCGTCCTTTTTGTAAAAGGGTGACCAAGCCTGCACGCTACCTTCTAAGTGAGGTCGTACTATAGCCGTGTAAATAGGTGCGGATACCTCCGGCTGCCTGCAACACAAAGCTGATCGCAGCCTAAAGAGCTCCCCACGAGCTTTATGCGCAGCAGCGCTGCACTGCTCCGACCATTTGATGTCACTGTTCATGATGACCCCAGGGTCTCTAACCTTACTGACTGCCTCTATGGTGAACAACCCTTGATCACGAGCGACAGTAAGGCCCCTTTGGCCTTGACAACAAATGGCTTTTCTCAGCTTTCAGAGGTAAGTCCCATTTGTATGCCCAGCCCAGGACGGCACCTATTTCCCTGCCCAAGTCCACTCTGCCCTCAGATCCAACAATCTTCACATCATCCGCAAAAGTAAAGCTGGGCGATTGAAGAGCGGATGCCAGGTCGTCAATAAATAACAAGAATAGGACCGGGCCTAGGACGGATACCTGAGGTACACCACTGCTGACATTCACCAAACTGGAGCACCTGTCCCCCACTTTGACGTAAAACGTCCTGCGGGAGAGGAAGTCCTCCAGCCACCTAAATACCGGCCCACCTATGCCGAAAGTCTCCATCCTGCATAGCAAGAGACGATGATTAACGGAGTCGAAAGCCTTGCTAAAGTCCAGGTAGAATACCTCAACCTCCTTACCTTCGTCGGGTCGTCGAGTTACTTCATCTAAGAAGCACAGGAGATTGGTCAGACAAGATCTATTTTTCAGGAATCCATGCTGCGCCGGACTTAGCACGGAGTGCTCCAGTAAGTGCTGGCAGATATGGGCACGGATGATCTTCTCCAGGACTTTACAGAGAATGCTAGTTAGGCTTACCGGCCTGTAGTTCTGCACAGCCGACTTAGGCCCACTCTTATGTATTGCCACGACTGCTGCGACTTTCCAGTCCTGAGGCAGCTTACCCTGGTCCAACGTGGATCTATACAATCTGCATACCGATGGAGCTATGGTATCCGCCAACGGCTCGATGATAGCTGGATGAATGCCATCTGGGCCCGCTGACTGTGGCTGTTTAGCTTTTGTAGGTACTTACGCACGCTTTCCTCTGAAAGATCTAGCTCGTTTAACTGAGGTGGATGCACCAGTGCCAGATCTACTCGTACCCCACTACCTATCCTATGTACACTACCAAAGTATTCCCCAGGGCGTCTGCTTTGCCCTGGTCATCAGTGACAATACCATAGTCTCTAGTGGATAGCGGACCTACGGCATTTCTTGTTGAGCCTTTAGACTGTACACAGCTGTAAAACTTCTTCAGCTGTTGTCTTACAGACTGGGCCAATTTGAGCTCAAATTCCCACTTGGAAGTTCTCAAAAGGCTTACAGTCTCGTTTCTCAGCTTTGTATAGCGGTTCCAGGCTAGTTCACAGCCGGAAGCTTTGTACTGGTTCCAGCAGTGTTTTCTACGTCTGATAGCCTTGGCTATTGCAGCCTTCCACCACATGGGCTTACCCTCCCCACTCCTTCGTTTTAAAGGTGCGAACTCTTCCTGTAGGGCAGTCAGAAATCCCTTCACGGTCTGCCAGCGCTCCTCGACAGTAGCCTCCTCTGTCGTGCCTCAGGTCAAGCACATCGCCCTATTACGAAGCCTATCTATGTCCATACTACCGAATTGTCTGACCAGCCTTGAAGGTTCAGCTCAGTTCGGTTTGCACAGGACAGGTAATGGCCACGGCCAGTAGAGCTTCCATAATTCCTTCGATGGTATGCACACCAGTTATGCACCCACCACTGCCGAGAGTATTCCTTCAAATCCCCGCAAAAAATGAGAGGGAAACGGAGAACCTCATCGCACATCAACTGCGAGACATTATGCATCGTGAGCTTTCACTGAGACAGTATGTAAAGTGCGAAAATGTCGACTAAAAAGTACTCCAGAAGGACGACAGTGATTCCCGTCATCCATCTGGTTAACATATTCAGGGCTCACTGCTTTCGATCTGGAGCGACGTTGAAGGATTGGACGGTCTGCAGGTCTATCGTTCCACCAGGCAGACCGTTTCCAATGTTCACTTTGCTATTTCTGTCTTCAGGTAAAGGGCGGCGTCAAGTCATCCAGTATGGGCCCCATCGCATCGTGCTCTATTGACTCGGTTAAATGTCGGCGCTTCGCTGATATTCCTTCGAGTTATGATCCAACTTCCTCTTAAACAGTGTCTCGGTTTCCTCTTTCCCCACTTCGGTCGGTAGAGTGTTCCAGAGATTGATCAATCTCGTTGACAATCAATAGACGGCCGGTAATCCGGTGGAATGCGACTTACGAGGCGTCGAAGTGTTCCCCTGGTACTATCACTATTCCTGAGCGGGAATTCCGACGGTAGTTCCCGGTCCAACTCACCACGGATTATTCGCCTGGCGTAGATTAGGTCACCTCGAAAGCAATGGGAAACAACTCGGTGACTTTCAGGCGTTCCTCATAGCTGAACCCACGCAGTTCGACCACTAGGCGTGTGGCAGCACGTTGCACTCGTTCCAGTTTGGCTACTTCCACCGCCGCGCAGGGTTAGACAGCCGGACCGCCATATTACAGGCGAAGACGTACACGTGAGACATGCAGCAATTGGAAGGTGTCCAGGGGTAGAGGCACAAATGAACGGCGATTGGGACCAAGTATCTTCCACGCTGAGGTGCATGCTCTCTCAGTGTGTGCTCTTGTCTTCGGATTGTGAACAAGTCCTATTAACCTGCCGGACCTAGCAATTTGAGTGTCTGTTTGCTCCGCGAACCTTAACCAACGGGAGTGCTATATGCCCAGGTCGCATACTGATTATCTGTTGGGGATCAGATGACCACCTACACTAAACGTTTCGGGAGGGACATGACACTTGTGTGTAAGAATGCAGTTTTTGTCCGCCGATAACTTCATTACCCAATCGGTACACCACGAACTGAGCATCCGTAAGTCCTCAAATATTTTTGCTATAGTGTTGCCCAATGAATTATGGTCGAAGATGTACAACAACTTTACGTCATCAGCAAATAAAAACGGAGTTCCATGGCTAACCACGGTAAATATACCATTTATGTACATTAGAAACACCTACGGGCCCAGTGAACTGCTATGGATCACACCGCTGGTTACAGGGCTGGGTGTGGAAATTGTGCCATCAACGTTTACTACTTGACTGCGCGAGGACAAGTACGAGTCTAGCCAGACATCTAGTGGGTCAACAGTGCCGTATGTCTAAGCCTTTGAAAACAAACGAATGTGAGACACTCGGTGGAAGGCCCTAGACATGTCTAAGAAGACTGAGATCACTGCCTCACCATCATTGGCAGCTATCGTAATAAGGTTCAGAAAGTCAGTCATACAAGTTGCGCAGGATCGATGTTTTAGGAGACCGTGCTGACCCTCACTTGTGAGGTGGCTTTCAAGGAGGTGATCTGTTAGTTTAACTTTTATTAATCTTCCCATAATCCTCGATACTACTGGGGTATGATTCACAGGCCGGTATTTGGCCGGGTCCTTCCGTGTTCCCTTCTTATGAAATGGAATAATAGCCGAAGTTTGCCACTGTATAGGATACCAACTAAAACACATAGAAAACCAAATAAATTCGATAAAAGAACTGGGATACCTGGGCCGCCCAATTTAAAGATGGCCGATGGTGACGAGTCCGATCCGGGGTGGAAAGACATTTTGATATTTGAAATTAAAGGCTCGATTTCGGAGGGCAGGAATTTTACGGAAGAAAGTGGCTCGTATGATGGTACTGGTGGATTGTAGAAAAATGATGCTGCGTCACTGGTTAAAGATGAAGCGAAAAACGTGTTAAGCCCTTCTGCCATGTCCAGCGGTTTGTCGAGACTCGTGTTAATGAAATAGATAGAAGAGATAGATGAAGTTGTTTTGGGGTTCCTCGACTTCATCAGCTTTGCAAGAATCTCAACTTTCTTGGAATCACGTAAGGCCCTGTGTTCCTGTTGTATTATTTCACTCCCGGAGTACAGTTTTATCGTTTCAGCCGAACGATTTAACTGTATAAACAGTGAAAAGTCACTTGTTTTAAGATAACCGCTTTGGAGTCTACTCAACCTAAAGTTGAGACGAGACAATTTATTGTCTTTAGGGCGAAGTGACGATCTTTTTGATGGGGTTATTCGGTTGAGACATCGTTCAAAGATAGAGTAGAGTTGATCTGCCACCTGCTGGGGATCTACACTTAAAAAGAAGGTGTCCCAAGTTTGGCTGCGAATCAGAGAAGGCAGTATATTCCAGTTAGCCTTATGATATGTTTTATGAGGGGGTATCGGCCGTTTATATTTTATGGGTACTGTGAAGCAGCAGTGGACAGTAGCGTGATCACTCCCGGGTAGGTTATTCCGAACTTTTGTTATAACCTGGGTTAGTTCTAGTGACAAGATTAAGTCAAGAGTGTGGTCGCGTCTGGTTGGGAACTTGAAGTGCTGCTTCCATCCTCCGAGGTGAATTGCATTCGAAAACTGTAGTAAATGGCGTATTGCTGTGGGTGATGTCCAGCATATTTCTGGTGCATTAAAGCCACCAGCTATCAATTTCGGGCCTTATTTAGGATCACTAGTTAAGTTGAGTGCCTCGATAATTTGCAGGAAGCCGTCAGAACTAGATCTAGGTGGACGGTATAAGCAACCTAGTATCAGTTCTTGACGTTCGATTTCAACGTTAAGCCATACAGGGTCCACAAAGCCGTCTAGGATAGGATGCTGAAAGCTTGTCGCCCTGAGAGCTTCCTTTATATGCACTAGACAGCCTCAACGGCGTTGATGTTTTCTGCCTTTGCTGAAGGATTTGTAGCCGATAATGACGTTCTCGCGGAAAAAGCGTACAAGCTTCAGGTACGCCCTGAAAAGTTTATTACAGGTGGTCGCTTGATCCCCAGCAAATCATCGGTACGTGAATAGGGCATATACCGCTGTTCATTCGACTTCCTGGAGCAAAAAAACTCAAAGTGTTATCAACCGCAGTCCAATATTATTGGTTCATTCCGCTTGCGTGAAGGTAAACTCGGTGTCCACACGACCCATATTAGATCATTGCTAGAATATCTTGCAATAGTTGGCTCGAACTCACTCCGGCGTGACAAAAATACCACTGGGAATTTTCAGCGCACCTTTCCAGAAAAACAGTTGGCTATTCTCTCAGACTCAATTGTAAGCAGCTTTGTAACCTGCCACACCTAGAACCTTCCTGGGCCTCTCCGAAAGTACCAGCTCTATCAAGCTACAGTTGTTCATTACGGCAGTAACTCAGTTATTGGGTCTTTCGCGAGAATAAGCCTATGGTCTAACTTTCCACCAGTGAGCAATAAAACTCCACCAAATGTCAGTGCACTAGGCCAATTTCCGAAATTTTGAGAGGTATTAAACAAATTCCCTGACCAAATGTCTCCCGTATCAGACAGTGATCCATACACTTCGGAGGAGCAGGAGTACGAAGTTTGACTGGGCGACTACCTCGTGGTTCTGAGTCGCGGACCGGAAGACTTACCTATTTACCACACAATTTGTAGCGGATCTTTTGGCCGTTTATTCATCCAGCTGAACTTGATTTGTTGTGCAAAGTTTTGCACCGCAAATTCTAGACTTCCACTCACATAACATTCACTGAAAAGGGTAACTACATCCCCCCCGTGCACAGAGCTTCCTCCTGGCCCGTTCCACTTAGGAGGCTCTGCCTTGGAGGGAATTCGGTCTCAGTTCTTTTGCCGTAAGTGACTTAATAATTGAATTCAGCCTCTAGTTATGACGTCAATCTTTCTGTTCCCAAGCACATTCCTGTAGATAATTTTGTTCCACGTTTTCTCACAGAGCTTTGTTCTTTATTCTGCAGACTGGTCACTATAGGTCCAGTCTCAATCTCGCTACCGAATCTTGTAGCTGACGCTTCGCAGAAGTTTCACCTCTCTCTTCTTCTGTCTCACCTGCCATAGCCCCAGCATGACCATAGTCCGATTAATTGTCGACTATCATTTAGATTCATCTATTCCATAGTTGCCTGCATTCAATACTTTCCCAGTCTGGTTCTTCTGTTTAAACCCTCATTTTCCCACCAAATCTTGAATGTTTCACTCCCTGAGATTTCATCCTATTCTCCTTCCCTTGCCCGTTCACTTTACATATCCCCTAAATTGGGTCTTACCTCACTGGATTTTAACCCTGGCTGCAAGTTGGCGAGCACCATCGAGCCAGTAACTTCACTTGATTTGCCTCAGTAACTGAGCTAACCCTTTAGTCATGACGGCCCTCCGTGTTTCGCAGCCAATATCCCGGAGATTTTTCTTTTTTCCTAAATTTTACCTGCCGGCGACATGCCGACCTTAGCCTAGAAGCCTGCCCTTTGGCCACAAGATCAAGTAGCAAGCCATTTCCTATATAGTATCTCATGGCTCCTTGTGCTTTTTACCTTGTCCCAATATTTACCCGGATCTGTCCCAAAATCACCTCTTCTCCGGTAATTGTTGATCCTCAGCTGGAGCACCCCCGGACTGTGTCTCTCTTTTACTTCCTTTCCAGACTCCCAAACTGTGCCGCTTAAACCAGATGACTATTCAACGGTCCCAGGAGGTCTGCTCCCAACTCTCCCGAAGCTTCGGACTGATGGACCGAAGGATGCGCAATCGTTACTATCCCAGTGGTGCGGGGGCCGCCAGATCCACCACTTTGGCCGCCGCACTTAGGGAGTGCCGGGGGTCTGCAACGATGTGTGGGCGCAACTAGAATGGCGGATCGCACCTTCTGCGTTCAGTCCCTGAGGGGCCTTTCAGGTTGGGTGTCCAGCACAGGACCAGCCCCACCCACTGTCACCAGTCGAGGGCTCCTAAGATCTGATTTTCTTGTTACCCTGTTCCTCACACGCGCCTTGGTATGGCTTATCTTGTTCCCATCGATTATTTCGCTCGTATTCGAGAAGTCAACATCGCCATGGTTACTTGCATTCACTGTGCCCGGAAAAATGCACTGATCAATTATGGTTTATCCCACTTCTCACAGTTTTCTCTTCCCCATATCGTCATCGATGATGGACAATATTAGCAGAGCAACACCATCTTTGGCTTCTCTTTTCGTTAACACTCTTTGTGGTACTGTCCTAACCACCCAAGCCTTATTAGTCACCGGTCTATTACGCACGCACTGCTGCTTCCACCCAAAGAAACAGAACTCCTAACAAATTTGTTGCGATATTTATTACCACTTCTACAGTCGCCATGCGTTACCGCAACACAAAATCTGATCGACATCAATGCTCAAAACTGTCTCCGTATTCTTCCAATCGTCAGTGACCTGACTGGTAAACATTCGCTCCCCTCAGAAGTCTGAGATAATTCCTTGGATCATTCTAATCCGAAAAAGCACCACGTCCTTCCTGGTTTTGCCCAACATAATTCAAATTTTTCAGCATATTTTTTACATGCAGTCAAGCTACGACAGTCCCATGTAGGACAACAGAAGCAGGATCCTTAGACCACGGCGAGGCAGGCACCGCTGTGGCGAAAGACCTGGTTACTCGGGCAACAGCGGGTTTGCATCATGATATAATGTCACCAGCCGTGGCTGCTGTTTCATCTAGCTAGCAGTTACTCGTAGCACACAGTAAAACTGAAATGCAGTGCGCTAGAAACTGGAGCGAACGCTTCCTTGAGAGTGGGTTCGCACCTGCTCTCGATCCTCTCAAAATCTGCATCTTGCGCAGTAGTTCAGATGGCTTCCTACTCTCAAGCTCAATGCTTTAAATTTGTTGCTTTTATTGGTCCCGTTTTGGGGCGGTGCGGACAATGATGGCTTGTTTCAAGGTCCCGTAGCTCTGTAAGTAAATTCTTGCATCTCCAACTTGCACTGTCACCTTCGGTGAGAGGCGGCCCCCTGTCAGCCAGAACCAGCCGGGTTCACTGTTTGCACCGTTGGCTAAGAATTCCAATTTGACCTGGGCGAACCAGAGTCCTGGAATGGCAGGCGCAAATACCGGCACATGCAGATAGATCAACCCAAAGATACGCTCTGCAGGTTTCCGCCCAGTAGAAGTGACTAAATGGTCGATTGACTGCAGAAAAGGGAAAGGCCTGAAATTACCAAGGGCGCTGCAATCTGGAAACAATCACGGAAAACGTCGCACCAAGAAAATGACAGTAGAAAAGACGATTTGGCAAGGTAGGCAACATTCATGAAAGTACGCAGAAGGAACTTTGAACAGGGAAAAAAGAAACTCGTGACACCCGGAGATCACGTCGAGTGCACTAGTTGTGAGGCCGCTAAATCTCATCTCACAGTTTCTTTATTGGACGCATTCCTCGGTCCTCAGTACTACGTCGAACACCCGCACGATACTCTAATGCTGTGCACTGTGTGAATGCGTTAATCAGAGGGGCATTCTCCAAAACCCGTGAAGACGAGAACGTGATCAGGAAAGATGGTGAGTATCGTGTGTTTGAGGGCGTGCGTGGGAGTGTGCGCAGGAAGAATAGTCCAATGATGACTTCGCTTTTCAGCCAGCATTCTTTTAAACAGCGAAAGAGATAGAAGCAGGGACGAAGATGGCTGTCGTCGGGCCTTGATCGTGGCGGTAGGTTGTAAGTTTTCGGAGTCCAGGAACTCCTCGTATCATGCTCATTATATCGTCGGCGACATCGAACGACTGCTGGTGACAGCTAGACGACGTTTGTACTATCGCGGTCAGATGTGCGTCGATCCAGAAGCTTTCCAGCCCCCACGGATCTCACACGCGTGGGGGAACAAATAGGCCGCTTCCGGTCGATCCAAAAAGGAGTCCAGTTGTCGTCTGCAGCTCCACACTGTCCAATCCTTTCGTTATCCAAAGAGAGGTCAGCGCCTCCGACGTACACGGCAGTCATCGAGAGTACGAACCAGGCTTGCTTGACCGTGAAAATCCGTCTGAGGGAAGGAGAGGAAAAAAGGAAAGAAGGTGCTTCTGAGACGACAGCCGATTAAGGGGTCACAATAACAAGCATACAAACGGCGTCGGCTTTTTGTAGTCGTTAAGGGACCAGACAAAAATAAAATACAACTACTGGTTGTAATTTCTCGGGCCTGCCGAATGGTAAGTCCATGGCAAACTTCACAACTTAGTGCTTGCCGTCGGTTGTGAAAGTTATCACAAAATCAGCTAAATGGACACGATTTCTTGGTGGGCGTCCACGATGGCTACTTCGCGTTGTGGGTAAGGATGGAGAGACCAGTAGATTAATTTCCGGTTTTTCCCCAGGAGCAAATGTGGCTGGCGCGGGCATTAACTCGCTTTATTCAAGTGACTGAGCGACTTGAGCTGAGTACAGCTAAATCTCTATATCCTTGGCTCCATGGTCTCCTTTCATCTGCCAAGCGATTTTCAATTGCCTTGTTCAAAGGATCGGGTGAGAATGTCACAAATGTTCTTGACGAGTTCATCGCTAAACTGCCGTAGAGTTCATCAAGTTTCTCTCAAACCACAGTCCGTTATGTCCTACCAACTCTAGTGAGAAAATTCTTTTGCCTTCGAACCATCTCGT
The DNA here is from genome assembly GCA_948099385.1 of Fasciola hepatica. NCBI lineage: Eukaryota > Metazoa > Platyhelminthes > Trematoda > Plagiorchiida > Fasciolidae > Fasciola > Fasciola hepatica. The sequence continues at coordinate 17,433,913 of CANUEZ040000048.1, forward strand.
TTATTCTGTAAAAACGATCAGTTTTCATAAAATACTGGGTGACCGAAATCAAAATCTTGGTACGGAGCTCATTGGTTCAGAGCTGCATAGTTCGAGCCTCCGAATAGATGATTCCTCTAAGAAGGGTTAAAACAACTGCTGGCTGCCGATCGGTTGATTTTCATTCCTTTAAACTAAGACAATTCTTAATAGCTGATTGGTTGAATCCGTTGCTTTTGGTTGAGACAAAGCTTGGCTGCCTATTGCTTGACTATGGTTGGTTCGGTAAGGGCGGCTCTTTGTGGTTGATTAGATGGAGGCAATATGCCCCTGACTAACAAGGAATCAGATGCCATCGCGTTCATTAGAGAACTATCAGTCGTAACTGAACAAAGCGATGTGGATTCATTTTCTCTTCTTAATTTTCACGTGCTAGGGTAACGCCTTCTCCGTTACCATATCGCATTCTTTGTATTACGCCATAGCTTCTGTAAACTTTAGTACATCGAGTATTTCCACATGTGCAGAACAATTAACTACACTCTTCATTGGTGTTCAGTTCATGTTTCTTGGCGGTCCTGACTGGGGTTTAGCCTACCAAATCCGTCTAGTTTCACACCATTGCTGCATATTTTGAGGGCGACGACACTGCCCCTTGAGAGAGAGCTACTCACTCCCTAGTTGATGTTGCACACATGCTCCCGAAGCAGTTGTCACCACTGGTGAATGGCAGAAGAATGAGATACAAGCCTGGGGTTTTGCGCAACACAGCAACTCGGCAAATCGGGGATATCTTAAATGAGGGGGTTATTGAGTAAATACAAAATGAACTACCTAATTTTTGCAGTGGATGTTCCAACAGGGTTGTTGTAATCATAAGCAAGGTACATTCGGATTTACCGCACTAGGAGATATATCACGAGGCCTTTCCTGCAACACGCTTCTTGGTGGGCTGAAAAGCACGAGCTTCTCCTTGACTTTGCCTTACACGCTTTCAGTTTTTGCCGCTACATACGCGCACTCTTAGCTTCCGTTTCTCAGCCGCGTTTGGTTCACCTCCCGTGTATTTACTGCATAGGTCCTACAGTGCTCCCTCCACCCTGCAGCGTACACTCAGACAGCGGTCACCCTCTCAGCGAGTACACTGTCCCGACCCCGAGTGACTTTACCACAGAGACCCCTTAGTAGCAAACAACCACTTCGGACAAACACGGCCATCGGATTGCATCCCTACGCACCTACGGAAAAAGTTTTTTTATCCTGTGCTTCTAAACCCCCTTGTTGCGACAAGCTTCAGATGTTTCGATTTGGTGTATACACGCAGAGGTCTTAGGTCCTTCAGGTTGTATCAGCAGTCATCCTCACTGATACCTCTACAGCTGTTATTGTTTAAATGAATGCTGGCTGAAAAGCGAAGTCATCATTGGACTATTCTTCCTGCGCACACTCCCACGCACGCCCTCAAACACACGATACTCACCATCTTTCCTGATCACGTTCTCGTCTTCACGGGTTTTGGAGAATGCCCCTCTGATTAACGCATTCACACAGTGCACAGCATTAGAGTATCGTGCGGGTGTTCGACGTAGTACTAAGGACCGAGGAATGCGTCCAATAAAGAAACTGTGAGATGAGATTTAGAGGCTTCACAGTTTTGATGGACGTCATGGTTGTTTGGCCTATGCTATCCCAGATAAGCCATAGCAGTATTCTTTGGGTTCACTGTGACGTCCATCGCTAGCCACCATCCGTAAATAGACGGATTTCATCCCACCCAGCATAGTACCGAACGCCTATTTGCGGAAGTCGAGCTGACCTTGAGATGAAACAGTAGGTAACAGGTGCCTTGAAAAATTGCACAGATGTTCGTGAAATGTTTGCAAGGATCTTAATAACAACAGCATCTCGATTTATTTATAATGCAACTACTTTACAAAAATGCCACCTGTTGCTTCACTGAATACCTGTATGACTAGGCGGGGCCATGCTGGTTTGCTATATCCTCTGGCTGTAAGCTGCAATGGCCGATTTTATATGACGAAAATGATCCATGACCTGAATGGAGAAGACGCGAGTCGGTTAACAGATCCGAAGGTGTATTCCTTATGTCGTGGCACCGAAACAGTACGGATACGAGAAATACACCGGATGGAATTGTGCAGCGGTGGCCATCTGCGTTCATACTTTTACCACGTTTATTGTTTAAGTGAACGCTGACTGCCAAGCGCGGTGGCCATTTGACCGTTGCTCCTGCGCACGCTCTCACGCACGCTCCCAAATACACGCTAACCACTATCTCTCCTCATCGCCTTCTCGTTCTCACGGGTCGTGGAGAATACTGTTCTGGTTAACATATTTGTGCAGTGCCGCACATTAGAGTAACGTGCAGGTGGTCCACGCAGTACAAAGGACCGAAACACGCGTTTACTAAGGAAACCGCGAAGTAAGGTCTAATCAACCTTACAATTGTTGAGCCCGACGTGATCCCCAGGTCGCGTGAGTTTCTTTGTGTAACGGTCAACCAAGGGCAAAAAGACGAACTTCAGCAATGGAATGGTTTATCTAAAATATGTGGCACACTGTCATTAATGTAAAAATACAAATATAAACGCATTACGAATCAGTCCTCTTGGATTGTGGCCCCGTCTTCCAGATTGGTGGTTTCTTCACCTTCGTCCAGTTTTCCCTTTGCTTGTGCAAGGTTGATACGACCAACTGAAATGGAAGAGAAAATCCGTTACTTCAATTCGCCAAACTCGCGCGACCTTCCCGAAGTTTCTATTACACTAGTTTTCTACCGTTCAAAGTCCCGTCTGCGTACGATTTTGTGTTTCATTGTTTCCCTATCTGTTGATTTTGTTGTTGGTCGGTTCACCAAATAATTTTTTTGTCCATACGTATTTTTGATGCCTAGTTCGTCGTGATCGTTGGTTTCTTTCCCCGTCTGTATTCAATAAAGTAATCGCTATGTCTGCTGAACAGAAACTCTGCTCAGACCCCACCGTTGGGGCGATCACGCTGCACATACCGGCATTCACACCTGCTGATCCAGAACTCTGGTTCACGCTGGTCGAGTTAGAATTCGAAAACTGCCGTATAACCAGTGACGCCGGCCATTTCAGGTGGGTAGAAGGCCACCTCCCGCCAGAGGTCACAATGCAAGTAAGGGACGTAATAATCTCTTCCCGAAGCTATGAGTCTTTAAGGGAGGCCGTCATTGCCCGCACGACCCCAACGCAAGACCAACGTATGCAACAACTTCAAAACGTTGAGCTTGGAAGTAGGAAGCCTTCTGAACTGCTGCGTGAGATGCAGCGCTTTAGTGGACCGACAGTGGGCAAAGACCCGCTCTTAAGGGAACTTGAGCTTCAGCGTTTGCCGCATAACATCCCAGTTTTACTAAGTGCCACGCGTAAATGCTCGCTGGAGGAAACCGCAGCGATAGCTGATGACATTATGTCACGACACAACCCCGCTGTAGCTGGAGTAACCAGGCCCTCCGTCACAACGGTGCCTGCCTTGCCAACATCTAACGACCTCGCGTCAGTTTTGTCTAGCAGTAAGAAGAAATGGGTCACAGGAGCGGCACCTCGCACGCCCACCTAAGCTCTATAGTCCGTCACTGCGACGACATTTCGGCTCTTCAAAAGAAGGGTATTGTAAATACCACAGTCGCTTCGGCGAGGGAGCAAAACGATGCGAACCAGGGTGTACGTTTCCCGGTGCTCATCAGGGAAACTAAACCCCCGGCCGATGGTGGCGACCCACGAAGCCGGGTATCAGGTCAACAGTCTTCTTTTGAACGTAAGAGACATCATTTCAAATAAACTATCCCTTGTAGATACCGAAGCGAGCGTCCTCCCCCGAGCGAAAGACGACAATAGCACGCCGCAGGCCCAAACACTACGCGCTGCCAATGGCACGGCCATTCCAACGTTTGGCCAGCGGTCGCTCACCTTAAACTTGGGTTTAAAGCGTAATTTTTGTTGGGTATTCATCATCGCCGACGTCCCGTACCCAATTCTGGGCATTGACTTCCTGCAGCACTTTGACTTGTTAGTTGATGCACGGCGCCGCAGAGTGGTAGATCGTCAGACCACTCTCGCTGTTGCGGGTCATAATTCGCGAGTGAATCACGTCACGCCCTTTTACGTTCAACCACCGGCACACCAACCTTATGGCGAACTCATCGCCGCCTACCCGGCCATGTTTCGGCAGGCCGGACCTCTCCCAGCAGTGACGACCAGTGTCACTCACCATATCGATACCAAGGGACCCCCAGTGTTCAGTAGGCCGCGTCGGTTAGCGCCAGACAAGCTTCGTGTTGCACAGGCCGAATCCGAACATATGCTAGAACTGGGCATAATACGCCCCTCTAGTAGCCCTTGGGCTTCTCCCCTTCATATGGTTCCTAAGTCTAGTGGCGACTGGCGACCCTGTGGTGATTACAGAGCGCTTACCAAAGTCACCGTCCCGGACCGATACCCGATTCCCCATATACAGGATCTCACTTCGTCTTTATCAGGTTGCTCCGTCTTCAGCCGTATCGATTTGGTTCGGGCGTACAACCAGATCCCGGTAGCAGAGGCCGATATCCCTAAAACTGCCGTCACTACACCTTTCGGGCTGTTCGAGTTTCTGCGAATGCCGTTTCGACTCAGCAATGCAGCCCAGACCTTTCAACGGTTCGTGCACGAGGCAACTCGTGGTTTGGAAAATGTCTGCGTATACCTGGATGATATTTTGGTAGCGAGTTCTTCAGAGCAAGAGCACGCTACACACTTACGAGCACTTTTCTAACGCCTTAGTCAGCACGGCATTACGATCAATATCGCGAAATGCGAATTAGGCCGGGCGGATATCACCTTCATAGGACATTCTATTTCATCCTCAGTTATCCGCCCTCTGTCAGATAAAGTTTCCGCTATTCGCGACTACCCTGAACCCCAATCTTTTCGCCAGTTGCGTCAGTCTGCCGGCCTGGTGAATTTCTACCGCCGACTTATTCCTCACTGCGTGGAAATGATTCAACTCCTCACCGACCTGTTGCTCGGAGGTAAGCGGAAGTTCGTGTTTCCCGACACGGCACAAGCCGCATTTGCCTTGGTCAAAGATGCTGTCGCCAACACAGCACTCCTTACCCACCCCGACCCTTTGGCTCCTACTTCGGTAGTGACGAATGCCTCGGACACAGCGGTTGGAGCAGTACTGCAACAGTTCGTAGACGGTTCTTGACAACCTTAAGCATTCTTTTCCAAGCGCCTACAACCCGCGTAATCAAGGTACGGCACATTCGGTAGAGATTTATCAGCCATCTACTTGGGAATCCGTCATTTTCGACATGCACTCGAAGGCCGTTCGTTCACGGTGTTTACAGACCACAAGCCTTTGGTTTACGCACTGAAGTCAGCTTCGGATCGATACTCACCACGAGAGATTCGCCACTTGGACTTTGTCTCACAGTTTACTGTGGACGTACGACACGTCTCTGGGGCACTTTAATCCCGTCACAGACGCCTTATCACGCGTACATCAACTAAGTCTGTCACTGACGCCTAACATCAACTTGGACGCAATGGCACAGGCCCAAACTATGGACCCCGACATGGAACAACTTCGACAAAACAGTTCTTTGAGCTTAACCATAGTGCCTATCCTAGCTTCCCAGAATACCACCGTGTGCGATGTGTCACAGGGTCGCCCTAGGCCGGTGGTTCCTGCTGCCCACCGTTATCCTACTTTCCTGACACTCCATAATCTGGCTCATCCGGGTGTGACTGCCTCGGTGAAACTGATAACTGAGCGCTTTGTTTGGCACAATGTCAAACGAGATGTCCGCCAATGGGCTCGTGCTTGTCTGAAGTGTCAACGTGTTAAGACCCATAGGCACACTAAGGCGGCGTTAACCAGGTTCCCAGAACCTGAAACACGTTTTCATCATGTGCACGTCGACCTCGTAGGACCACTCCCACCTTCGCTTGGGTACGTTGACATACTCACATGCGTGAATCGTTTTACTCGCTGGCCGCAGGCCATTCCTATCCCTCGTCCCACCTCGGAAGAGGCCGCGAAAGCTTTTCTAACCGGTTGGGTTAGTCATTTCGGTTGCCCGGCAATAGTGACCACCGATCGTGGTCCACACTTTGACGGCACTTTTGGTAGCCTACTCGCTACGCTCGGTTGCCAACACGTTAAGACGACAGCTTACCACCCTCAGGCCAATGGTATGGTCCAGCGCTTCCACCGGCAATTAAAAGCCGCCCCTCGGGCAAACGGTAACCCCCTTTGGAGTGAAACACTACCATTAGCACTCTTAAGCCTGAGTAGTACCGTTAAGGAGGAATTACACACAACACCGGCCGTACTAGTATATGGCTGTACACTTCGTCTGCCTGGGGAGTTGGTAGCCCCCCCCCCCCCCCACCAACCGTGACTTTCGACTACGGTGACTATGCTCAGCGCCTTACGCAGCACATGCGAGTGCTCAAGGCCAGTCCATCGCTCGAACAACAGTCCACGAGTTATGTCCCAACTGCGTTAGGAACTGCTACTCATGTATTCCTTCTCGTCGATGGCGTTAGATCACCACTACAAGCGCCATACACTGGCCCGTTTCGGGTGATGAAACGTAGGGCAAAAACATTTGTCATAGATATCAGCGGACGACACGACACCGTATCTATCGACCGTCTCAAGCCTGCCGTCATTTAGTGCAAGCCGCTCGGCCAATTTACACCTACTCAAGCCGCTCAGTCACCCGCGTCGAGAGAGTTATTACTCAAACCACCCCCAATTTTGCCTAGTGAGGACTCGGCAGCTAGCCCATCAGATTCTACAACCGTACCCGCAACGCAAAGTAGCCGTCGCGGTCGCCAACTACGAAATCCCGTCCGCTTCGCCGATTTCGCGACGATTTTTACAATCGACTGTTAGCGATAAGTTGGGAAGTTCACCATGGATTTATCAACCAACAGGCCCGAGAAATTGCAATCGGTAGTTAGGATTTCATTTTCTTCTGGTTTCCTAGCGACTACAACAACACCGAACGTCGTTCGTGTGTTGTTATTACGGTCCAACATCGTCCGGCGCCCTCAGACGTTGTTTTGTTCCAGTTTACCTTGCCCTCTCTCAGGCGGATCTACACAGTCACATTGGCTTCATCCGTAGCCTCGCTGACTCCCGTGCACGTTCAAGGAGCCAACCGCTCACTGGACAACGGGACGATTGGTCAGCCTGGCACTGGAGACGGCAACTGGACGCCTTTTTGGATGGACCTGACGAGGCATTTTCCGGCTCGCATTCGTATGAGACCCGTGGGCGCCAAAACACAGCTGGACCTACGCACATCGGACCTCGAGAGTGCAGGCACCGGTAAACTCATCAGCAGTCGCTCGACGTCACCAACAATATAACGGATAAGCTATGAAGAGTTCCTGGACAACCAATAATTCCGGCTTACCATCACGATCGAAGCTTAACTCCGTCGGACTTCTAGGAGGGGGCCCCTGTAGCGGTGGCCATCTTCGTTCATACTTTTACCACGTTTATTGTTTAAGTGAACGCTGACTGCCAAGCGCGGTGGCCATTTGACCGTTGCTCCTGCGCACGCTCTCACGCACGCTCCCAAATACACGCTAACCACTATCTCTCCTCATCGCCTTCTCGTTCTCACGGGTCGTGGAGAATACTGTTCTGGTTAACATATTTGTGCAGTGCCGCACATTAGAGTAACGTGCAGGTGGTCCACGCAGTACAAAGGACCGAAACACGCGTTTACTAAGGAAACCGCGAAGTAAGGTCTAATCAACCTTACAAAAATGCCACATGTTGCTTCACTGAATACCTGTATGACTAGGCGGGGCCATGCTGGTTTGCTATATCCTCTGGCTGTAAGCTGCAACGGCCGATTTTATATGACGAAAATGATCCATGACCTGAATGGAGAAGACGCGAGTCGGTTAACAGATCCGAAGGTGTATTCCTTATGTCGTGGCACCGAAACAGTACCGATACGAGAAATACACCGGATGAAAATGAACGCAAAGGCTGAACAGAAAGCAAACCGCGAGCGCGCACAATCGCCGAAGAACCGAAAGCTAAGAATGATTCAGAAGCGAGATCGACGGAAACCTTGTAAAACGCAACCAAACAAACAGTGAGGTTGATATCAAACGTCAGAAAAGCTCGTAGGGAAAAGAAATCCAAAAACGGTGTCTAGAAGACGGTCATTTTCTCAGAACGATGGAGGTCACTAAACTAGGATGTCGTTAGCTCTCTCGGTACATGTACAATTCCCTATGTGTGTACGCGCACAAATACAGTACGGTAGTCGTTTTGTTCAGTTTTCATGAAACTTCTGTGATAATGAATAGTAGTCCTTATGTCACAGCAAAGTGATAATTAGGAACTGAACTAGAGTAGTCTTACTAATCGCAATGAACGCAACACAGCTGCTGCCCGAACTGCAAACAATTGAAGATCAGAAACACCGACTGGATGGGCGCACACTCTAACTCGTATTTTGCTCAATCGTAATGTACATAAGCAAGCAGATGCAGTAAAACAATAAGAAGTGCTGTGAATCGCCAATCACCACATCCACTTGAATGAAGTTCAGGGTTTTGGGAATTACGGCATTCTGTGTTCTGTAAGCGTTCCGATCTTCGGAGAGTTTCTGTTGAACTGAGGTCATTTACATCTGGAAAAGACTCGGAAGATCAGAATTAGTATCAACCGGATTACAATCGGAAACAGGATTAAAAGCAATCTGATCTACATATCTTCGACGAATGAAACCATCAATGAGATCCAAAATCCGACAAAGCCTTTTCCCAAGTTGCTTAATTACAAAGCCTGTTGAGGGTCTCAGATCATTCCGTCTGTGGTAAGCTACTCCCCAGGACTCGAACCGGAGTAAATTAGTGCGTAGTGTGCGACTGTTGAACAGCCTCGCCGGACTACAATCAGTGGTTGAATGGACAGAATTGCGACAATGCGTTACGAAATTGTTCACGGTTCTCTCGAGTTCACTGAATGTTCCTGCATTTGTGGGTTGGATAGCACTCTTTATTGTTCGTACAAAATTTTCAGCAATGCCAGTGGACTGCTGATGACGTGCAGGAGTTACCACATGATGGCAACCCACGGACTTCAACCAGTCTGTCCCCTTTTGAGCAGTAAAACGACTCCCGTCATCGGCAACCAATGCATATGGTACTCCTTCTTGGCTAAATGTCTTGCGAAGTGCAGTAGTAGTAAAAACAGAGCTTGGTGAAGTAGCAAAATAAACTTCTGGCCTTTTGGAATAAGAATCGATGATAACGAGGGTTTAGTACCTGTTCAGGAAAGGCTCGCAATAATCAGCATGAACACGCTGCCAGGACTCGCATTATATGGGCCACGGAGTCCATTTGGAAGTTTGGAAATGAATCTTACGCACACATAGCGGCTTCGCAGACATCAAACTCAATAAAATGCAATTGCCAGCTTAGAGCTTAGGGGCGCCTTGTTTACGAATAGGCATTTCCACTTAGATTTACTTGGGATTAACAACAGCTCCTCAAAAGCGGCCAACTCCGGTGTCAGGCCCTCCTCTGGCTATAGTCAATCTATCTTTTTGAATCTTTCTTCGCAGTCACATAAAGTGGCTTATAGTCGAGACAAAAGTACTTCAAAGTAATTTCACTCATCCATACCCGATTCAACCAGTGCGGCATTATGATCTCCTTCGGTCGGACACATCAGCTTATGTTAGAAACCCTTTGGACATTTGGGCGATCCTCATCAGTCGTCGCAACTGGCTTAGCAAACGTTGACCAGGCTTTTCAATAGGTCAGGAATTCGGTCTAGCATCGGTTCCTCCAATCGACTGGTTGCTTGAAATCTGATTTGTTTAAGTCCACCTGGTACCGGAAAAGTCGAACTCATCTAAACTTACTTCACGCTACGTAACAAACGGCAAGGCGCGCTCCAGCTCATCAGCTCTGGCCATTTGCTCATCCAGTCTCCCTTCTCCTGTCATTCATACAGGGTAACCAATATAATTACTAGAACCCATCAATTGCTATCGTTCTGCGTCTCCATTCGCTTGACGGGAATCGAGTCCGCAAATCGTGCGTGCGGTTAAACGCACATTCGGTAGAACGTTTAGCGAACTGGCATAAATCACTATTCACTTCAGGCCACCGACAGACGAGTCGGGCCAAGGATTTCATCTTTTCAATACCAAGATGTCCGGAACGCGAGTCTGTTAGAGCGGCTGACCACAGTGTAGGTGGTATAATGACGTGATCACTAAAACACAAAACGCCATCGCAAGCCACATAAGTGCTTTCGCGACGCTTGTAAAACTCCGGGAATCGGCATTTGATATTCACTTTCCAACCACGTCGAACACAAGACAAAATGGCCTGATAATAATTCTGAGTTTCACGAACTAGATCGGATCGATTAAGAGGAAGGGGCTGGGTTAACAAACAGTCATAGGAGGTTTCCTCCGAAGTGGCGTAACGAGACAAGTAGTCCGCATGAGAAATAGTTTCTGCTTTGCGATGTTGAATATCGTAAGAATATGCGCTGAGAGCAACATCCCACAGTTGAACCGTGGCTGCGGATGATTTCGCTAATTAATTGTGTGGATCATAAATGAACTCCAATGCTTCGTGATCAGTCATTAACTTGAAGAGTGACCCAAACAATTATTCGCGTAACCGAGTGACTGCCCAAAACACGGCTAGAGCCTCGAGTTGTGTTTGTAATATCCACGTTCTACAAGACTAAGTCCACTCGAAATGCACAGCACTGGATGACCATCCTGTTCGAGCACAGCTCCGATGCCAGTTAGAGAATCACCCATGATGACAGTAGATGGTAAACTGGGTGAAAATTCATGTATCACGGCATTGGTAGAAAGGAACCGGAGCAACTGTCGAAGAGCACATTCATGACTACTTAAATGAGTTTTGTGATCAAAGGTCAAACAAGGGTTCGGCTTTAGAAGAAAAGTGTGGAATGAATTCGGAACAATACTGCAGTGAATCTAATAGCACACGAAGCTCTTCAAGAGACAGAGGTGTAATTGCATGTGGTAAAGAAGAAAAACGGTCGGGATCGGGTTGAAAACCATGATCGTCTACCAGATATCCTAAACACGTGAAATGAGTGGTTGAAAAAACACATTCGTAGGAATTAATAGGATTACTATTGTAGGTACCTGTACATTTCCGATTTTTTCCATGATTTGCAACGTCCCTTGGTGCGACACTCCTTTGTTGTACCGACGTTTTAATGTAAAAACACACACCTTTTGGTCGTCACCACCGCGCAATACAAAAAGGCTGTAAATAAATCTTTTACTCTGGCTCGATCTCATCTTCTGGTTTTGAGTGTCTTGGAATCATATCGGTCGGAACTAACTGTGTGAAACAAAACATTTTAGAAGCTTCAACGGCGTTTCTTGGCACTTCGCTCAATACCATCCTGTTCTGTCCAACGGATGGCTGTCAGACCGAACTGAACTGAAGACATTGGCGGATATTGGCTCTTTGACGCTCATTTCCTGATCACAAGAACACTGAACAACTGTGAGTTTGAGTCACACCTGTTGTTTCATTTTTAATTCTTAATGTACATACCATTTTGGCCTTTTTATCACCGCACGCTCCTCCGCCCATCTTAGTTTGCTAGTGTCGTCTTAGATATTGTTGACAGTACTTTAGTGTACCACATAGACAAAGTAGTACGCTACAAAATTGGTGAGCCCAGGTTGTTTTTCCATCATTTGACACTAGCTTCATTCTTTTGGTCCAAGTTCCACACCATTCACCATGTCTGACAACGAATCTATTGACATCCACGCGGTTGCTCTCAAACTGCCCATTTTTGCCCCGACCAACCCTCGAGTGTGGTTTCGACAGATAGAAGCCGTATTTGCCACTCGACGTATAACCAGCGAGCGCGTGAAGTACTCTCACGTTGTCCAAGCACTTCCCTTTGACATCGCTGTTGACGTGGAAGATCTCCTCGATCCCATTCCACCAGAAGCTCCTTACACGAAGCTTAAGGAAGCAGTCATTCAGCGTACCGGAAAATCAGCCGGAAAAATGCTCCGTGAACTGTTCACGTCGGTGGAGCTCGGAGACCAAACTCCGTCCCAGCTTATGCGCCACATGCGGTCGCTACTGGCTGGACGGCAAATGGACGACGCCATTTTCAGGGAGATATGGGTTGATAAACTACCTCTCCCGATGCAGCAGGTCCTGTCAATGCTGGAACCCACTACTCCACTTGACAAAGTTGCACAGCACGCCGACAGAATAATGGAATGCTACCCGGCTGGTAGACCCTGTGTTCACATGACATCACCCGCCGAAACCACTCCGACGCACGAATCCCCTTCGACATTACCAGTTCCTGCCCCAGATCGCCGTGGTCACGTTTCTCGCAGTCCTGATTCCCCATCCCATCACTCGCATATCGATAAGGACATTACGGACCTAAAAGAAACCGTTCGCATGTTGTGCAATCAGGTCAGTGCAATGTGCAGCGCATTTACTACTCATCAATCTGTGTCCACCGAAGTACCTCATCGACCTAGATCACGGTCCAGAAACCGCCGATTACAAACGTGGTGTTGGTACCACCGCACTTTCGGCTCCAAGGCACGCCGCTGCGATCCTCCATGTTCATTCCGCACTTACACTCCACAGTCAAACGACCAGGCCAGCCAGTAACGGCGACGACTAGGGCTGGCCCTCCAAGTGAAAGTCGCCTATTTTATATCGTTGACCGGTCCAGTGGTCTTCGATTCCTCATTGATACCGGCGCCGAGATCAGTGTAATCCCCCCACCCAAACATCACAGCCTCAAACCATCTCACTTTACACTGCAAGCAGCAAACACAACAACTATTGCTACATTCGGCCAACGGTCCATCACTCTTGATTTAGGCCTCCGACGCTCTTTTCAATGGGTTTTCATCCAGGCAGATGTCCAGACCCCCATTATTGGCGCGGATTTCCTCTCACACTTTGGCCTAACAGTGGACCTCAAAAATCGCAAGCTGGTAGACACCACAACCAAGCTTTGTGCAGTCGGCATTGGTAAATGCACCAACTCTCTGGGTATTCGGCTGGCGATCCCGCAATCACCGTTTGCTGACATTTTGAAGGAGTTTCCATCCCTCACTAAACCGTGTCAGTTCACCGACCCAGTCTCTCATGCTGTGCAGCACCACATCGCCACAAAAGGCCAACCTGTCCACTTTCAACCACGACGACTCAACGCCGACAAACTCCGTATCGCACGCCTTGAATTCGAACATATGATGAATCTTGGCATCATTCGACCGTCTTCAAGCCCATGGGCCTCGCCTTTGCACATGGTTCCAAAATCATCTGGTGATTGGAGACCCTGTGGAGACTACCGTGCTCTCAACAACGTCACCGTCCCCGACAGGTACCCGATCCCACACATTCATGATTTTGCACAGAATCTCTCTGGGAAGACAATCTTTTCCAAGGTTGACCTCGTAAAGGCATATCACCAAATCCCCGTGGCCGAAGAAGACATTCCCAAGACAGCCATCACTACGCCTTTTGGCCTGTTCGAGTTCATTCGCATGCCATTTGGATTGAGAAACGCTGCCCAGACGTTCCAACGATTCGTCGATGAAGTGCTTCGAGGTCTACCCTTCGCGTTTGGCTACATCGACGACATATTAATTGCCAGCGCCTCTCCATCGGAGCATGCCAGCCACTTGCGCCAACTCTTTCAACGTTTCCAACAATACGGACTTCAGCTGAACCCTAGTAAATGCGTGTTCGGTGTTCCGTCCCTCGACTTCCTCGGGCACCATATCGATCAAAAAGGTTTGACACCCCTCCCAGATAAGGTGCGCAGCATCCTGTCATTTCCTGCACCTCAAACGATCACACAGTTACGACGTTTCTTGGGAATTTTGAACTACTACCGTCGCTTCATTCCACATTGTGCGACCATTGTTTCACCTTTGACCGATCTTCTCAAGTCCAACGTCAAGACGATTAATTTCACTCCCGAGGCCGAGACAGCTTTCACAGAAGCCAAAAAAGCTCTCGCGGATGCCACCATGCTGCACCATCCACATTCAGATCCAAATACTGAGTTAGTCCTAACGACTGATGCATCAAATACTGCAGTCGGTGCAGTGCTTCACCAAATAGTGGACAACCAATTACAGCCCTTAGCGTTCTTCTCGCAAAAACTCCAGGCGGCACAGACAAAATACAGCACATTTTCTCGCGAACTCCTAGCCATTTACTTGTCTATCCGTCATTTCCGCCACCTTTTGGAAGGACGACAATTTCGTGTGCACACTGACCACAAACCCCTGACACACGCACTTCATGCCAAGCCTGACCGACATTCACCCAGAGATATCCGCTATTTGGATTATATTTCCCAGTTCACAACAGACATCCGCTACGTGCATGGAGTTGATAATGTTGTGGCTGATGCACTATCCAGACCTGACATCAACACGGTGCAGACTAAATTCGATCTTACGGAACTGGCAAACCTCCAGCGTGATGATCCATCCTTGCTCGAACTGCGCACATCCTCTACACTCCAGCTCAAAGATTCTCCACTACCTTCAGCCGATGGCACAGTCCTATGTGACTGGTCTACAGGTAACCCTCGTCCTATCGTTCCAACTTGCTACAGGAAGATCGTTTTCGATCATTTTCATTCTCGTTCCCATCCTGGTATCCGTGCATCTCGCAAACTCATTTCTGCCAGATTTGTTTGGCCCAATATGAATTCTGACATTGCATTATGGACTAAACAGTGTTTACAATGTCAGAGAAACAAAGTCCACCGCCACACTTTTTCTCCTCCCAGTACGTTCACCGTTCCCGACGTCCGTTTCACACATATTCACGTCGATCTTGTTGGTCCACTACCACCATCAAATGGACATACCCACTTATTAACCGTTGTTGATCGTTTCACACGCTGGCCAGTGGCAGTACCCATTTCCGACACCTCGGCAGAAAATATTGCGAAAGTACTACTCCAGCACTGGATTGCTACATTTGGTGTACCGTCTACCGTCACCACAGACCGTGGCAGCCAATTCCAGTCGACTTTGTTTCGTGAGTTCACTAAACTGCTTGGCTGTAAACACATCACAACAACTGCATACCATCCTTCATCCAATGGCATGGTAGAGCGCCTACACCGTCAACTCAAAGCAGCACTGATATCACAGCCAAACCCCAATAACTGGAGCGACAACCTGCCACTAGTTCTCTTAGGTCTGCGGTCATCAGTCAAAGACGACCTCCACAGCACGTCAGCTGAACTCGTTTTCGGTACCACCATACGCCTTCCAGGTGAGTATGTTCAACCTAGCACCGATGCCAGTCCTAACCCATCCCAATTTGTCCAACAACTCAAAGACCGTATGTCACATCTACGTCCAACACCCACTCGCTTGTCATCCACACACGTTTTTGTACACAATGATCTATATACGTCACCTTTCGTTTTTATTCGTAACGATGCTGTTCGCAAACCACTCACACCACCGTATGATGGTCCATTTAAAGTGCTTAGTCGCACAGACAAATATTTCGTGGTTCAAAAAGCCGATAAGCCAGACACTGTTTCCGTTGACAGATTAAAACCCGCGTATTTTGATACACCTCCATCACCAGCAACGCCGACACCATCACCATCCACAGACACACCACCAACAATTCCTGTTGATAATCCAAACTCTATCATCACACCAGACACTACACCACACCCGCCAGCACCACCACAGCAAAAACCTTCCCTGGTAACCCGCCGTTCCGGCAGAAACGTTCGACATCCGGTCAGATTTCAAGACTTTGTTAGTTGACGTTTTCTCTCGCTAACCGTTTCCTCTTTCTATTTTTCTATCGAGCGTTTATTTTGTACAACAAACGCTCTGGCGGGGGAGTTGTGTAGGTACCTGTACATTTCCGATTTTTTCCATGATTTGCAACGTCCCTTGGTGCGACACTCCTTTGTTGTACCGACGTTTTAATGTAAAAACACACACCTTTTGGTCGTCACCACCGCGCAATACAAAAAGGCTGTAAATAAATCTTTTACTCTGGCTCGATCTCATCTTCTGGTTTTGAGTGTCTTGGAATCATATCGGTCGGAACTAACTGTGTGAAACAAAACATTTTAGAAGCTTCAACGGCGTTTCTTGGCACTTCGCTCAATACCATCCTGTTCTGTCCAACGGATGGCTGTCAGACCGAACTGAACTGAAGACATTGGCGGATATTGGCTCTTTGACGCTCATTTCCTGATCACAAGAACACTGAACAACTGTGAGTTTGAGTCACACCTATTGTTTCATTTTTAATTCTTAATGTACATACCATTTTGGCCTTTTTATCACCGCACGCTCCTCCGCCCATCTTAGTTTGCTAGTGTCGTCTTAGATATTGTTGACAGTACTTTAGTGTACCACATAGACAAAGTAGTACGCTACACTATATACATGGAACCGTTCAAACAGCAAACACAAATGTTCTTCACATAATTCCCTGGTTGGTGCGTGAACAATGATATCGTCTTAATAAGCGACGACACCTAGCAAACCAGAAATGAGAGAATCAATGGTAGTTTGGAAAATTCCAGGTGACACACTGAGACCAAAAGGTAAAAAGTTATACTGAAATAGTCCAAAAGGTGTGGTGATTGTTGTGAACTCACGGGGTTTTTCGTCAAGTGGTATTTGTGAGAAAGCATCTTTAAGGTCCAACCTGGAATAGAATTTTGAACCACGAAACTGGTGCAGAATGTCTTCCGGTCCCACAGTAGAACAGCTGGTTTGGTTCAGGAATTTATTCACAGAAATGCGATAATCTCTACAAATTCTCGGAGTTTTCCCATCTCTCTTCAAAGTGGTCACAAGTGGTATAGCCCAGGATAACTCACTCACGGGTGTTAGGATACTTTTCGCGACCAACTGGTCGATTGCCTTCTTCACTGGTTCACGCAATCCCAAAGGTAATATCCGACGTTACGGAAATTCTTGCGGCCCCGATACCTCGAGAACAACAGGTGCCATCTTGATGTCACCAGAAGCCCTGGAACACTCGAAAATCAAATTGCGAAGACGGGAATGGTGACAGTCAGAGAAGAACTATAAAGAAATGCGAAGTTCCTTGGTGCAATCAAGACCAGTAATTGAGAACTGTGAGTTAAAGACGAGAAATGAGCACTGATAAGTATTGGATTTGAAGTCGGTAAAAGATAGTTCACACGTCCCTAATACATGCAAATCATGACCAGTAATACCTTTCACGGAAATGTTGACAGGTTTATTATTTACAGGGGATTGGGAAAGCTGAATAGCGGATTTAGAAATGAATGACTCTCCAGTGTCAGCATCCAATATGTATGAGTGATTTGTGGAATGGTTAACAACGTAGGTGCGAGAGACAGTAAAAGATGAATATGAGCTGTTAACGGCTAAGGATAGAGACTGAAAATCAGGAGACAAACGTGACTGAGTACTGGAACTGTCAGTTACACAAACCCTAGCACTTCGGCAAACGGATTGAATACGACAGATTTTAGCGCAATCATGTCAAGTAACCTCGAGAAATCGATAAGTCAAACGTGAATGTTTCGCATCACAAGACTGACAATTATTCTATCGTTGTTGATTTCTCTGATGAGGTGGGGACGAATTTCTCTTACTCTTTGATTCATAAAGGAGTTTGAATCGGTGTGGCTTTTGGGCTGTTGGCTTCTGGGCGTTGACAGCATTAAACAATAAGGATGGCTTCTCATGAACAACTGCATTCACATCTTGAAACCGTTCACACAAGAGTTTAGCAGACTGGAATGTGCAATCCGAAATCAACAGTAACTGTCTTTGTAAATCAACACAATTAATCCTGGCAGTCAATCGATCACGTAACTGAATTTGTAACTGGTCGCTAAAAATGCACCGAGAAGCCTGGGTTTGCAGTTGCAAAATAAAACCACGGATGGGCTGCTGATCCTCACAAACCTATAAATAAAATTTTGCGCGTTCCGAAACTTCGAAATTAGCTGGCTGCAAATGTCGAAGAAGCAAATCTCTGAGGACCTCATGCGGCTGAGAAATGGGTGAATAAGGAAAAGCCAGATTTTTCACAAGAGAATAGCCATCCTTTCCGATGACAGATAAGAAATGAGCAATTTTTTATCGGAACCCATATTTTTTCTCATCAAACACAAGATTTTGAAACTTTCCAGCTAATTTTCAACTTCACTTGAAGTCCCTTGAATATTCAGAGGTTCTAAGACACAGGAACCCATGACAGGTTTTATGACCGCCACACCAGAAGTGATAATTAAGAACCAAACTAGAGTAGTCATACCATATAGCTCCTGCCCGAACTACAGGCAAATGAAGATCAAAAACACCGACTGGATGAGCACACACTCGAACTCGTATTCTGCTCAGTCGTAATGTACATAAGCATGCATATGCAATAACACAAAAAGAAGTGCTGTCATTAACAATCACCACAGTTAATCATTCATCTTTAGATTCTGGAATCATGCCTCAAGAGACAACGTGGAAGAGGAGCTGGAGGCGCAGGATGGCCCCCTAGTGCAAAGAAATGCCTCATTTGTAGTGAAGCCACGTTGTGGAATCACCGCCTTTCGTGTCCTAAATTACTGTCAGTGGGTACGCAAAGAAAAACTGAATGTTGTCAAGTATTTCCCTAATCCCAATGCATAATAGATACAGTTACTCCTGAAGTTCAAGCTATTGAATTATTTCCAAGAGATTCGCGGCCAGCAGTAGAATTGGTTTCTGTGGGATTTTGAAGCGAGTAGCTCCCCACTGCCAGCACATCAAAGTTAACCATCTATACAGGTTAGTACACTTGTGAATTATTTTGATTTTTTAAGCCAATCAAAAAATACTAACTGGAAGAACTGTGTGCACCTAAATCAATGTGGATGCTCTTTTGCAGTCTTAGTCGGATGATTTTATAACCTCTACGGTAACTACGAGGTAAAGTCGTGACGTGCTGCACGCTTTGAGCTGCCACTTACCACGTATTTCAGGTGACCCAAGAACAATATCTCATACACCACGATTGTGTGAGAAGATACGGCTATCGGATGGCTTGTATAGTCACCATGGTCTCTGAGGTGGCTTGGTCTGGGATATACGTAGCATGGCGTGCGTCCCGATCTCCGTCGAATTCCAGCCCAATGTCGACGTTGAACAATTTCTCCAGTTCCCTTGTGAATAGCACTTCGTAAAACTCAAGTCGTTCTTCAAGGAATCCACAAGACCAGCGGAACAATTATATCAAAGAATTCACGGAGTGAGCAGCATGTGTCTCAAAGAGGAAGGTAATATTACTTCGGACGTCATTTTGATTCCATTTCGTGCCATACACGTCCTGTGTTCTGTATTCATTTTTCACCGTGCTATGCAACCAAAAAAATTACTATTGTCAAAAAAGCCCCGCAAAAATTGCAAAATTGATCGATAATGTATACTTTTATTTTGTTTGGCAATTTTTCACATGGTTTTCCACAAATCGCCCGAAAACGCTCTCCTTGGGTACATGTATTGCACCCGTTCACACAATCACTCGTAAATGTCTATTGCTCTCCAGTAAGTCCAGTAACCGAATTGCTCGAATTTTGCATACATTTACGTAAATTTATATTTTTCTCCTTCACCCTCCTACATTTTGTCATTGTGACCATATACGGAGTCTGTTGGGTACGAAGTGGCATTAGCCTACCGCTAGTTTGGAAGCGCGCAAAAGAAAATTCGTTCAAAAACACAGGCTTATGGTTGCCGTCAAGGACAAGGCAATGGAATTCGCTGTCTTTGATGAAACCCCAAACGCCGTTTGTTCCATCCTAAGGTTGGGAGAAGAATCGATGTCTGTCATTGTAAGACACAAAGCACTGGTTCATCAGCTCTAGGGATCACAGCCATGCAAGACAAGAATGTAGGTATGTAAATCATCATTTCCTTCTAAATCATTCTCATGCTGCTTTTTTCTTCTCGAATTGTTTTATTCATTTGGCTTGATCAACACCTCTCAAGGCATTCTGAAGACCTGTGACAATTTGTCACAAGTCGTAACTCTACGTGTTCCTCAGACTTGGTTCATAGTTTATTCGTGGTTGCTTATCATAGCCCTATTTTTCGAGGAATAAACATTCACGCTGTCCAAAGTACTATATCCTAAGTTTCCGAGGTTTTCTTATTTCAATAAATATAGCTGCTTTGACGCAGACTATCAGATATTTTTCCATTGTGTTGAAAGCAGTTCTCAGTCAAACTGTCCGAAGTTTTCTTAAGTGCGACTTGCCTAGCTTTCTACATCTCAATATTTCCGATCTGATGACCACACAACACAGCAACGACGAACACCGTCCGACAATCCACACCGAAGAAGGCATTGGATCACGAATTTGCGGAAAGTTTTAGTATATCATTGTTATAATAAATTTAATGGTCTTCACAAGCATTGTTTTTATTTGCACATGGTAAATTCGTGGTTTTGATGAAAGTGACGGATAATAGGTAAATGGACTAAGAAAAGGACAATCGCGATGGAATAGAAAGAGAAGAGGTGCCTGTTGTGTTCGTCGTGAACAGTCATGCGCTCACAAATACGCACGCTTGATCTGAACCCCGTGCAACCGTGGTCACATCCTTGCAGTCGCACACACGTACACAGTTGACGTTTGTCGTGCTTTGTCCAGGACGGCACTGATCAATCAAATTGCACCACCTGTTTCACGACCTTGGACAGCCTAATCCGACTGTATATTTGTCTTATGCATTCCATTACAGACATCGTTGACCCACGCACTAGTGTACGTGTTTGTGTTTTCAATTGTCTGTCTATACTAGCGCTCGCCCTACGTTGCTTCTGAATACACGTTCACCCGTACAAACGTGCATTTCTTCTGCATACCGAATTCGGGACACAACAATACCTATTCCCAGCGATTTGCTCACAAGTTGGGCGTAGCCCAACGAGCTCCAAAACGGACGCAGGCAGTATTGTCCAATATCTCTAGTGATGTAGTCCACTAATGGCCCAACGTAGCCCAAAAATAGCCCTACATGGTCCAAAGTTGGCCCAACTCGCTCCTAATGGGGAGAGCTTGCGAAGTGTTGCTTGGGATGGCCATGGTCTTACTCGTATCCACTGACTCCAGCCATCACAGATTCTAAGATGAATGCACACCCTCCGATAGTTCCAGCTTCTCGCAAAACTGTAGTGTGGGATATCTGTTGTATGGTCTACTCAGTTGCATGATCTAGTGAAGCTTATCCATGCGCCATGGACATCCACCAGTGATTCATTCTCCTCTCGTCCGCCTTACACGCGCTCATCCGATATCTGTCTGAACCACACTCTGCGATGCCCTACTTCATCTATCACACAGCTTTTGTTCACTTCAATTATTCTTGTTCTTCCGTTCATGTTTGTCGTACGCTAGTTCTGAATACATGTTCCCCGTGCATCCGAGTATCTGTTTTGTTAACTAGTCACACGGTACGCCTGGAAAGTGATCGCTCAAAGCGTTTCCCATATCTCGACATTGCTTTTTTGTTAACATGGACTGTTGCGACTATCCCGATGTCTAGGGCTGTAAATCTAGCAGTAACTTAGTTTCACTAGCTACACGCACGATATGGGCAGAACACGATTACGGGCAGCAGAACAAATTCCAATCGAATAACCGTGTTTATCGATGATTCGTGGTTCTAAATAATACAATAAGCATAAATATACAGCAAATAAAGGACTTACAGCGAGGTGAAAAACCAAGAAAAATGGGCAGTAAGCTTCCGAAAATCGGGACAGCGCAGAAAACAAAAACGGTCCGCTAAGCAGGCAGCTGAACGAAACTGTAGCGCAGTTCGGTTGTGGTACAATCGATAAATCAAGAACGTTTATCGTCAAAGATCAATAAATCGATTACAAACGCGTGAATTGGACTGTGGTTGCAATGGTAAAGTGTCATTAACAAATAAGTACAAATAAGCTAAGTCTGTGGAGTAAACAAGAGTACGTGCCAACATGAATGGGCGAATCCGGCAATAGATCTGTTAATGCTGTTGACGTATGACGGCCAATAGTGGAGTGCACTGACAGAACGCTAAGACTGGGAGTTCGAGCCTCCGCTCGGCAGTTACAAATGAAACACTCAGAAAGATTATATAACAGTAGAAGTGTAGACCTTCGGGAAAACAAGGTTATGAATAAGTACGTGGACTGTTCATGTAATAAGCACCATGAAACTCAAGTATAAACTGATGTGATACCTTAGAAACGGAAAATACATTACGAATGTCCGGGGTTCACGATGCATGTACTCACTACTAATAAGTAAACAGAAGACAAAAGGACAAACACTAATTACGATTCGTAATTAACATGGACCTTATAAAAACATCCGACAATGACTGCAAAGCAGAATCCACATTGATATTTGAACGTACGGTTCTTCTACGTTGGTACCTCGTGAGTGGCTTGAAAATTTCACGCTAGAACCCATAAACACACCAGTTTGAATAGGTTATTCTCCTTGACGTGCCAGGAAGCGTAAATTTCCCCTTGGAACATTCGTTGACCCCTATTTTCTTGCTAGCAGCAACGTTCAAGGTACTGTCTCAATAGCTGCACCGCTGAATGCAACCGTACTTACTAGGCATTACGATGAAATAATTATTTGGTAACTCGTGTTTCACATTAAAAAATACCACAAAACGACTAAGCAACTATTCACTGCAAAAATTAACTTTCCAATAAATAAGACTTACACGTTTTACGAACAGCCTGCAGCACTTTATTTAATGATAAAGGATAATACCTAAAAATCAATGGGAAAACTCGCCTCAGTTACGTCTACAAGTCAAAAATAAAATTTGACTGCTGATACAACTGGAAGCAGTACCCTGCCTACAGACATCAAAGCAAAACGAAATGGTCACGAGGGTACACAGTAAAATAAAATTTTCGGAATTTCTACTGGTATATTTCTCGGTAAACTTAACGGACGGACTGTACAGTCTGTCCGAAAAATCAGGGATCACCTCCGTTCGGTCGTTATCCTGACATATCTTCAAATCCCAGTGTACACAACTGATACTAATCTCAGTGATCAAAAATATACAGTAGACACTATTGTTCAGCGAGAGAGAGAGAGAGAGAGAGAGAGAGGGAGAGGGTGGTGTCAGTAGTATAAACGGCCATTTTAACGTAAGTCAGGATTTCTACCAAACTGAGGTGATCCCGAATTTTTTGAACAAACTGTTTAACCTTTCATTGCTGATGTTAAAGATATTTTTGTCCCGGCGTTAGCCACGAGACGCGGAGATATGGTAACCGAAAAAGGGATGAGTTCATCCCTAAAGATCACTCTGACTGGGGTTATCAGTCAAGAGGTTTTCCAGCTGGTTTAAGTCGGTGCCCGTTCAGTAGCAGACACCATTCGCCAAAAAACTTCCCTTCCTATCGTAAATAATCGAAAAATTATACATTAGTGAAATCAGTATATTCTGTTATAATTAGAACAATGTGGTCTTTCTTAGGCTGTCACTAACGAGTATACGGCTGGGCCACCTTTGTATAATAAGACGGCATTTACTCATAGAGTCATATCCGCTTTCAGCTGTCTGTTAGTATATTGCGGTATACAGTCCCATTTTTCCTTCAAGGCAAGATGTGTATGATCACGACTTCTAGGTAAACCTGACAGTTGACGATCCCGTTCAAAAATCCCACTTCACCTTCCAGTCAGATGGCTCCCCAGACACGCACTGAACCTCTGTTGTGCAGTATTGTTGCTGTCCGCATATCACTTCCGGGTTTCGGAGATGGTTCGAAACACACCTTAGACGATAAAGATTGAATAACGAAAATACTCACTCGTCGGTCCAAATGATGGATTTCCATTGTTGAACCGATCGATCCATTTGCTCACTGTCCGTCTTGAAAAGTCGAAATACTTAATATATTCGCTACGTGACTTCCATGATTCCCATCTTCCGACTGCGAGCCAGACGACCTTCTCTTTTATGAGCATCAAGTGAAATCAGAAGTACGGATAGACAATGTAGACTGTCAGACTTGAAAGTGCACGTAAGTGTGTATCCGACCTTCATAACGAATATCCAAACGGTAGAGTGTATGACGTAAAAGTACAACTATGCTGGGCTTGTATGAAACATTCTGATCGGAGAGCGTCAGGAGCATAGCTTACTTAGGGGAAGAAGCGTTTATTGGCAAACAGTTCCTCTTCTTTGTACCTGTGAAATGGAGGCCCGTAGCAATCAGAGAGCTGCCCACTTCAAATTCGTTGTCGTGGCACCAAGGTGTTCGATGGTTAATATCTCGGTAAAGGCATGCTGACGTGTATGGATATCAATAAGTCGCACGAGATTTCAAAGAAATTTAATTTGACCGTATGTTCTGTGGTCTTCAACTATTATCGTAGTTAATTTTCCTATTTTCCCCCGATATTTTAAACCAATGGAAGATTTTTGACGGAAATCCGGTATTCTTGTTTAGAATGAGACTTTACATTTCATGATATGAGGAGAAAGTCTTGGAACAACTATTATTGCTCATAAGATGCAAATCCGGCGAGAGGAGCTTTGGGGACATTTTGTCTCGGAGTAAATATCCAATGTCCATCGCTGTTCTGTTAGTCTTCTTGATTAGAGATGATTGAAGTCTGCTGTACAAAAGCGCATCATACAATCTGTTGGAAAACGGAGACTTATGAGGATGAATGTATGGGATTGTAATGGTGTTGCGAAAATGCAGATAGGCTGAACTCGGCACCGTAGTTTCAAGTTGACCGAAAAGCTTCACTTCGAAATTCGACACTCAAGCAATGAGTACCTATCAGAACAAACCGGTCAAAAACTGGTCCAAACAAAACAGATTTAGGAAGTTTTCAGTGCGGTTGACTTAACCAGACATAGACAGTCTCCTCTGGCACTCCCTGACACACGTTTTGCATATATAATGGTTAACCAAACGACCACGGTTGGCGGGTCAACTGACAACAGTCCTGCTTGCCGTTATGCTCCTACATGAATAATCCATATTTAAAAGCTCTTGGCGTAATATTTATGCTTTAAATCCCAAAATACCCTTACGTTTTACATGAAGCACTTACCGTGCTGTAGAAAACACGTCATGGAGTAGAGACCAATCGTCTTTGTTGAGCAATCAGCGCCTGATGACTTTTGTGAGTTTCGTAAATTTACTTTTACAGTACATCTTACTCATGAGTAGCCAGTACTCCTTCTGAAACATAACTCAGGTAAATACAGATCGTGATGTTCTGCGTTGATGAATAATGGATGAGATATCAAAGGTGAATTTAGCACGGAGGTATACCACCAATCCAGTGGATGGGAAAGAGGAAATTTTCCTGTTTTCCCCTTGAGAGTGAAAAAGCAGAATAATATTTAGTACTCGAAGCAGCTACAAGACCAGCTGATAGATTTCGTTCGTCCAGGAGATGTTTTTGTAGATAGTAGAGTACTCTGCTACCCCGTGTTACAAAGTGCATACTAGAAGATGTTGAAAAATGTGCAAGTTACACGAACTATCGCAACCATTGAAGTAATATTTTATGTACAACATCTCTTGGAGCCAGTGCGATACCGAACACCAAGTAAGCGAACAGACCTACGGTCCAACCGCCAGCAAGTAGAGCAGTCAACCATGTGTTCTACAGGGAGGCGTCAATCAATTACCGTTTGTACCAGCGGAAGCAACACGCACAGCATAAAAACCATCTACAGTTGAGTTAGAAGTAGTTGTATATTTGTCTAAATTCATTCGAATTTGAGAATTTGAGAAACAAAAGCAAATTCACTCCTCTCCAGGTCCCCACAAAACCATGTTTACTGCACTACGTGAATGCAGTCGATGTCGATAATGTGTTGGATAACGGTTACCAAAAACGTGTAATAATTTAAAACCCAAATGGAATTATATCCTTAGTTCCTATTGGTGTGAATGCATGACTATGCATTTCGAATAAAACTCAATAAATATGTGCAGAAAACAGAAAAATCGAAACTGTAGATGAGGAAGATTATGTTTGTTCTAAATAAGGGTGAAACAGGCTAAATATGTCACTCTTACTATCTGAGATCGTGACAGCGGAAGGCTATTTCACAGGCACAGTTCTGTCTAGGAATGATGGTTACCTTTCTGTTCTTGATTGGTAGGATAAAGGATAATGAGCTTGCTCTACTTATTTGCAATCACGTAAACAAAAAACCCGGCTATAGCCGGTGGGCAAGCAAGCAAGCAGGCAGACAATAAAGTAGGTGAATGACCAGAGTTGCACGCGTGGGGTCAGCCGATAAGTATCGAAATCGATTGGTCAGCACCTTTGGGCGTGCGAATGTGTGTGCATTGGTAAGCGTGTATCTCTGTTTCTGAGATACATCGAATGGCTGTAGAGTCAAATGCCTTTCTACGTTGTTTCCTTAGAAAACGCATTCGTTGGTCCTCTATGCTACCTGTGAGCCGCTTGTCGAATACTACAATGCTCAGCCCTATGCAAACATGACAACCAGAATGACATTTCCCACGCCCTGTGAGAAAGACAAAGTGGTTAGTGTGCATGTGCGAGAGAGTGTTCGTGAGGAGTGTGCAAGAGCAATTGTCAAATGACAACGGTACTTGGTGGTCAACGTTCAGTTGAAAAAAGTGTCGAGCGAATGACCAAAGTTGAGTCTTGCTAAATGGCCCTGCAGTGACGTGTACAGTTGTGAATGTCACACCATATGTTCACTTTCACATCGTTTTGTGAATTAATCTCGTGATAGACGTCATGCGTCATATTTGTGCTTTGTGCAACACCACAATTAGGAGGAAAAAATGAGTCGGATATGCGTTGAATGTAGCCAACTGTTAGACGATCTGGACCACTTCGGTTATTTCGATAACGGTAATTTATGTTCAATATGATAACTCTGATGGTCCAAACCGTTTACCCCCGTGGATGCTAAAGCCATTTGCTTTCATTTAATCCTTATTGGTACGAAGTTCAGTTAACCAAACTGAACCATCGCTTCAACCAGAGTATGGTCTGTAGTCGGGTCAAGGATCAAGCAACCAATGCCTTTCATCTATGCAAACGTTACTTCACTGGTTGACTGCACTCGATTTGGCTTTCCAATTCACCGTGCTGAGTAGTGAACACGTTCAAAGACGTCGTGACGTCATATGCTTTGAACTGTCCGACTATCTCTAGTGTAAAAGTTTTTCGTGCCCCCAAATCATCTCGTTTTATTAGTGCAAAACAGTGATTACATAGGACGTTGGTCCGTGAACCTAGACCTTGCACGCGAACGGATTGGTCCGACTGGTGTGAACGACCAAGCCTCAGGGCTCAAAAACTGGTGGCAGAATTCATCGCCGCACACCGTGTATCGACCATCTTGCCACTCGAGATTCCGTTGCCCCAAGCCTTGGGTTTAGTACCACACAAGTGCTGACAACTAACTTGACTTAGCTATCCATCGACAAAGAGCCAGCCCATACCCTCGCACCACGTAAATCACGTTAACTATTATCTCTACTCCAATTGCAGTCATGTACTTTTGTTTGGGCTTGATTAACGACAATGTTCCTACTCGATCAATGTGGGATATTGTGCGTGCGTGTGTGTGTGTGTGTGTGTGTGTGTGTGTGTGTGTGTGTGTGTAATGCACAAGACGCTGAATTAAAAAACCTAATTGAATGCCGCCAACCAGTGAAGAGAACACTATTTTGGCTATTAACAAGTTTTAAAGTAGTAAGTGGTGAATTTCGACCTTCTGGGGGTGTACACAGACTTACTGAACATTGTGTTGGTGTCTACATGCATGTGACTAGATAAACCCAACACTGCAGGTACCTCTTTGACAGGAAAACTTGGGTTGATCGGCAAATTTTTAATGTGTGGAATCGAATGGATTGAATAGGCTGAACCCCGTGCAGAACCACTGAGAACTAAGAACTCCAAGAATGCATTGAAAGTAGCGTAAATTTGCGTATGCGCGGAATCACGTACAGCACATGTATTCTGACAGAGAAAATGCAGTGACGCAAAATAGAAAGAGTCTCTTGAATATCACACAATTTGCACGCCTAACTGATCCGTCCAACTAAGGCACACCTACTTCTGTCAGGCGTCAGTTCAACTTTTTGTGTGCGACGCGTACAATCCAAAGCATCCCGGACTAGCACACTTGAGACCGGAATGGACGCACGGATCGAAGCCGGTAATTAGCCTTTAAAATATCTAATTCTCAAATCATATAGATGTATACTTTCGACTTACTGGTGGTGAAGTGTTCTGATGTCATGATAGTTGTGAAATTTGATAACCGGGAATCTTTTGTAACTCACATTGTTTCTTTCATGATTCTGGACGAGGTAACGTAAAGGTCACCTCACCTTGTCACAAAACCGATGCATTCAGGAAATTGGCTGCAGTAATACGCCGTACGTTCGCGACGTAAAAGACTTCGTATAAACAGAAATATTGCGACCTGAACTAGACAGAATGAAGAGTGATAATGTAACAATGAAAACCAGACGGGGGTGGAACACCTGTATTTAAGCAACCAGATAAGTCAAGTGGTCTAAACATGCACAACTTTTTATATAGTCCTTTTCTCAGACTGTACGGTGGCAACATTGATGCTCCAAGTGCCTTTGCAATTCGACTGCCCTCTGGCCAGTTGCCTGTGGCCATTAGCTCGATTCTTTTGCACTTTGTTTCCGTTCGAATTGTCCAATTTTTCGTGTTGACAGCTCGATCGGTAGCCCCTCACATGAGCTATCTTTCTAAATGGGTAAGATCCTACTGAGTCTCCGCTTTCAGTCCGTATGCCTCTTTTCATCTGTTGCCGGATGCTTCCGCCATATTCGTCGTCTGTTCTTTGATATGTGGCTCTCGAATGCTTGCCCGATCGGTTTGTTATTCGCATCGCTCTGTTGCTCCAGCATTTCCCGCCACGATAACACCGGCTAGTGAGGCATAAAATCGAGTTGTACTATCGCCAAATGTGATCCGCATGCAACTATGAGAGTAATAAAACAACACAAAATATCATCATTCTCAATAATCACACTGGCATCATTGTGGGACTTCGCAGTTGGATTGGTGTGAAAGCGACGTATCTATAGCGAAACGAAATATTTGACCGAGTAGCTTCACACGTCGGTTGTTGCTTGGGTGGAGCTCTTTGAGGTAACGTGGTCGTAGTTCAGTGATTTGCTCAGTATTTCAAATGTTCTTACTCAAAGAAAAAAAAATCAGAAGTAATCGAGAATAACATTCAAAAATGAGGAGATTACAATCGACCGTTCACCTGTCACACCTCCTCTAGTCTTTCTTCCAGTGGGAAATAACAGTCAACTGTTTAAATATTGCCTTCGGGAGTCACAAGTTCTTTTGAGCCAAGTCAAACTTCTCTAGCAGCTGAATTGACTATACACACACTATATAGAAATGATGTTTTCTGCACACACACAAACACAACATTCTTTTCGGGTTCAATGATCATATCTATCGCAAAAAGGAATGGATAGCTATAGGCATTCCACTCACATGAATATTTACCGATATCCTTGTGATACAGTTCGAAAATGACCTACTTGAATCATCGATCCAAGGTCGCTCTTTACGCGTACCCCAGGAGGACCATCACATGTTACCGAACGACTTATCATTCAGGAACAATGCCCAATTCACCGCTAAATAAAATGAAAGCACTAGATAGCTATTTCGTCTGACTTGTTAGGGATTGTCTGTAGTACACATCCAACGAGCCCCATTGGGGATTTAGCCGGGGCAAACGACCGAGTCTAACACCTGGTCAACGATCTGTCCGAGGTTGTATAGCTCATATTTATTAAGTATTATTCAGGTTTGAACATGCTTAACTTTTGCTATCACCGAGAAGCATACGATCAATTTTTAAATAAACAATGAGGGATCTCCATTGCGAAATTTGACCCTATTTTGTACTTCATGCTGCGTAATCCGAATGACTAACCGTGGTCCCTCAATGTCCATTTAGAAAGACAATGCCTACCTGTGGGTGCCAGCGTCGTAGACTCTGTCGCGAGCAAGCTCGGCCGAGCGGAAGTTGTCCTGTCGTGTCATTAGAGCGCGAAAACCAAGATACAAAGATTCGAAATCAAATTAACGGAGCAGTACACTGATAAATAAATTCACCAGGAGAATCCTTCACTGCAGAAGAAATGACGAGATCACAAACGATCAAAAAAGTAGGTCAGGCAACTTTCGGACAAGCTAGTTCAGTTCGCTCGCCGGTGTGCCAGTCACGTTGATAGAGGAAGAATATGCGGTCCAAGTCGTGATGAACAGACGCAGCATATATCGCCGTCATGTGGAAGCTGCTGTGTTTTAACTACCAAGAACTCCAAGGACAAGGTCAAGAGTGATCGTTCAAGAGCAAGGAATTGAAGATTGATCATAGCTCGGGAGTGTAATCAATGGTATAATGTGCCTTTGCAAAACTTGCTAATCTTATTAGGGCCCTCATTTTTCTCTCAAAACCAATCATCAAATAGTTAGACCTAGAGATGTAGAGACCAATTTCTCAACCATAGTCACTACGTTCTTCGTGTTCCAAATTTCATTTTACCAGTCATCCATCCACAGGTCCATCTCACTGCTATGTCATTCAGATTTGTCAAGAATTGGTCAACGGGTAAGCGGAAGAGTGGAAAATTAGATTTCGTCTGCACAAATGACAGATACTGTCTGTAGCCAACAGTTAGTCACTCATTTTTGAGCTTTGCTTTGTCCGACAACAATATCACTTATTCCATACCGAAATGCAATAAACATCGGAATAGCAAGACACAGTAACTACAAGACTGTTTTGAATGACAGACCAACCCAATAACTTTCGTCGGCCACTCCAGAAATAACGACCAATCTGTGAGTCACGAGTATAGCAACTTGTCACCACGGTTACTGTACTCATCAGTGATGCATTTCTGGCAACAGAGCTTGCTATGCCTTACGAAAGGGCGAATGCAAAACAAATCACTACTAGGAAGAAAAAGCAACTTACTAGGAGATGTCGAAAACTCTTTTTCCATCTGTCCAAGAGTCCTCAGATATTCCGGCTGAGAAGTGGGCCAACCTC
This sequence comes from Fasciola hepatica, assembly GCA_948099385.1. Lineage (NCBI taxonomy): Eukaryota > Metazoa > Platyhelminthes > Trematoda > Plagiorchiida > Fasciolidae > Fasciola > Fasciola hepatica. The sequence goes on from CANUEZ040000048.1 coordinate 17,465,120, forward strand.
ACAAAGTATTGGGAGGGGGTAATTCGTACAAGTGGTTCTTCCCCGCATCAGCTATGCCCTGCAAATGTAAATGAAAGACAAAACATGACTCCATATGAGCACCGTTATCCTGGTGCATTTCAAAACATCACATGGGAGTAAAGCTTTGCCTGAAAATTGTCGGTAACCGAGGTGACCTCTGAATTCCCTGTGAGGCCCGAACAGGTATGTTCGGATAGAACTGTTATAATGGAGACGCCATTTCTCTGCCCTACTTAAACATTCAGTTAACACAACCATCCGTGTTGATAGAGTGCATAGTTCGGGTGTTAATGTGTTGGCAATGAGAATTAGCAAAAGAATAGCAAAATGGCACGTGCTAGCTAACTTGCATACACCAGAGATTGTTTTGACCTTTGTCAACTGCTTGAGCGATTGAATGAGCCAGCGATCGAGCAAGCAATTGAATGAATTCATGCACGAATGCATGTGTAATTTGAGGGTTTACTGTAGACTATTCGTTTCGGAAATGCATTGAGCCTGTGTGCACCTTTCAGAGGTCACTGGAATGATATGGCTAATCCGGTGTGCACTGGTCACTCTGCTGGTGGTGATGCTCCCTCCGGATGACCATAAGGATGATGTCATCAGTGGACAGTCACGCGACAGAGATTGTGAAGATTATGCAAAATGATGCATGGTGCCGAACCACTTTCATCCGAGACTGACAGTTGTTGCATCGTGGAAAAATCGGGGTGTTGCCAGTTTGGTCAGCACAGCGCAGTTGTTCGTTTTCTACTTTTATGCAAATTATTAACCCGGACGGGGAAGAGAAGGAGAAGGAAGAATAAGAAGAGACGAAAATTGGTAGACTTCGTAGGGTGACAGGTTGGCAAAACATCCACGCACACCAATCTTTCCTTCTACTGGAAATTCTTGCATTTTGAGGTGACTTGGTGACTGCTATGCTCTGTCATACACACACACACTCTCCAAAAACTGACCGGTGACAAACTGGATATTTCAAGCATGATAGGACTGAATGAATTCGAAAGCATCTCCTGGTACAATCACTTTCATCAAAAGTGCTTTTCAAAAGTCTTACGAATTTCAACTGAAAACCTGTAAAGCCAAAGTTACCTCTGGCCAAAAAGACTATTTCCTTGATGGATGGGAACAAGAGATATCTCATTATTGTAAACAAGCTAACCCCACTGCAAAACTGAAGTGGGCAATCGGTCAGACTGGTTGCCCAGCTGTGGGCAGTAATGAGTAGTTCCCAGTTAGCTTCCGTTTCGACTTCGGTTGGTGCTTTCCGCCCTCCTGGTTTGGGCCCGAGATGTGATGATTGCCGCCGGTCGAAATCGCTGAGATAAATAACTCGGAACCGAATACAGTGGAGCGAATGCTTTATGGCTTTTCTGCTGACCTCTCGTTTCTCATAAACAATTGAAAAACGGAGGAAAAAAAGAGTACAAAACACCTACGGTGAAAATACTAAAAAAATTTCTTCTACTTGTAGTAATCTTAATGCTGACTCGTACCCCCCCCCCCTCCCCCTCCCCCCACACACACCTCTGCTTTGTATTTTTCTCTGTATTAGTTGCTTTGACAACATCCTTTTTCTCAAGTTGGTATAAATATACGCATAGTGTCTCTAGTACCTGAACAATCTTCTATAGTTATTGGTACGGACGATGGTGAATGCTAGGTCCAAATAGACAAGATACTCAACTTCACACACAGAAATTAGTTGTACTCGTCGAGTTGAGGATATTTAATTCGTTTGATGGTATTAATGGTACGAACAGTTCGTGACTTTGCCGAAGTTCGTGTTGAGCGTGAATGAAATTCTCCTCAAGAAGACGTTCAACGCACCACTTGGGTATTTGTGCCGTACTTCACGTCTGAGAGCCATGTACCAAGTTTTCGTGAATGCTAAGAGTGAGAAAATAACAATTAGATTCCTAAATCCCGAATGTTGTTTGCAAACCACCTCTTTTTGCCCTCTACTATACTTTAAATATCATGAAAGTGGTTTATTCTCACTCAGGTTTTAGTCAGTCAGCGTGGCCGTCAGAGACTACGATTTTCACTGAAGCAACACCTGGCCGTGATAGTATCGTTTACATTGTGGACTGAATGCAGTCGGGCCCAGGTTTCGGAACATTCCCCCAACCGTTCATTTGCTTCTCTCTTCTTGAAACTGTACCACTGCCATCAAAGTTTCCCAAAAAAGTAAAAGTCTCCTTAGGGCACAAAAATAACGGTAATGATAATCATAATAATGACAATAATAATAATAATAATATTATTATTATTATTATTAATAATAATAGTGATTTCATGCATCCCAGATCTTCGTGTTGCATAAGTTCTCGTCCGTAAGCCAACTTAGTTATTGTAGCGCGAATCTAGAAATCATGCAGATAAATCGATGCTATAAAGGAAGCTATCTCCATACCTAAATCGTGCTGGACAATGAGCCTAAGAAAAATCGCTTCACCACACCGGCTTAGATCGTGATTCCGATGAAATAGAATACACCTCTGAAGCAGTTTGGTATTCTACTAATCAGCTGACACCAAATTATGCATCTGATTGAAAAACCTACTCATCTCCAGGCAAGATAAAGTATGTCACGTGGTTGATCCAGTCATTTAATATCATTTATGTATATGGAAAATAGGTATCTATCCAGAATTTATTGAAGTGTTTGGAGTTAATTCAATGGTAAGTAATTCAGAGACAACTTATCTCAGTGTCCCCAATTAGATCAGTTTGATGTCCCGCACTTGCCCGTATAATCATGTTTGTCATTCTGACAGCAGTCTCCGATGGAATTTAGAAAGAAAAAAATATTCTTATAAATAACAGATATTACATGAACGGACAGCCAATCCATTTTTTTTGAGAACAGTACGGTGATTCTTCCATATCGATTTTGTTGGTTAACAAAGTTAACCTTCAGAAAGAGGACATTGGGTCGCAAATTTGAATTTCTGATGTGAGAAGTATGGTACCAAATCTAGATGACAAAACCAAATTTCCCTGGAAGCACAAGCCCGGTCTCACGTTTTTTTCCGCTCATCATGTATGCGTACCCGGTACTTTCTTTCCCAGTCACGTCTACACTTGAACACTCCCCATTAGGTTCATCACCTTAATCTCATTTGAATAACGAGCAGCCCGAATGGACGAACAAGGTTAGCCTTGCCAACCGACGAAATAAATACGGAAGAGTCTCGGTACTGTTCTCAAAATCGATTGTTCGTCCATTCACGCTCCTCGATTATAGACTGGCCTTGAGAAAGGTTACTCGCGGTAACGGAAACGTCAACTAACTACCTTTTTTCCCTAAAACGCTGTGTTACCGAAAAGTATACACTTACCAATAACAACACATACACATCTTTTTTTCGGTGCACGCCGAACTGACCTCAGCTCCGATATGTCAGTACTATGCTACTTACATCAACGGACGTTGTACTTTCCGCATCTGTTCTAAATGGACAAGGGCCGCAGATAGAAATTTCCAGCTACGTTTCATGAACTGAAACTTATAAAGTGAAAAGAGTACCGAGAATTATGAACTTCTAATTGTAACAGTTTGCTACATAAACCTTTATAATAGGACGCACTTTTCCACATGTGATACCTGGAATGGCGAAAACGGTATCTGAAAGCAAGTGGTACCCACAGTATGAAAAAATCAATCCATTTTCGCGGTTCATCATCTTCGGCTTCACGGTACTTTCTATCCTGACAGTGGACTCAGTATGTGCCTCGGATGCTAGCAAATTATGCCCCCAATGATTGTCACTGGTTGCCTCTAATTTGTCCAACTATTCAAAGGTAAAGCTGATCTCGAAGAAAGTGTTAACCCATATCTGTCACCGTTTGTTTTGTTATTCTGGTTACTTGTCACCAGATGCGCCTCAAACTGATCGCTAAGGGGACATCTACCTACATGAGTTTTTGAAACTACCAGGTGATCCAACTTGAAAACTGGATGAGAAGAGATGATTGTATGGAAGATTTTCGAGTTTTAAGAATGGCACAGCTAATTTGGATTGGACAGAGTGAGGATTTTCAGTAAACAGTAGGATTCATATTCGCCCGTAGTAGGAAATAGGATTTTTCAAGTTCATTATTCTACTTCTATAGGAGCTGGACACGAAAATTCGAACCCTTGGATCCTTTTCTGAATTTCAGCTGACAATATACTTAGATTGATTAGGTCGGTCAGGAGGGCTTTCGTGCCACAATACTAACTGTGGTGCTAACCCGCTCCAGTTCCATGTAACAGATATAAATGAGCCATGTTCATCTGAACCATTGCACATAGTGACACACGGAGTACGCAGTCGAATTGTGCATTTCAGGCCACTCGATCACAATAAACTCATTCCGCTAACCAAAGTGAACTGATGAGTCGAGAGGCTTATTCTTTCAAATTGGTTCCATCTGGTCTTCATGAACCCGCATCTCCAGCTTGACGGAAAAGATGATAAATTCTCTCAATCGTCACTGTCTCCTGGATCCTCCAATCTCCTGTTAGTAACTGTTGCTCAGCCTCTGTTAACATTAACAGGCATCCTGTAAAAGATTTGATCCACGGGTATTTAACAATGCATTTCCGCCCCACTCGACTGGTTGGTCATGCTTCTATTTCCAATCATCTTAGAGCGTACGTGTGCGAACCTCCGTGTCTGTGTGTTTTACAAACAGTCACAAGTATTGCACAGTGCTTGTACACTGCTCAATGATGACTTGAGTAAACTCGAGTATCGAATAAGCTCGTTTTCGGGAACGGCATCCTCGTGGCTGGAACGATTGCATTTACAGGGTAGAACTGCATAATTTACGAACGATATTCATGTGTCAGAATGTGATTGGGTAGTCATGTAGACAGATGTTGCACAGTTAGAAAAAAGATGATTGAAAAACTGATGTTGTGCCGTTTTTCGGATGGGGCTGGTGAAAAAAAGGGGGTGAGTTTTGGGGACCATCCATTTCCAGCTATGACCAAACGATCAGTGTCTGAGCTGTGCTAAATTCGAAGGCCGGTTTTGGATCCTGACCAGGGCCATTAGAGTACCTTAACGAATCGCTTTTGAGTGATGATTTGGGTGATTTGATTAACACGGCATCTCCCGGGCTAAATGTTGTTTTCGAGGGGCTTTGGGTGCTTCCCTATCTTTTTTCTAATTTCGCCACGAACGTTTTCATGACTACGCAGTCATATCATGACACAGACATTGTGCGTAAATTGCGTAACTGTATTAGCCACGAAGATGATCTTAACGAAAACGAGCTTTTCGCCAACCCTGTTTTCTCTATAATGAGGAGTTCAGTGTTCATTCTGCATAATGATTCGTATAGGATAATTGCGCTGGTAACTACGCACACACCTTGTTCATACACCCAAACAGTCTCTAATTGCGGTCATTTCCAAGATCGTTCCGCGTGTATTGATTTTTACGCCATGAACGACAGTCTCAGTTCGGATGCTTTATCAATTCGATTTTTTTCTCAGCTCTGATTCATCTTCCACGCATGTTTGCTTCGTACGCGTATCAATTGGCAGTCAGCTGACTCTACTGACGCATACACACACACACACACACACACACACACACACACACACACACACACACACACAAGGTCCTTTCGAGTGCATGTTTGGTCGTTCACCTTTCTAATAAACGCGTTTGCAGTCACAGCAGGTCTATCTAGTCTCTGCAGTCTCTGCACTCCAAACGACTTTTTGTTGTATTCATTATATCGTAAATTGTACGTTACCAAATACAAGTACGTATTACAGTGTATCCATACCTGTCAGACGCGGATTCAACCTGACAGAAACTAACGAAATGCTACAGTCCAACGGGGAACTGTAATAGTGCTAGAGAAACGCGAGAATATTTCAGCTTAAGTATCATGGTTTGCTGTTGGATGAACTTGTGCTTCCCTATAATGATCTATAGTATGTATGCAATTGTAAGCAGTTGCCGTCTTTTCGGTTTCATTATAATCGGTGTATAGTCGGGATTGGAGCAATTCCGGCAACAGTGTCGTTGAATACTGCACACTAAAAACCCTTTTTTCTGTGGGTATCGTAACCAGAGAACCGAGTGTATGTGAACAGCTTGAAAACATAAACAACATCACCTTTTCAAGAAGCTTCCTGTCGTAAACAAAATCCGTACTGGGTTAATCTCCTTGAACGAAATATCTCTTGATACATTGCCTATGATAATACGGGGGCATTGTCGCTGATATGATGTGCTTTGTTAGGTTTTTTTCCAGGAAACCTACCATACATCTTTCCAATTGAACCTCGGAGAAATTTGGTACTTTGGGAGACTTGATGATTACGTAATACTGAGTATCGTCACCGAGTAAAGGCAAAACAATCGAACCTCCAGCTTCAAGGTAAAGTTGGATACGTCTTAAGCACACCCTGAGACAGGTTCCCTTTGAGTGCTTTGCTCTTCGAGGCATGCAGTGATTGGAGGGCAGGTTAATGAAGTCAGTTAATTATAAGGCAAGGTGTATGACCAATGAGCTTGGTCGAGTAAGACATGTTAGGCTTCCAGGTTGGGGTCCTGATAATCCGCCCAATGGATGACTGGAGAGGCCATCAACACTGTGACATGGCTCTAGTACCACGGTCACTGTTAAGCTTGTATTCAAACCTTTCTCTTTAGCTATATGATATTTTCCTGCTTTTTTAACTTGTATGAATATTTTACCTTAAGCACTTCCATTAACTTCACGTCAACAATCGATACTAAAGCCCTAACGAGTAAGTTTATGGCCTAGCAGATGAGGCACAAGGTATCCGGCCAGCGTGCAGAAGGAAATTTTAGTTCTACGCATTAACCATTAAGTTATCTTTGTCTTGACTTCATTTCACGGTGTCTATCTTTCACCGGCGTTGACACAGATAACAATCGAGCACCCATACCGAACCGAGTATTGAAAGATTCCGTGAATTTCCCGTTTTGAGTTGGGCGTGACATCTTTTGAAGTTCCCTTTTTCATTAAATTGTATATTTCAATTATTAAGTAAACCACTGAAAACGGTTTATTTCAGTCTTTTATCGTTGGATTAGTTAGTGGAACAATGCATAAAGCAACGGTAACCGAAATTTTAGGCACCTTAACATTTGAAGTTGAAGATCTTGCAGCGGAGTAATCGGTACATACTATGTGTGAACGCAAAGAATCACTAGATACTAAATCGATTTAATATGTTGACCCTTGTACTTGTATGTAAGCCAGTCGAATTTTATCAGCGTCATATCAAAGCAGAGTTCTTGGTTTGTTCTCACATTTCAATAAATCGTTATTACACACTGAAGAACCGCAAAACACGATACAGTGAAACAATATTGTTTTCGGTTACGTCTCCTCTCCCTTATCATCGCAATTTGTATTATATAGTGACTTGGGAGAACAAGCACAACGAATGCGGTCTGCGAGCAAGGGGGTGGACAGAAGCCGCGTTTCTTACATTGGTCTCTTGTGTACATATGTATGTGGGCACTCCGTTCCAAATTCCACTGATTAGCTCAGAGGCGTGGTGACTAATTACGTGGTGGGGATAGCCGTTGGAGGGTGGGATTTAACCAAACTATTTCGTAAGCTTTGATCGAACAGACGAATTACTGCGACGGCCCCTGAAGCTAGTCAGCAGTTCTTGAAAGTTCTAACCAGACAACACCAGAATGGGTCCAAATTAAGGGGAAAAAACTTCATGTGCAACCATAAAAAGTGAAACCACGGTGCTGGTCACGGTTTGGTAAACCCAATGTTCGGCTGAGCAGGGCAAAGCTTGAGAACCCAATCAGTTAGGGGTCTGCCCGTTGTCTATATTTCACCACAGTGTTTACCGAAATCATCCACCCAATAGGATTTAAATTGCGGTGTTCTATCGAATAATAACTGACCGACGGTAAACTATCGCACGTCTAATATCATGGGTAGTCCCGTTCTTTCCTAACTTGTCGCTTGTGGAAAAGCCGTTTGAAAACACCATTTTAGGGTATTGGTGCTCTGTTCAAGGAGTCAACTACAAACGGAACTGTGATCAAAGATTTCCGAAAAAAGTAGGATAAATATGGTTGCTTTCAAATAATCGTTCATCATTTTGGTATGGATAGCGGACTAATAATAAAAGCTAGTAGACAGTCGTACGGTATTTCAGTGACTTCTCAATCCTGATTCACGACAAACAATTACACAACTCTCATTGAAAAATGGTCTACGATTCGGTTTTAGGACCCATCAATTTGTCCTCAGAATCATTCTCTCAATTCATTCAACCGTCCTGGCCCAGAATCGACATCGGTCTACGAACGCTTTGTGACTTATCACGTGATCGTGTGACTTAACCAGAAATAGTCAGACTCGAGAGTGTGTCCACAATACGATAACCCTTCTTGTGTTGCCTTTTCGAAACCACTGTGGTGCACTCAGATGTGGATTACCATGCCCACCTTTATCGGAGTAAGTTTTGATGCTTTCTTATGCACTCTCTGAGTCCGGGTTCACGGTTTTCTTTCTATGTCTCTTTAGATCGTGCAGGTGCAGCCCCCACGTAAGAACATTGTATTCAGAGTGCCACACACAACTAGACCGTGTCCATTTTTCTAACAGTGGAACCAATCATTTAGCAAATACTACTTGTAAAATATCTACAATTCTCTTATTTATGTGTGACTGTACAAGCCAAATGAAGCTACTGAGAATAAACTTGTTCGCTACTTTCGTGTACGTATATTCAATGAATCTGGCAACTATAAGAACTCATTGAGCATTTCATAGATAACACATTCATCTGAGATGAACACCTATGGCACAGGCATGTCTGGTTCGCGGGTTGCAGACTGAAGTGAGTGAATTACGCAGCTGCATGACCTTCCAGATAGCACTTGGTTCGATTGCGTAATAGGCTCATCTAGTAGCTAAGCATGTGAACAGTAATTTAAAATCAGCACTGTCCTTCTGACCAAAAGGTTGTTGCTGCCTTTAATTAAGGGGGAAATTCATGTTCCTACTGGCTTAGTTTGGAAACTAGTAATTTATTAGGAATTTTGTTGACACTTCATGATAAATGTGAGAAAACGTGTTATCATTTAGACGACTTTAACGTTCTTGATTGAACTTGATGAGGTTTAGAGGGGAAAAATGAGTGGTCAGTATACAACCTTTTCCGATGAAACACGAACGGAACTAGATAAATTGTTTCTTACTGAGATCCCAAAATATTTGTTTGGCAGAAGTGCTGCAAGATAAACTTTATAGAATTTTCAGTGCTTTCCGAGGTACCTGCGCGGGTTCATTCAATAAGTTAGAACATCATTGTGCAAGTCATCTTGAATGCCGTACTGTTGAACCCACCAGCAAGAGTTCACCTTTGATATACATGCAGAACAGAGACAAATAATCGAAAACTACCACCTATGTGGTGGTTATTTCATTCGGATCTGTCGGAGGTGCACACTACTTTGATTGCAAGGTGCAACAGTTATCTAGCGTTGTTTCAGTCAGGCTGGACGTAAGACAACCTCAAGCTCAGTCTACACTAATTTGGTTGGCACTGTTCATTCAGTAAATTTTTGTCAACTACTGGATATATCTGACCAAATCAGTCGAAGCTGATCCAGACACGGACGCCGGTTATAGTCAAGGCAGCAGGAAAAGATATCTGAAGTCTGAGTGCAAAAGAGATTACGGAGAGCCCTTCATCAACCATGACCCATGATCACACTGACACACACACACACACACACATACATACACACACACACAGATCACATCAAAATGCCAGAAGTTCCATAATGGGTCGTAGTTACGCGACTACCCTTCATGGCCCATTTCACTTCTGTTCTTTCAACTATCAACCTCGCACTTGAGTGCCCTGGTTTTGGTTGCCACCTCGTAGCAAACCCCATTCGAGGGCGGAATGAATAAAAAAGCAAAGTGGAAAAGAGCAGAAAACAAATTCACAAGCGGAAATCACGGAAATCAAGAAAGACCCCGAATGAAACTGCTCTACCGGCCCGGATACCTAGCCCTGTTAGTTAATATCTCTAACCATCTGATCGACGGGTCTCGGGATCCCAACCCGGAAGCCTCATGCATCCTACTTGACCAAGTCCACTGGTCTGGGTTTTAGTACCTGTAACCATGGTATGGGCAAACCACCTCCACCTACCTTCCAACCACTACCTGCCTCGGAGAACAGCGCACTTCCAGGAAGTCCATCGGTGAGCATGAGTAACGGATGTCACAGCCACGTTAGCCTGCTTAGATCCTGTACCTGTACGGGTCTTCACTTCACATCCACACATGCGCGCACAAGCAGACGTAAGCTCACTACCGAGCCTGGTAAAAGAAACCAACATTAACCTGCTGAGTCCCAGCTATAATAGACAGAACATCATTCTCTATCCCCTTAATAAGTAGACAATCATTTGTCTATCTACTGCGTCTCATATGGTGTACATTGTAAGGTCCTGATGGTGAATTTCAGAAAACGTTTCCCCTTGAATTTCTGTTCTCATTTTGACCTCAAATTAATATACCGGAGCCGAGATCGGTTCGCAGTGTATCGAAAAAACGACGCACCGTGTGATACGTCTCAGGTTAGAGTATATTGTTCGGTAACACAGCTTTCTCGGAAAAAGTGGTAGTCAGTCGACTTGTCGATCACCGCAGGAAACCTTTCTCAAGATCAGTTTACAATCGAATGCTTCGACTGTAAACTGTTTTTGACAACATTACAAGAGATATCCACACTGACTTCACCATTAGCAAATATTTCGATGATTGCGATGAGTTCACTTACATGCATATGAAAGCAGCCTCATCTCTTATCTAGCCCGCCCACTGGTAGACCGTGACGAAGTAACCAATGATCTCTTTGTTCAGTTTCGTTGAGTACCTAAAAGTATTCGCAGAATATGACTCATCATGCAGTATTACCGTCCAACTCATTATTGAAAACCATGGAAGCACTGCACAGCTGTTTCATTCTTGTTAGGAATCACTTGTAGTGCACATCCACCGAGCCCACACAGGGGCTCGAAATCGTTAACACTCCAAATCCACCTAGCACCAATTTGAAACTGGAACCCCTGGGGAACGATTGCGGGGGGGGGGCGGACCCCTGCCCCGAATGGCCTGGTGGTGGTAAGGTATTCGGCTCAGTCATTCACCGAGACTTCGAATCACGGAGGGGACTCGGAAGGTATGCACTGCTGATGATTCTAAATAAGGATGTTACTCAATAGTGAGATGACAGTTGATATTGCATTAAGAATCATTTTAGAAACACAAATAAAAAAACACTACGTATACAGACTAAACTGATAGCACGGCCCCTTAATAATGATGCCCGTCAGTTATTGTCGGGTTATACCATCTAGCTTGCTATATTGCGCTTACGTTTGAGCTCAGTGGAAAGGAAAAATCAATGACCTACCTCGTCTGCCCCAACTCTTAGGAATAGATAGTACACTTGACCTTTCTTGCTGGGACTAGGGAGTCACCTAGAGACATATGAAGCCAGGGACAGCAGCAAGCCGAATAGCAAGGCCAATAATGGAAACCAACATCGACTATCTTCATGTATACGTAACAGGAACAAATACCGTTCAGAAGTGGTTTGTAAAAGCTTGACAAGTTTTCATTGAGACAGTGGCACGAAGTCATTCGGTCAGATTGTCGATTTGCGTATACATTAAGTCTAACAGTTATTATTGCCGTATTCCTCTCATCACCGTATACTGCATGAGTTATAACTTCCGTTCTAACAACTGATCACAGCACACTGTGAGTGGACGGAGACTGTTGTTCTGTTAGGGCTAGCTAACCATGAGTTAAACAGGCGAAGAACAATGTGCGTGAATACACCGACGTAATCCAAGAGTTTCGTCTGCCGTGTATCAGTTCCTAATATTCCCCCTAAATGAGCAACCTGGAGGCAGACAGGATCAATGTTTCACTCCAACGGACAAAGTATTCTGAATTTCGCGCTCAATGGAAACCGGCTCCGAAAACAGTTCCGTCCAACATGTTTTCGTCAATCCGTAGCCACCGTTCTTATCTTACAGCAACTAACTGTTGGGTAGCTATCTGAGAAAATGCGGCACCTCAGACTACTACATGAAGAATCGTTTCATATAACAGTTCAATCTGCTACCACTGAAATCGGTCTTTAAGAGTTTCCAAAACACCATATTTCCCACTTGAGTAGGAATACGATGTGCAAAATATCGCCGATAACACTGTTTCAGTGACTCCTATTGTACGTTTGTTTGTCTACGGTCTTATGAAATCTTCCGATTCTCCATTTAAGAAAGATCACTTTGACTGAAACTTGAACAAGAAGAGACCCAATGAATCTCTTCGGCGTCAAAATCTCGTCCCATCGAACCATTCGATTTTGAACTGGTCTTAAGAAAGGTAACCCGCGGTAACCGACACGTTGACGGACTACCACTTTTTTCGAGAAAGCTGTGTCACCGAACAATAAACATTTACCTAGAGCACATCACGAGTCGCATCGTTTTTCAGTGCTTTCCGAGCTGACCTCGGTTCCGATTCGATAATTTCTCTTGTGCTTCTTTGTAGTCTTCGACTGTAGGCTTTTTTACCATCTTTATTACTTTCTGGTCAAAGCTTCTGCGAGTGAACGCGTCAATCAGGATTGATCTCATTTCCCGTAAACTGCTGCTGTCCTTGAAGACACATGTTTCTCTTTCATCCGTGCTTAGCATACGCTGGTGGTCATATTTTGTAATCTCTACTATTCGTGTATGTATACACGGAAACGGTACGGTTTTGGTTTTGGTTAGCTTCCTCGAGACTCGTCTTACGGTTACCTATTCGTTTTTGCGTCTTGTCCGAGTGTGACAAATGAGTCCGTGGTCTATTTCCGTCGAGGTTCAGTACTGTAACGATGACCTCAAAACACGCATCATTCTGCGGATGACAGCCTACATTCGGAAGTTATTCCCGTCTTTTTCCAATTTTGAGAAGTTTTTCCATTCTCTCGTTTCCTCGTTCTCAGTGTACCTCTCCAGAATACAAGTTTCCAACTACCAACGACATGGATTATGGACTACCTGCGTATTCACATCTGTTCTGCTGAAGGATTCGCCACCTAAGCTGTACGGAAGGACCCAATAACTCACGTGACAACGGGTTGTCCAGTGGCTACAATTGCACTGAAATTCATTCCCGTGACCGACTCTCGCACATGCCCCAGCCGCTTTGTTGAACACGATCTGTCCGAAAGCTACCTATCTCAATCTAGACTAAATACTGACAAACAAAGCGGAGGACGTAGCTGAATATCCCACAGATCTCAATTGCATTATTTGCGATTCTTCAAAATACCAGATCACCTGTGGACCGTTGTCCCGTCTGTAGCCGGTAACTCGTTTCGTCTCAACACGGACTGTAAATACCATTCCTCGGCACGGTATAACAATCCTAACTAGGGAACTCATTCACTGGTTGAATTTGTTGCTACGATGATAAACAATATTTTGGACTGTACTTATGTATAATACCAAACTACTTCACTGTCCTTGAATTTCGTGAACCGGAGACAAAACTACACGGTGATCCCTTCACTTTCACAGTCAGTACGAGCTGGCTTACAAGTGTTACAATCGTCATCGTCATTTTTGTCATCCTTATCCTCACCAGCGGCAATAGCACCAACATGGAGGCGCTGTACAACTGTTTCATCCTTGTAACGAATCACCAGCAGTCGATATCCATCTAGCCATTCAGCTTGGACTCGAACTATGATCATCTCACCAGCAAGAAGGATTCAAACGATCCTTGTTAAATATAAATTCAAATTGCTTCCCTAACCGACACTTGTCGTACTAAGCTAACATCACAGCACCCGCCAACTGAAAACGACTTTTTGTTCGAGAAAACATGCTGATAGATTTTCAAACCCAGTGATAAGATGCCTTTTCGCAATCCACTGCGCAGCAAACAAGGAAAATGTTTGAACGGACAGAGTAACAGGATGGGAAGAGACCGTACTGACAGCGGAAAGCGTACAAAACATACATAAGACATGAAATTGTTTGTTTGTTTTTCAGAATAGAACACAGTCACATTCACACAGAAAACATACAGACATTTGTACAGAATTTCACAGCCGTGATGTACCCGGGAACAAGTATACGTGTAGAAGATTTGTTTCCAACACATATGCAGTAAGCGTCAAGAACAAAAATTATTGCGAAAAATTAAATGACAGTGAAAGGTCACAGTTACACATGAAAAAGGGTCATTGTTCGTATCCCGATCAGGAATGTTCGGAGTACGGTATGTGTGTTGGCACAGGGAGTTTTTCGGTTTTCTCCCGTCTCAGATTGTCATCCAAAACGGGAGTTAGTTATGCATTGCTGAATGTGGTAGAATAAAATCACAAAGTTTTGGCATCGTACTGCCAGTGATACTACTACTAGTTGTAACAGTAGTAGTGGTGACAGTAGTGTTATTAGTGGTAGTGGTAGTGGCAGTGACAGTATATTTTTCCACACAAGATGAGTGACATGTCACGTAGATAAATAAAAACGGTTTGATGTGTACACGAAATGATATGTTTTCGGTCTTGGTGTTTGTAACAGCTCAGTTTGAACTGTACGTGCGCTGTTGCTTAAAAATCAATACACGCATCGTGTCTGCTGAGAACCGGCAGACTGGTGCTAACATTACTGCTTGGAAATTAAGGCACGAGGTGAATGAGTAAACGATGAGCACGGGTGGGAAAAATGATTACCAACAAGCGGAGAGAATAAGTTTGATCAAAAGCCATCAGAATTAACACAGTAAATCAAACCTGAAAGAGCTGTTGGGTGTACTTCCCATGAACATATATAGATATATACTTACGGTACTGTTGTACGGAGAGTAGAGTAAACGAAAGACATGTGTACGTTTGCTTGTGTGTACGTGGTCGCGATAACCTATGACTTCAGATGATGTTGTTCACGGTCACAGTTTGGGACCAAAGCCGAATGAAATTAGATTGCGCTACCGGAAGAACGGAGACATCTCGAACGGTAAGGCACGGTTTCGTCGTCCGTCGGTCAAATCCGTGCTATCTCTGTAGCGATTTTTGGAACCAGAGCCAAGGCAGATGTATGGAATCGCATACTGATCTCCGATCGGCGACCGTTGGTTTCGTGGAAATCACCTCCGCTTCACGTCCACATTTCCCGCTCTCCGCACTTCACTCGGCCATCTGACCACGGTTCAGCCGTACCGGCCTTCTCCTCTTCCGATCTGATCGACCGGCAGACCCTTTGAGCAACTAACTTTGTGCCTGAGGTGTTTCAATTACGACCTGAATTCAGGCTGCTTATATAGCGGTGTAGAGTCCCTAATTTTGATCAATCTCGGCTCTCCGCTGTGCGAATCGATAGCGTGGTGAGGGTGTGGAGTCTTTAGCAAACTGTTTATGGAAAGGTGAATGTGAAGACGAGCAGCAGGTCCTGTGCATTCTCTGTGTCCTTCTCACTCACGCACAAAAGCACATAAGTGCACGTGTTACCGCCTGCATAGATTGGTGTGCACATGGGTGGATGTCTGTTCGGTTGTTTCTGGGGTGAGCACCTCGGTTTCTCTATACATGGACCCAAAGCCGTCTGGCTGTGTGACGGCGTGCCTGGCCACACATCTGACTGTCTACCATAGCATGCAGATGTCTGCCACGTGGTTCAATTTCTCAAAACGCTAGCACAATCATACGAGAGCATCGACAGTTGTGCAGTTGCACGCACGCACTTACACGCACACACGCACGCATGCACCTCTGTACCCGCACTCGCTTATGCACACAACCACACACACACACACACACACACACACACACACACACACATACCAGTGAACCCGCATTCGTAAGCAATGCACAAGGAGAGGGTAAGGAAGAAAGACAATAGCTGAAATGAAAGGGCGGAAAGCAGTAAACTAAGTATGCACATCGAAGCGTCTCAAAGCAGTGTGTTGAAAAAGAGTGCCGTCTCGTCCGGATGTGCTTCATTCCCCGATCAGTCAACCAGTACTGTCGTACGTGATCACTCTCCGTTGTCCAATGCCCCGCTACCGGTGGAGGCACATACATACACACACGGATCAAAGAACTCAAGAGTACAGAATTAATGTGCATGTGTGTGTGTGTGTGTGTGTGTGTGTGTGTGTGTGTGTGTGATGTGGTAGGCTTAAATCAACCGCAGGTGTAAGCCACACAAACAAGAAGAGGTTGCTGCCGTGATTCTACAAGCCCAGCAGGAGGCACCATTCGATGTATACACGCGTGTCACTGTGTAAGTAGAGCGCGTAACTAAACTTGAGCAGATTTGGAGAAACAGCAGACAATCGATTCAGACGTGATTTACGTAGCGTGTTTTTCCTTCAAGCTGTATCGATTATTTCAGTGTACGGAGTCGCCTGCTCACCGTTTTCACCTGTTGAGGTCAATTCAGCCAACATGTACCGAGCTACAGGCGATGGTTTGCGGTTCCGTAAAACATCACGAGAGTTTTATCAAACTCATTAGAGCAAAGTGGCAGTTTTCTGCAGGTGGAATTTTTGAACTTCTGTATTCATCCAAATTATCATCCGCTGCTATTCTCCGCAATCTTCCAGAAATATTTTAGAAACACAGAACCTAAGCTACCACGGATATAACGACACTTCCCCAACCACATTTTTTCTTCCTGACAGAACCAGGTCTATCATTATTTCCCTCTTCCTGAGTACATCCCTTCTTATATCTTGACTAAATTTTTTTCTTCCCAGAGATTCAACATCGGGTACTAAATCGATGAGACCAATTGTCCTCTTTGGACTGTGCGCTATATCTCGTGTGGCCTGCTAATCTGTTTGCAGGCCGAATATTTGTTATTGTTCAATGACCGAACGAACTGACGAAATGTGTTCGAGTCATTTCCCCAATTGTTGCTCAGCCACTGGTTCGATTTCATACCATCGTCCACTTACTCATCTACTCCGCTTTCGACTGGTTTAAAATATTCGGTCGCTTTTCCCGATCGCCGTCATGGGTCAGAGATATTTTCTTGCGGAACTCATCCTAACTTCATGGATAATAATTACTCAATGTTTATCTCAATGATTCCGGAGATCTTCATTGTGTTGCTCTACTAATGACTTATTTGTCTCATCTTTTGGTCACCTTTTCCAGTGAGCTAACAATGTCACTCGATAAAATCCTTTGGGTTTGTTTGTCTACCAAGTTTGAACCAACTCCAAATCCTTCAAGCGATTAAAACTGGGGCACTGGCTGTGTATGGTTGAAATAGGGGTTGTGTATCATAAGATATTTGTTTACATCCCATTGGGGGTACAGCAGTAGTTCAGCTGATACAGCAACTGCCCGATAGGCCGAAGGTCACCGGGTCGGTTTCGATTCGTGGAGTGGACAAACGGAGGAGAAAAGTGAATTTTTCATTATCTACATCTTTTCGTTTGTGTTAATTGTTTGTTTTGCGTTCTGTCAGTTCATCGAATTTGATATCAACTGATACTTGCACGATTTCCCTCTATCCCATCGATAGGCATACAGATTGTATTGTATGATTGGCAAAGCCTATGGATTTCGCGTAGATCAAACTGTCATTACTGTTGTTTGCCTACTGATTTCCTGGTTTTACACTGATTTTCCGAATGGAGCTTCTGAGACACTGGACGGAATTAAAATCAACAACCTTTGTACGTTGGTTCTATTAGGGCCTAATTTATCAACTTTTTCGTAAAACGCATCGAAGCATCCGAGAAATTTGCACTTTCTCAAAGATCCTTCACATTCCTCGTTCCACAAACTTATCTTCGTCCAGTTATTCCTATCGTTCTGTTTGGTCTAATTTTGACTCATTCTTTCGCTATACAAGAAGTCCTTTTTTCCAGCTCAGTAAGCACAGTTACGAACAAAGTAACCTTTTCGATTGGATTTCCTAGGAATTGTACTACTAAACATAGTCACTTCTCGTAAAGTTGGCTTCTATTTCGATTGAAGTGTGGGCGCACAGCTTTGAAAATTCAATGCCATACAATAGTATTTCCTCTCTCTCTCTCTCTCTCTCTCTCTCTCTCTCTCTCTCTCTCTCTCTCTCTCTCTCTCTCTCTCTCTCTCTCTCTCTCTCTCTCTCTCTCTCTCTCTCTCTCTCTCTCTCTCTCTCTCTCTCTCTCTCTCTCTCTCTCTCTCTCTCTCTCTCTCTCTCTCTCTCTCTCTCTCTCTCTCTCTCTCTCTCTCTCTCTCTCTCTCTCTCTCTCTCTCTCTCTCTCTCTCTCTCTCTCTCTCTCTCTCTCTCTCTCTCTCTCTCTCTCTCTCTCTCTCTCTCTCTCTCTCTCGGTACTTTGTCTCGAGTTTCAGTGGGCAACAAACATGAGAGCCAAATGTTTCAGTCCAGACAAGAGGACGTACTTGGCTTGCCAGATCAGGATCAGAACACAAGATCGAGTCTCATATTCACTTATACTGAAAAAGTGGCCAACAGACATGAGCATTTATATCGTGCTCATTTATTGGCACGGTGAATGGTAAAAATATGATAAACCCGGGGGCTCACAGTACCCTTGTAGTTTTGTTTTCCCGTGCTTGTGTTCGAGGACACTGGTAGAGGTATACCCATAAACTCAAAGGCCCACTACACTATTACAGATAACCGGTAACCGGACCCTGAAACTTGTGCTGGAGGACCGCATAAGGTCCCAATAGGTCACGTGTGGTAATAAGCCGGAATGAAGTGCCGACAATGTTCCACCACACTGACAAAGTATACCGGCTAAAGCAAATATCAGCTTTGGGTTGGAAAAATATATCCCATATGTGCCAAAATAATCGACTTTGGCTAAATCGTATTCCTTACAGATAAGGTGCAGTGTTGTAGATTTGTAAACTCCCGTTGAGTTTACAAGGGAATAAATTCAAGGCTGAATTACTAAGTGTTAGACATGCAAAGTTTGCGTCTATCTGCATTGCAACCTATCAGCATAACTTGCTCGGGGCTTCGGGGTCATCACGAAACTTTGGAAATAAACACATCCGGCAGATAAAGAAATGGTGTGACTAGAATAAAGCAACTAGTAGACCCATAGGGCACATTTTAAGACGTCTTCCAATGTGAGAAAATAGATTTCCCGGGATTCACCGCCATACATAGTTCATTGGTTAAGGTAGCATTATTCTCATATCTTTACCTGCCTTCCAACTAGCACTGACCTGAGCAAACCCTGTACGTTGAAGAAACCCGTCTGGGGACATGCACGGCCAACATCTAACAACCCGTAGCCTATTCAGATAGATTTTATAAATAGCTGACCTGGATCGACTACCCAATAATGCACGCTTGATCTGGGTACGGCCGACCGGCTGTTCTGGCCAAGTTATTGCAGTCTCTGAAGATACCAATATTCCGGTGCGAACGAATGTTCTCCACTTCCTACCAGCCTCTCCCCGGATAGTGTAGCTAACCACTTCGGATAATTTTTAAGGTAGACCGGATAAAATTGGCGATTTTAACGAATCATCGACATTTTAAGGGACTATCAGCTAAGCTAACTAAAAAGTACGGTACGATTGGAGAAATTGAATCCATCAATTGTGCAATACATCAGCAAGTAGTGATCTTCTCGAAAGCTTTATTCAAGCGGTAAAGCAACGACGCGCAGGACGACCATAGAAAATAATAACGGACGAATCCTCATACATCAGTTTGCCTACTTAAGATGACACACTGGTAGGCATTACACATCAGGGATTATTTACAGTTTTTAGTGGGAAGTTTTTCTTGGGAGCATACCACAATTTTGTCGGCACGTAAAATGACGACATGGTTGCTGTTGAACCACAGGATATACCGGAAGCATGTGCAAAATTCTGTTCTAACCGAACCTTGTTTATTGGCATCGTCAAACAGATCTTCGAGAGCACTCGGTTGGCTTTGGGTGAACACTGGGGCAGTTAATGAGTCTGGAATGACAAGGTTTTCAAATTATTCAGCCAAAACACTTAGTGGACGTATTATAAACAGTTCGCTTTCCTACAAGGTCCGAGGTTTTTTCATCTAGAACGATCATGTCCTGCTCACGTTGGAAGTACTAACTGTTCGTACTGAGTTTTTTGCTCCATCGGTCCGAATTCTAACGTCCAAAAAACTGCGAATCAGTTAAACAGCCTAATTTTTGGAAGACATACCGGAATCAGTATCCGATCAGAAAACCACATGGATCACAAAATTTGGTAGCCTAAGATCTTCAGTCTACCACTTTACGGAACTACGGATTTTTGCTTCTCTTCACATAATTTCAGTCCCTCCTCATTGGCACATTCATTAGTCAGGTAAATGGTAACCTCTAATAAAGGACACCAAGTGAGAACCAGAATTAAAATATGAGGACATAACTCGTTTCCGTACCATTTGTATGCAAACAATTTCTCATCAGTTTGACTGATCCCGTTCATTCCACTGCGATCATTACAGAACGCGTCCAGCCTGTCGAATACATCTTTAAACCTGTTGAAGCAAGCGCCTGTCGGGCTTGGGAAATGTTGGTATGTCTGGTATCCAAGATATAGTTCGCTAGATACGATTACTAGAACTCTTGTATTTGTTCTGACAGTGCTTTGTCACAAGACTTCCAAAACCATCACCTCCATCTCAAAGCCACGAGCCATTCAGCACCTGAAATGTGTGCTTAATTCTGACATGACTAACAGGCTTTTCTTCGCGCATGACAATTCACGTCGTACTTCCTTTTTGAACAAGAACTGTCTCACGGTTTGCGTTCGAAACACTCTATACTTGGTTTGTGATCAATGGACTTTGACAGGATCCGTGTGTACATAAGACCAAGACGGCAGAGACTGACCTTTATACTAGCACACGCATGTTTGTTTGTTTGCTTGTCCTCAGTCATGAAGTGCATAAATCAAGCGTTTGACAAACTTGAGTACTAACTCATGTGTGGAGTGTAACCTCTCCGCCATCCCGTAAACATAGGGTAGTAGGCCAGAACAAAAGTACAAGAGGTGAGCAACAAATAGCTGACATCATTCTCAGCTAACGCATCTGAGGACACAGGAGGCCATGCGTTGTGAGTCAAAAACAGAATTCACCTTGGTACACTCTGTCATTGACTAATGTGTGGAAGTAAATGGACGTGCAACCTTCGGAAAAACGAAGGGTCCTTCAGACCACTAATTTAGACTGCAAACCCTTATCTTCCGTTTCGTCTGATTTGGAAAGTGTTTCAGACTACCCTATTCACAATTCTGTGGTAGAAAATGAATATTGACCCATTCTGTAAGTAGTATTCACAGCATCACCTCAAGATGAACTAAGGTCTATGGGTCATAATTACATATTTATCTGACGGCTTATGATATCAGACAGTGTACTGTCTTAGTGATTAACAGGTGCTTTCCTCAGTAGCGAAAGGAATTCAAACTACCAAGATACAGATTTGTCCGCAGTTTATTGACCGCCCTGGTAACCTTCTTGTTCTACCTCACCGAAAGACAGGTGTGTAAACAGGACTGACACTGAGTCATCCACTCAGTTAGCAACTCCGATTTTTCTCACCTATCATGTGTACTAGATCAGAAGTGAATAAAGTTGTCCCCATTTCGAACTAAAAGATGATCAGAGTTCACATGAAACTCGTATTGTAGGGGGAATGCTGGAGCCACAGAACGATGCGAATAACAAACCAATCAGACCAACCAGTTGGGAGTTACAGACCAAAGAACAGACGTGAATATGTCGGAAGCATTCCGCAGCAGACAAAAAGAGGCATACCGGCTAGAAGATGGAAAACAGTTGACTCTCGGGCAACCAGAAAGGCAGCTCACGCGAGGAGCTACTGATCGAGCCGTCAACTAGAACAATCGGACCAAACGGACCAACGGAAATAGTGTGCAAAAGAATCAAGCTAATGGTCACAGGCAACAGGCCAGAAAGCAGCAGAAATACCCAGGCAGTCGGGGGATCAGTGTTGCTAGAGCTCGGTCTTGAAAAACGACTAAATAAACCTGCTTCGCGTTTTTGGTATATATATCACGCAATTACTTCCGGTTGGTCGGATGACCTGAGGTTTGCGCGTGAAACGTGGAGTCCAAAAGGTCAGTCAATCAAATGAAAAGACTAAATAAACGGTCGTACATGTTTTACCAACCGGACTTGTTTGACTGTTCAATTACAGGTATTTCCCATCCGCCTTGCCTTTTTCATTGCAGTATGGGCAACAAAATTCGTACCCTGACACCAAGTACGTGACGAGGACTCAAATTCAACTGGATGGATAGGGGATGATTGTGTCAAGTCGTCTCGAGTCTTGGAAAAGAACAGTCAGAATATAGCGTAAATATTTGTCAATACATGGTACAGACCTAATAGACTAACAGTATTCAAGTCACCAATTCGGCCGTGGTGATGTGAACTGGTCATGGTGCCGAACACCAAAACAAGGAGATCCTGGGTTAGAATCCCACAACCGCCGGTCACTTTCTCAGTCGGCAGCCTCTAACAGATAACTACCCCGGTCCTAAAATGGTGTACAGTTTCTGCATGATCACTTGAAAAGAGTAGAAGAAACAGAAAAAGAATCGGAGGAGTTTTTCTAGGTGAAACGCCTGCTGTTTTTCTTCGAGGTTGCAATCACACTGAGTGATGTAAGTTGTGATCCTAAGCAAATGGGATAAACTCCATAGGTGTGCATGTTCTCTGGAGTCCGGTTCAGGACAGAACGTGCTCAAGAGGCGACTTTGAGCTGACGGTTTCGTTATCACCTTTCATTCCGAGCTTAGATTCAATCTCCTCTTATTCCCTACAGCAAAAAGGCCGGTATTTCTTCGTGCCTTATCAATCGTTCATGTGTGTGCGTAATTTATTATACCATTGGCCAACCACGTACTTTCGACTGATGTTTATGGTCTTCACGGTTGATGTTTGAAGCAAATGCTTTCTTCACAGCTACCTTCATACGCGAAATACTTTACTTGAGTCAACACATGGTAAACGGTGCTTTGCGTAACCGATTTGAGGACGGTCTGTTTTACTGTAAAAGAAAATAAAACAGGATAGATTAGCTTTTCAACGTACGTACTATCAGAACGTGGTGCCTAATTCCAGGTGATGAGAGTAAATATTGAATTTGGGTTGATCAGATCTAGATTGGAAAAGCTGTCTGCCTTGGCCTAATTTACTTGCAAAGGGTTCGAACCCCCCGGGTGCGTGTCTGTTAACTCAGAAGGGGACTGATGCACGACTGGGGTCCATGCATGGATTTGTAAACGATCGAAAACAGACGACCAACAAACTTAGGTATGATTACGTCGTCCCGAGATGCTGATTTATTCAATACTGGGGGATGAGTCGTTGTAGAAGGATGAAGTGGCATCCTGAAACCTAATGTGAGGAGCTCTGTAGAGAGAAAAGGTATTGAAAGCTGTTAATTTTAGGATGATTTCGGTCCCTGTGACTGCTAGTTTGGTCAGCTATAATTGCGAGATTTTGTTAGAGAGTCGATTAGAGAGAGAAAAAAAATACCACTCTGGACATATTTGTTTGGCAACGTTTAAATGAGCTCATAAAATACATAAAGGCAATCGAAACCGACGGATAAGTTGCACCTTCAGAGACAACTGGCTGTATTCTGGCTAGCCGAGGGACAGAACCGTCGAAAAAACAAAACTCCAATAATTTGGGACTTATGTATAAGGTGATTCCCCGTGCAGTATTGACACTCAACTCATCACTTTGGAAACTGTAGAAGTACTGTAAACCTGTTTCATCGAGCATGCCCGGAATCTTCGGGGCGCTATATCAGGTGGTGTTAATGATAACCGAACGGTTGTGAGCCAGTAATGCTGGTCTGGTCGTGAGCTTTTCGACTCCGAATCCCTCATGCCAGATTTGTGTCCTGGTTAGAACTTGGTGGATGCTCGCTACTGGTAATTGCTAACATGCCATATAGCTTTTTGGAAAGAAAATTTACTCGCAATAACTAGCAATATTACAGTCAATGGTTTAGGTTATAGAAATCCAATCGTTGACCAGAACTGGAGGTTAGTGATGAATTAAAGCTACTAGACAAACACAGTTTTCCTCGCACAGGGAACGACAGAACTTAAAATCTCAGCCTCTGTCGTATTCAGCGTCACTTAAAATAAAATTGACATTTCGTCTTCATTTTTGTCAAGTACTACGATCAACCTAATCTATCAGTATAAATTTGTCCGATTGCTAAGTGGTTTGTAATTGAATTGCAGCTGTCGGACAATAATTGCCGATAAACTACAAGCCGCTAATTTATAGGACGTAAAGTGGCAAACACAGATCTGTCTTCTTGATACTTCTTATCAGGCTTAAATAATTCACATGCAAAGTTTCAAAAGTGCTTCACAGACTTAACAGAAAAGCACAACCGAATATCACTCCTGTTATCTTGGCTTTTGTGTGAACTGACTAAACACCGAGCTCTCCAGTCCTGTTTGAGTGTCCCGCTATCTTGTGGACCATGAGCAAAATGGAGCTGTAGTGCTTCAAAGAATTGTTTTTGAGAGGGCCGGAACACCGTTAAAACTTCGGGGGATTTCCCCCGCCATGTTCCAGATTGGTGACTGCCTATTCGCAATGGGAGTGCAATATGCTCTTGTCGTTACGGCTATCTCCCCACCCGTCCTCTTCACGGCAATCATAGTTGTACCTGTCTGCTCACAACCGAATGGTCTGAGTTTAACAGCGTCAGTGAAAGCAGTGAGACCATGTTTTTTTCTCGGCGCGTAAGTATATTCAGTAGCTCGATTACGCTTTCTAAAACATCGAATTTCATCAGTCTTGCTAAGTACAAAGATTGCTCATTGTGTTCCAGCCGACTGTAGGTTTATTCTTGAGATCAGTTTTTTAGTTGGACCACTGCATAATAATGTAACCTTTATAATTGGATTTTTTATGCATTCTGAAAAACATGGTCTGTTCACGTAACCCGTCTTTGATCACGTGCTCTAGTGGTTCATTAGTTTAGTGGATTTTTAGCGAACGCATGTAACCATGTGTCCAGGTACGTGATCAAGTCCGCGTATTGTGTTCCAGATTACGCGAGCACTGGTTCATCTGAGCTTATGGGTAATAAAAACGAAGCTGCATAACGGGACTTCAGTCCTCGTTTCCAAGACAGCTGGCTTGAAGCTTTCGGGTAATGGACTTAGGTGTACGAGTAATAATTCAGCGGAGACTTACTAAATATATAAAAAAACAGTGATTATAGGTTATATAGATTGAACGCATAGGTTAATTCGCACAAAATAAGTGTTCCTCCTATATCAAGGTTCAAAAGGACAATAACCGATTCATCGAATCCCTTGTCGACAGTTTTATCGGCTACAACTTGCATGAACCACGCAACTAGCTACGTTGAATTTCAGGCTTCGTGAACTATGTGAGTGCGGAAGCACCGAATATAAAGTTAAGATCTCGTGCGCTTTAATGACGAATGAGAACGGGGAAATATTCGCATTTCCTGAATTATCCAGACTAACCTAGGCGTAGCCGAGTTTTCCTCCAGGGTTCACGTCCTTTCCGAAATATACAAGTCATAAAAGTAATTTCAGACCAATTCGCTAAAATTTGGAAGCTTTACAACTTAACCAAATCCGACATGAATCTTCTTTAGGTGCCAATAGCAATTACACAGAACGGAAATTATCTGTCACCAGCACCGTCTCACTTCTATCAAAACTCTGCTGACCGGTGTGTTGTTTGACGAAGACCCAACGGAAATCCGTCCAACTACGGGAGCACATTACTATGGTCGATATTAGCCAAAAATGCGTATAATCTGTTCCGTTGGTCGGTGCCTCGCCGCCGTCGTTGTCAAAACTGTCCAAAACTATCCGCACACCCTATTAGAAACAAAATAAAAAATAGCATTTTTGGCCACAGTGGTTCATCTATGGTTTTTGAGAAGACCGGTAGCCTTTCCGATAGTCCACAGTGTGACCGATTTGACCGTACAGTCTGCTTAGACCTGCCTTAGCTACCCCCTAATTGGCTACTTTTTCTGTCGGATCACAGAATAGAGCTGAAATCGGACACGGATACAAAAGAGGCACGCATACGTTCCCATGTGGGTGTACGTGGTTTGTTGGGTGTCTGAGCTTACGGCGTCTGTGGATATTCAGGGTTTTTATGATGATGCTGGCTGTCACGTCTAGAATGGACAACCTACGGCCCCGGAAAATAGACTTTGACGCTTGTTTCATAAATGACTGACTGACTGACTGAGCAACCACGGGTGGTCGGAGAGATCAGGTATGGCATGATAATTCTGTCAACCGCGCAGTATCTGTGCGCCATTTTGCACACGACTGGATCAGTTTTAGTATCAGAACGAATGAGTTGCTCAGTAATTATCAGTTTGGTCTAACCTTTTATTTAAAGTCTGTTTTCTTCTTCAGCAGCTTAGTTACAACATAGGTTAGTAACTCAATCATGTGGGCTACCCCGGTGTCAAATGTGCTACAATGTGAGCACGCAAGTCACACACACACACACACACACACACACACACACACACACACACAAGAACACACACACAGGAACACACATACACGATGGGTTCAAAATGTTCACATAAAGATATTCGTTCGTATCATTCTCGGTGAGATAGGTTGACCTGAGCAGGTGTGTACCCCTCTTGATATAAGAAAAGTGCAACACACACGGAGGCAGAATACTAGTAAATAATGCAGTTCTCCGTGACAATTGATTTTCAATAAGAACCCATATAGCCTGATAGTTCCACGTGGCACCACATTGCTGCAAATGAATTCGTTCTCATTCGCTCGCCTTATCCGCTTGAGCGAGCCAGCGACTGATCGATCATTCCGACTATCGAACGGTTTTTGTTCATCAGGCTTGTTTGAACGCGTTGAGCAGAGACGATCTGAAGTATGTATGTACGAAAGCATGCAACACAGATGAGGCAACGGAGAGACGGGTGCTAATTACAAAGGCCAAGGTGGTAATTCATTGATCTAGCAAACGATCAGTTCGCAAGAACAGACGAGTATATATATATATATATATATATATATATATATATATATATATATATATATATACAATGTCGAGGTGCACATAAGCGCACTTTCTTAAAATAACCCAGTATAACTGGTGAAACGTTCATTATGCTGAGTCTCAAACCGGGAATTTCCGGGTTCAAATCATACAGTTACAGGTAGTCACTACCCCACTTGGCGTAATCTAATGGGCCACAGCCCCCTACTTAAGATGTTCAATCGTTTACGTTTTATTGAAAAATGAAACAAAACTGAAAAGAAAATTATGGGGAGCAGAGAAGATCTAATACGGAGCTGATTTCCGTAGCGGGAATTAGCTGTAGTCTACCATTACCAGCTACGAGATGATATGGAGATTTCAGTGCAAACTGACAAAAATCAAAGGGCTACACAGCAGTTTGACAGACAATATCAACGCTTTAGTGAGCATTGAATTCCTTTTTCATTGGTGATTCTATTTGTTACACAATAGGTGGTCATCATGAGTTGATTCAGGTTGACATTTTAGTTGGAAGTGAAAGCTTAGAGATTACCTAAAGATACCCGCGCTCAGCTCAACACTGAAAAGCATGAAAGTACTAAACAACTGATTCCTTTTTGTTAGGGATAATCCACCACAATGCACATCCACCGGACCCCAATTGGGACTCGACCCCGGGTTGAACGACTGTGAGTCAAACACCAAACTAATAGACTCCCCGGGCTGGCCCATAGCAGCCTGTTCAACGTAGTACATAATACATGATATGTCACCCTTCGTTCACTGGATATGAACGGTAACAGCTCCTTCCTTATACAGCGATCGACCACTGCGACGAGTGACTTATCCGCAGGCGCCCAAGTACAACTAAGTCATTCCTTTATAAACAACCTACTGAGCTAGGTAACTGTTTACGAATGAGTAGTGGACATTGTCCCATAACTCTCAAGGTTCGGAGTGAAGTATGCGTAACGTGTCAGTGTCTATCTTGTTCTGGTAGATCTTCAAACGGTCCACACCGTTTTCTTCAACCCTATTTCATACTTCCTGACGATTTCCCGCAGTACACACTTAATTTTCATTTAGGAAATTCTTGTTTCTTGAGGCAATCATTCGTCACTTTCAGCCAATGAGTGGGAAATCGCATCACAAACACTGACGAGGTGGCCAATAAACACAGAAGAACATTTTCTTCGTCTGCTTTCAAAAATTTATAAATATGACGTAAGTACTGCTAAACTTTTAAAGAAGCATCCACCATAATAGGTAGATCACTCACCTAGACAAAGAACACTAAACCACCTATCTATCTATCATCCCATCCGCCGATCTATCTACTAACTATCTACCTATCTATCTATCTATCTATCTATCTATCTATCTATCTATCTATCTATCTATCTATCTATCTATCTATCTATCTATCTATCTATCTATCTATCTATCTATCTATCTATCTATCTATCTATCTATCTATCTATCTATCTATCTATCTATCTATCTATCTATCTATCTATCTATCTATCTATCTATCTATCTATCTATCTATCTATCTATCTATCTATCTATCTATCTATCTATCTATCTATCTATCTATCTATCTATCTATCTATCTATCTATCTATCTATCTATCTATCTATCTATCTATCTATCTATCTATCTATCTATCTATCTATCTATCTATCTATCTATCTATCTATCTATCTATCTATCTATCTATCTATCTATCTATCTATCTATCTATCTATCTATCTATCTATCTATCTATCTATCTATCTATCTATCTATCTATCTATCTATCTATCTATCTATCTATCTATCTATCTATCTATCTATCTATCTATCTATCTATCTATCTATCTATCTATCTATCTATCTATCTATCTATCTATCTATCTATCTATCTATCTATCTATCTATCTATCTATCTATCTATCTATCTATCTATCTATCTATCTATCTATCTATCTATCTATCTATCTATCTATCTATCTATCTATCTATCTATCTATCTATCTATCTATCTATCTATCTATCTATCTATCTATCTATCTATCTATCTATCTATCTATCTATCTATCTATCTATCTATCTATCTATCTATCTATCTATCTATCTATCTATCTATCTATCTATCTATCTATCTATCTATCTATCTATCTATCTATCTATCTATCTATCTATCTATCTATCTATCTATCTATCTATCTATCTATCTATCTATCTATCTATCTATCTATCTATCTATCTATCTATCTATCTATCTATCTATCTATCTATCTATCTATCTATCTATCTATCTATCTATCTATCTATCTATCTATCTATCTATCTATCTATCTATCTATCTATCTATCTATCTATCTATCTATCTATCTATCTATCTATCTATCTATCTATCTATCTATCTATCTATCTATCTATCTATCTATCTATCTATCTATCTATCTATCTATCTATCTATCTATCTATCTATCTATCTATCTATCTATCTATCTATCTATCTATCTATCTATCTATCTATCTATCTATCTATCTATCTATCTATCTATCTATCTATCTATCTATCTATCTATCTATCTATCTATCTATCTATCTATCTATCTATCTATCTATCTATCTATCTATCTATCTATCTATCTATCTATCTATCTATCTATCTATCTATCTATCTATCTATCTATCTATCTATCTATCTATCTATCTATCTATCTATCTATCCGTGATCTATCTATCTATCTATCTATCTATCTATCTATCTATCTATCTATCTATCTATCTATCTATCTATCTATCTATCTATCTATCTATCTATCTATCTATCTATCTATCTATCTATCTATCTATCTATCTATCTATCTATCTATCTATCTATCTATCTATCTATCTATCTATCTATCTATCTATCTATCTATCTATCTATCTATCTATCTATCTATCTATCTATCTATCTATCTATCTATCTATCTATCTATCTATCTATCTATCTATCTATCTATCTATCTATCTATCTATCTATCTATCTATCTATCTATCTATCTATCTATCTATCTATCTATCTATCTATCTATCTATCTATCTATCTATCTATCTATCTATCTATCTATCTATCTATCTATCTATCTATCTATCTATCTATCTATCTATCTATCTATCTATCTATCTATCTATCTATCTATCTATCTATCTATCTATCTATCTATCTATCTATCTATCTATCTATCTATCTATCTATCTATCTATCTATCTATCTATCTATCTATCTATCTATCTATCTATCTATCTATCTATCTATCTATCTATCTATCTATCTATCTATCTATCTATCTATCTATCTATCTATCTATCTATCCGTGATCTATCCGTGATCTATCTATCTATCTATATCTATCTATCTATCTATCTATCTATCTATCTATCTATCTATCTATCTATCTATCTATCTATCTATCTATCTATCTATCTATCTATCTATCTATCTATCTATCTATCTATCTATCTATCTATCTATCTATCTATCTATCTATCTATCTATCTATCTATCTATCTATCTATCTATCTATCTATCTATCTATCTATCTATCTATCTATCTATCTATCTATCTATCTATCTATCTATCTATCTATCTATCTATCTATCTATCTATCTATCTATCTATCTATCTATCTATCTATCTATCTATCTATCTATCTATCTATCTATCTATCTATCTATCTATCTATCTATCTATCTATCTATCTATCTATCTATCTATCTATCTATCTATCTATCTATCTATCTATCTATCTATCTATCTATCTATCTATCTATCTATCTATCTATCTATCTATCTATCTATCTATCTATCTATCTATCTATCTATCTATCTATCTATCTATCTATCTATCTATCTATCTATCTATCTATCTATCTATCTATCTATCTATCTATCTATCTATCTATCTATCTATCTATCTATCTATCTATCTATCTATCTATCTATCTATCTATCTATCTATCTATCTATCTATCTATCTATCTATCTATCTATCTATCTATCTATCTATCTATCTATCTATCTATCTATCTATCTATCTATCTATCTATCTATCTATCTATCTATCTATCTATCTATCTATCTATCTATCTATCTATCTATCTATCTATCTATCTATCTATCTATCTATCTATCTATCTATCTATCTATCTATCTATCTATCTATCTATCTATCTATCTATCTATCTATCTATCTATCTATCTATCTATCTATCTATCTATCTATCTATCTATCTATCTATCTATCTATCTATCTATCTATCTATCTATCTATCTATCTATCTATCTATCTATCTATCTATCTATCTATCTATCTATCTATCTATCTATCTATCTATCTATCTATCTATCTATCTATCTATCTATCTATCTATCTATCTATCTATCTATCTATCTATCTATCTATCTATCTATCTATCTATCTATCTATCTATCTATCTATCTATCTATCTATCTATCTATCTATCTATCTATCTATCTATCTATCTATCTATCTATCTATCTATCTATCTATCTATCTATCTATCTATCTATCTATCTATCTATCTATCTATCTATCTATCTATCTATCTATCTATCTATCTATCTATCTATCTATCTATCTATCTATCTATCTATCTATCTATCTATCTATCTATCTATCTATCTATCTATCTATCTATCTATCTATCTATCTATCTATCTATCTATCTATCTATCTATCTATCTATCTATCTATCTATCTATCTATCTATCTATCTATCTATCTATCTATCTATCTATCTATCTATCTATCTATCTATCTATCTATCTATCTATCTATCTATCTATCTATCTATCTATCTATCTATCTATCTATCTATCTATCTATCTATCTATCTATCTATCTATCTATCTATCTATCTATCTATCTATCTATCTATCTATCTATCTATCTATCTATCTATCTATCTATCTATCTATCTATCTATCTATCTATCTATCTATCTATCTATCTATCTATCTATCTATCTATCTATCTATCTATCTATCTATCTATCTATCTATCTATCTATCTATCTATCTATCTATCTATCTATCTATCTATCTATCTATCTATCTATCTATCTATCTATCTATCTATCTATCTATCTATCTATCTATCTATCTATCTATCTATCTATCTATCTATCTATCTATCTATCTATCTATCTATCTATCTATCTATCTATCTATCTATCTATCTATCTATCTATCTATCTATCTATCTATCTATCTATCTATCTATCTATCTATCTATCTATCTATCTATCTATCTATCTATCTATCTATCTATCTATCTATCTATCTATCTATCTATCTATCTATCTATCTATCTATCTATCTATCTATCTATCTATCTATCTATCTATCTATCTATCTATCTATCTATCTATCTATCTATCTATCTATCTATCTATCTATCTATCTATCTATCTATCTATCTATCTATCTATCTATCTATCTATCTATCTATCTATCTATCTATCTATCTATCTATCTATCTATCTATCTATCTATCTATCTATCTATCTATCTATCTATCTATCTATCTATCTATCTATCTATCTATCTATCTATCTATCTATCTATCTATCTATCTATCTATCTATCTATCTATCTATCTATCTATCTATCTATCTATCTATCTATCTATCTATCTATCTATCTATCTATCTATCTATCTATCTATCTATCTATCTATCTATCTATCTATCTATCTATCTATCTATCTATCTATCTATCTATCTATCTATCTATCTATCTATCTATCTATCTATCTATCTATCTATCTATCTATCTATCTATCTATCTATCTATCTATCTATCTATCTATCTATCTATCTATCTATCTATCTATCTATCTATCTATCTATCTATCTATCTATCTATCTATCTATCTATCTATCTATCTATCTATCTATCTATCTATCTATCTATCTATCTATCTATCTATCTATCTATCTATCTATCTATCTATCTATCTATCTATCTATCTATCTATCTATCTATCTATCTATCTATCTATCTATCTATCTATCTATCTATCTATCTATCTATCTATCTATCTATCTATCTATCTATCTATCTATCTATCTATCTATCTATCTATCTATCTATCTATCTATCTATCTATCTATCTATCTATCTATCTATCTATCTATCTATCTATCTCTATCTATCTATCTATCTATCTATCTATCTATCTATCTATCTATCTATCTATCTATCTATCTATCTATCTATCTATCTATCTATCTATCTATCTATCTATCTATCTATCTATCTATCTATCTATCTATCTATCTATCTATCTATCTATCTATCTATCTATCTATCTATCTATCTATCTATCTATCTATCTATCTATCTATCTATCTATCTATCTATCTATCTATCTATCTATCTATCTATCTATCTATCTATCTATCTATCTATCTATCTATCTATCTATCTATCTATCTATCTATCTATCTATCTATCTATCTATCTATCTATCTATCTATCTATCTATCTATCTATCTATCTATCTATCTATCTATCTATCTATCTATCTATCTATCTATCTATCTATCTATCTATCTATCTATCTATCTATCTATCTATCTATCTATCTATCTATCTATCTATCTATCTATCTATCTATCTATCTATCTATCTATCTATCTATCTATCTATCTATCTATCTATCTATCTATCTATCTATCTATCTATCTATCTATCTATCTATCTATCTATCTATCTATCTATCTATCTATCTATCTATCTATCTATCTATCTATCTATCTATCTATCTATCTATCTATCTATCTATCTATCTATCTATCTATTATCTATCTATCTATCTATCTATCTATCTATCTATCTATCTATCTATCTATCTATCTATCTATCTATCTATCTATCTATCTAATCTATCTATCTATCTATCTATCTATCTAATCTATCTATCTATCTATCTATCTATCTATCTATCTATCTATCTATCTATCTATCTATCTATCTATCTATCTATCTATCTATCTATCTATCTATCTATCTATCTATCTATCTATCTATCTATCTATCTATCTATCTATCTATCTATCTATCTATCTATCTATCTATCTATCTATCTATTCTATCTATCTATCTATCTATCTATCTATCTATCTATCTATCTATCTATCTATCTATCTATCTATCTATCTATCTATCTATCTATCTATCTATCTATCTATCTATCTATCTATCTATCTATCTATCTATCTATCTATCTATCTATCTATCTATCTATCTATCTATCTATCTATCTATCTATCTATCCGTGATCTATCTATCTATCTATCTATCTATCTATCTATCTATCTATCTATCTATCTATCTATCTATCTATCTATCTATCTATCTATCTATCTATCTATCTATCTATCTATCTATCTATCTATCTATCTATCTATCTATCTATCTATCTATCTATCTATCTATCTATCTATCTATCTATACGCGATCTATCTATCTATCTATCTATCTATCTATCTATCTATCTATCTATCTATCTATCTATCTATCTATCTATCTATCTATCTATCTATCTATCTATCTAATCTATCTATCTATCTAATCTATCTATCTATCTATCTATCTATCTATCTATCTATCTATCTATCTATCTATCTATCTATCTATCTATCTATCTATCTATCTATCTATCTATCTATCTATCTATCTATCTATCTATCTATCTATCTATCTATCTATCTATCTATCTATCTATCTATCTATCTATCTATCTATCTATCTATCTATCTATCTATCTGTTTTTTAATATCTCTTTTTCTGTCGCTTTATCTTTGTCTGTTTTTTTTGCTTTTTTACGTTGTATGTCTCGTTATCTTTCTTGCTTTCTTTTTTTATTTCTCTCTTTTTTTCCTCGTCGTTTGTGGATTTGTCCTTCTGGATTTTTTTTCTTCGTATTCTGCTGTTTTCCTGAATTATTCTTTTGAGCCAATTTTTTGTTGTTTTTGGAATCATTTATTTTTTTGATCACATATCGGGTTGCGTGATTGATAAGAGATCAATTTGCCGTAGCTCTTATTTGGTGTCTTCTGTTAACCTAATCTGATGATGCCAATGACAACCATGTCCTAACGGTTGACTATTAATCGGAGCGAACGGTTTTGACGAATGCACTGGGGTTTATCCATAAACCAATAGTTTTTATTTTTCTCGGCTAAGTGTCCTTTGGTTTCTATCTTTCATGCATAAACCACCGGTCGTCCGATCGGCCCTGCAGCCGTAAGCGCCCTCTCTTGTTTATCGAATCCTAAGTAGTGGCACATTTCATAAACTTGGTAACTCCGCTCTCGGACGACATCGTTTACGTATAAACTTTTACCGTGGCGGTTTTACGATTGAGCAAATTGGTAAACGAGGATTAGACTAAATCTGAAAAAAAATCTGTCATTTTAATTCAGGCTAGGTCTGAGGTCTACCCTACTTGACCGATTTTTACTGTAATGTTTCATGTTCTATGGGATGTAATAAACGAGTCGTACTGCATTATCCGCTGAGCAGAGTGGATGAAATGACTGCTTTTCGCTGTTTATATATTCTTAGCTTATGTTAATTCAGGTAAAGCAGGCCCAGTATGAACTTCGGCTTCTACCACGACCCTGATCGTCAGATTGGCCTTGCAAATATCGATCACACTAAGCATCATGCGACGACTGCATCTATGCCTCATCTATGACCACCAACAAGCTTCTGAATATTGACGTCGGGTAGTTCTTGGAAACTGAATTAGGATGCGAAGGGGTAGTATGGTTCTCGCCAGATATATTTTTGTATAAATCTTCTTATCTCACTCCCCGGTCTTTAAAGGTCTCTTTTTTGACCACTGATAAATCAAACGAAAAATCGTAGTGATCCAGTGCAGATGTCAGTCAACCAAGCTAATGTATAAGGTTCAACTTCCAACACTGTCG